>JAOWBW010001124.1:212817-430409 GCA_026119855.1 Campanula takesimana
GGAAGACGATGATAATCTCAGGTCTAAGGATTCCAATGATATAACTAAATGAGATTTAATTATGACATTTGACCATGGCATAAATTTCATAGTGGGTCATGTTCAATACTTGTTCACCAACAAGTACCCATTAGTTTAATTTGTATCTCATACATATGATTATCACATGATCATCCATAAAACTTATACTAGTTCGTCATAAGTACTAGGAACGAGGATTATTATAATCAGGGCCGGCCTAGGGGAGGGGGCAGGTGGGGCGCCCGCCTAGGGCCCTTGGCCGGAGAGGGGCCCAAAATTTTTATAGCATATATATATATATATATATATATACACATACACGTATATACACACATATATTATCTTTATTTAAGAAATAATAGAAACAAAATTATCAATAATTTTTTCTTTAAAAAAAAACAGCTGACACATTTTATTAGTTCATTTTTAAGAAAAAGAGGCCCCAAGAAAAAATATACACCAAAAAAAGAGGCCTATTTTATTTGAGAAAAAAAACAACAACCAAGCTCCACTACGCATATAATTTTTAAGGCCTTCATATTTCCTCATTCATATTATATTTGGGCCCTTATACTTTGTTGCTTCACGTTTTTAATAGTTTTGTTATACTCTCATGACATCATAAAATGTCTTATTTGACTATTAAAAGAAATGTTGATATATTTTCCTTTTATCATTATTCTTAATGGGAGTAAGAATTACATTCGTAGCAAATGACTATTTAAGCATTTTTGTGTTTTAATTTAGGAATTTCACTTATTTTAATAACTCAAAGAAAATATATTTTTTCTTTTGAATAATATAAGTTGAAATAAACACATATTTATAAGACATGGATATGTATAATCTTCTGTGGAGTATTTTTTTTAGTCCTCATATTCTTATTATATTATTATATTTTTGGTGACCATAATTTAATCTTATATTTGCAAGAGTTTTTATGACTCTTTCATAATATAGATCTATAATATGTTCTTTTGCAATTTTTGGGATGTTATATGTACATTTTTTAATCATATTTTTGTTGTACATATTTTTTTATTTTATAATTTTACTGGGTTTTATATATTTTGTTACTATTATTTATAAAAAAATTGTAGGTTTGATTAAAACCCAGTAAAATTATAAAATAAAAAAATATGTACAATAAAAATATGATTAAAAAATGTACATATAACGTCCCAAAATTTTCAAAAGAACATATTATAGATATATATTATGAAAGAGTCATAAAAACTCTTGCAAATATAAGATTAAATTATGGTCACCAAAAATATAATAATATAATAAGAATATGAGGACTAAAAAAAAAAAATACCCCACAGAAGATTATACATATCCATCTCTTATAAATATGTTTTTATTTCAACTTATATTTTTTCGGCCAAAATACATTTACCCCCCCAAAGTATCCACCGAATCCCACTTTGCCCCCCAGCGCCAAATTTGTCCCACTTTGCCCCCCAAGCTTCAATTTGTCCCACTTTCCCCCCCAGCTCCAGACTTTGCACCCCATCACTAACGAATGTTAGAAAATTTAACAGAATAGGTAACGATTGGACTATTTTGTAATGCTTATTAGTTTTTAAGGGTCAAAATGCAAAGTTTCAAATATTAAGTACTAAAAATTTATTTTTTTTCCAAAATTTAACATTATCTTAAATCATAAATAATTAATAAGTCTTGAAACTAATACTAATTTTATGCTAATTTTTTTTTTTAAAAAAAAAATGAAATTATTTTTTCTAAATAAATGAAATTTATTTTTTTTATAAAAACTAAAAATTAAGTATGTTTTTTTTATTTTTTAAATAAAATATTTAAAAAAATAAAGATTTTTTTTCTAAAAAAACATTGTAAAGTTTTATTTATATTTTTAAAAAATATAAAATAAAAATTTTAAATTGTAATTTTTGTAAGAATTTTATTTAAAAAAAATTAAAACATTATAGCCTTTTTTTTATTTTATAAAAATATTGTATTTTTTTGTTTGTTGAAAAAAGTACAATATTCTTTTAAATATTTTTATTTAAAAAATAAAAAAACATACTTAATTTTTAGTTTTATTAAAAAAAATAAATTTCATTTATTTAGAAAAAATAATTTCATATTTTTTTAAAAAAAAATTAGCATAAAATTAGTATTAGTTTCAAGACTTATTAATTATTTATGATTTAAGATAATGTTAAATATTTGGAAAAATAAATAAATTTTTAGTACTTAATATTTGAAACTTTGCATTTTGACCCTTAAAAACTAATAAGCA
Source organism: Campanula takesimana (assembly GCA_026119855.1). Taxonomy (NCBI): domain Eukaryota; kingdom Viridiplantae; phylum Streptophyta; class Magnoliopsida; order Asterales; family Campanulaceae; genus Campanula; species Campanula takesimana. The sequence goes on from JAOWBW010001124.1 coordinate 215,105, forward strand.
TTACAAAATAGTCCAATCGTTACCTATTCTGTTAAATTTTCTAACATTCGTTAGTGATGGGGTGCAAAGTCTGGAGCTGGGGGGGAAAGTGGGACAAATTGAAGCTTTGGGGGGCAAAGTGGGACAAATTTGGCGCTGGGGGGCAAAGTGGGATTCGGTGGATACTTTGGGGGGGGTAAATGTATTTTGGCCTATTTTTTCACAAGAAAAAGATATTTTCTTTGAGTTATTAAAATAAGTGAAATTCCTAAATTAAAACACAAAAATGCTTAAATAGTCATTTGCTACGAATGTAATTCTTACTCCCATTAAGAATAATGATGAAAGGAAAATATATCAACATTTCTTTTAATTGTCAAATAAGACATTTTATGATGTCATGTGAGTATAACAAAACTATTAAAAACGTGAAGCAACAAAGTATAAGGGCCCAAATATAATATGAATGAGGAAATATGAAGGCCTTAAAAATTATATGCGTAGTGGAACTTGGTTGTTTTTTTTTTTTTTTTCCTCAAATAAAATAGGCCTCTTTTTTGGTGTATATTTTTTCTTGGGGCCTCTTTTTCTTAAAAATGAACTAATAAAATGTGTCAGCTGTTTTTTTTTTAAGAAAAAATTAGTGATAATTTTGTTTCTATTATTTCTTAAATAAAGATAATATGTGTGTGTATATACGTGTATGTGTGTATATATACTCCCTCCGCCCCAGCACAAGTGAAACTTTTTTCTCTTTTGGGACGTCTCACTAAAAGTGAGACTGCCCAAAATGGAAATGTTTCAACCCCACTCATTCTCTCTCTTCATTTTCCACCACTCAATTTATTCAATCAACACTACTATTTATCCCACTCAATCTCTCTCTTCATTTTCCACCACTCAATTTATCCAACCAACACTACTATTTACTCCACTCATTCTCTCTCTTCATTTTCTACCACACATTTACTAGTTTTTCTTAATTATAATTAGTGTGCAAACTCTTCTAATCTTACTTGTGCTGGGACGGAGGGAGTATATGCTAAAAAAAATTTGGGCCCCTCTCCGGCCTTGGGCCTAGGCGGGCGCCCCACCTGCCCCTTGGGCCGGCCCTTATGTTCAGAATCATTTTCAGCCCTTTTAACAAAACCCGAAAAAAAAAGAAGAGGCTCTTGCCGTCTCTTCCGTCCCCGACCGAACTCCCAACGAGAACAAACAAACAAACTGCCCCCTTCCCCACTTTCACATGGCCGCCATTAGAAAACTCTCAAAGACCATCTACGGTTGCCATAATTTCTCTCACTCAACTCTTACTACTACCTCTTTATCTTCATCTTCCCCACTCTTCCCTTCCACCGCCCTCATACAGTGCAGAGGTATAACTTCCAAGCTCTTCGTCGGAGGTACCCTCTGCAAATATTTCTCAATTTTTATTTGATTTTCCGTTAATTAGCATATATGCACACACATGTATATGCATCCACTATGAGTTGGTGATTGGCCCTAAACTTTGATTTGAGGATATTTTTGGATTTGTTTCAAATTACTTTGGGGAATGGTTAGTCTGGTTGGGTAGAAATTAGGAGACATTTTGTTAATCTATATCATTACGCAAAAAAAAAAAAAAAGTGAACTACTTTGGCCAATAATACTTGGAAATTGCTTTAGCCTTTCAATGCTTGATCATCAAATTAAACCCTCTTCGGTCAGAGTAAACCCATTACCCACTTGCCAGAAAACACACACAGAACCAAAACTCTAGTTACAATTCGATAAGCTAACTATTGTTTGTGCACCAATACTCCTCTACAATGCCGTTTATTTGTATTATACTCCCTCCGTCCTCCTGATAATAGTCCCATTTAAATTTTGACGGTCAACGCAAGTGAACTTTTGACCAAACATTAATGTTCATTCTAAACATCCTAGTGAAACTTTGAAAAATGTAATTGATAAATCATTAAGTGGTTTATCAATAACAATCTTTAGAATTTTATTAGGATGATTATATTGACATTGATATTTGGTCAAAGTTCACTTGTGCTGACCGTAAAAGTCAAAAGGAACTATCTTTCCGTGATGGAGGGAGTGTATTGCATAGGAAACAACACCCCCCCCCCCAAGTTATTACAGACTTATTGCCTAATTAACTTACTTTTAATTGGTGGCTGTGCATTACTTTGAAATGCAACACGAATAGGGGTGGCAATTTGTATCCAATGGGTATACCCATTAAGATTTTGTCATGTTTAAAGTGTTGTATATTGTATCATGTACAATAGTTTAAAGCATGAGTTTTTTAATGGATAACACCCATTGGGTAACCCAAACACCCATTTTGCCAATACGGTGTTGTGGTTGAGTATTGACACACACAAAATAGTTAGTTTATCAAACTCTAAAGAGTGTTTTGGTTTTGTGGATGAGTTCCAGCAAGTGATTTCATCCGATTGACGAGGGTATCATTTGGTGATCAAGTAAGGAAATTTTGAAGTGATATTCGCATATTATCTACCTAGTACGTTTACGTATTCCGTTACAAGATAATCTTGGCAACAGAGTGTTTGATATGCTTGTTCTTGGTATTTAGAAGTTCTTAAATCCCTTCTTATACAATGTTGAAAGATGCTGTAACGGTTTTAAACTCTTCGTTTTCTTCTACATGAAATTAGTATGAACTGCTGATATAGCATTATCCTTTGATAGAGAATTTCGTAAACTTTCTGTAAAAATATATTTTGTTCTTTTTATATTTTAATGATGTTGAAATAAGAAAATTGAAGTTCTGGAGCGCTACAAGTTTTGGCCTTCTCAGACTCTAGTTAGTGATGTCTGTTTCAGGCACTATGATTTGATTTGAACTTATAGACCATCTGTAGTATCCAAAAACATCTGCGAACCAAACTTTTCATTTCCTTTATCTGTTTTGGCTAACATGTACATCAGTTGTCTACTTGTTTTCTTCTACTCCCTCTGTCCCAGAATAAATTTCATAGTTGACAAGTCAATGTTTTTAAGCTTTTAGTTATATTTCCTTCATTGACCCAATCCATTCAGGTAAAGTAGCACTTCCCATCACATTGCTATGCTTGTGTCTATTAAAATGGGTAGTATAGGAAGATCACCTAACTTCACATCCTATTTTTTGTAATACTACATTTATTTTGGGACAAACCAAAATGGAAAGTAGGACATTTATTCCTGGACAGAGGGACTATTATCTTCCTCAATATAGGAGATTCATTCTCCACTTTCCCATTAAATATCTGAATTTGTGACTGCTCCTAAAACAATGATAGAAGTGATACCTATCGCCTTCATATTATACGCCTGGCACGTTGTACGGGGTGACCACTCATCTCCGTACTGTTATAACAAGGGATTAGCTACATCTAGTCAATAGCAAGTACATTGTGCTTCTAGTCGCTCATTCAATTATTAGTGCCCAATTAAGTTGTCATCTATGTCTATCCCTGTAGTAACTGGCGTTGAGCACTCTAAGTCCAAATTTATTACTACCTCCGTCCCTAAAAGATAGCCCCGTTTGATTTTGGTGTGGTAAACGCTTGTGAACTTTGACTAAATAATATTGTCAGTCTAACCATCCTAGTGAAAGTCAAATAATTGTTATTGATAAATGATAAATTACCAAATGATTTATCAATAGCAATTCTAAAATTTCCTTAGGATGATTATATTGACATTAATGCTTGCTCAAAGTTCCCAACTGTTGACCATCCCAAAACCAAATGGGACTATCTTTCCAGGACGGAGGGAGTATCTCATATCGAATTCAGTATGACTACATTCAACTGCATCTGAGGAATGGTACATTGTGAAAACGTAGGCACTTCGTAGATGTGAGTGGTAACACTTGTGGGGCACACTTGCTAATCCAAATGACTAGGTGAAAGTTTTAGATGTTGCAAATGAAAACAAGGACAAAAAGAATAATCTTAGTTTCTCTGTGGATTTAGGAAAAATCATGCAATCAACTATTTTAAGAATTGATTGACTTTATAATTTCTCGAACTGTTTCTTATTTATGAAAGAAAATTTTACTACCTTTATCCCAAAATGTGTCTGAATTTGATCTTTATGAATGTCCGAATTTGATCCTTAACATAGATCAAATTCGGACACATTTTGGGACGAAGGGATACCTTAGGCCCTTACAATACAGGGACTCTGAGTGCGTTCAGATAGGCACACTTGTAATACAAAGAAGAATGATTATGTTTTGACATATCATTGACAAGCATAGGGTTACTAACTAGACATGATACACTAGCCCGAGGTGGAATTTTCATATTTTGACATGATTAAAATGTGACGCTGAACTGGACTCCCAATGAATGTATCTGATTAGTCGGTACAACAATTAGGTCACCAACTTCCTTGACCTTCCTGCACTGGGAGGCGCCTCCGATGTGTAATCATACATGAGGGGTCCTCCAATTTTCACTCAGTCAGACGTAGCTCCCTATAATCAATTTTTGCTTGAATGGTTTGTAGAGATCAGGTTCAGAGCCCTATTAGCAGCCACTTTTACTTTTGTTGCCTGTTGTGCATACCAGTCGTGGCAAATACTCGAGACTAAGGTATTGTGAAAAAGGGAACCCGTTTCAGTTATATAATGAAAAAATATGCAAGCAACTTTTGATCGGGATGAATTCTTGGCCTATACGATTCAAACCACATATTCCATACATCCCATAATTAGGGGCACTTTTGGCCAAACTTACTTGAACTTTGACTAATATATTATGCTAAAGTATTAATCTCCATAAAAATTTAAAAATGGTTATTAAATCAGTAATAGAAACATTATCAATAACTATGTTTTAAATTATATGGAGATAAATAATTTAGCATAAAATGTTAATCAAAGTTCAAATAGGTTTGACCAAAAGTGCCCCTAATTATGGGACGGATGATTTGTTTGTGGGTATAAGTCAACACCATCTTTATGCAGGATGGATAGAGAAAAAATCTACATTAGAGAAGAGAAGCAAACAACCCAAGTTGTTCTTGTATCGTAAGTTAATAGACCATTTCCTCTAAAGAGAATTATGGATTGTTAAACAAGGACTAAATCACTTGGCCAGGTATAGTTTCTTGATTCGGAGGGGGAATCAATCTTCCAAAGAATAGATTGTCATCAAATTGCTAGTAATCTAAATCTAATCAAACCGTTGACATACTAGTTAATCATACCATGACAAGAATCCTCTAGATGACCTAATTACCATAGAAAAGGATGTTTTTGGTATCTAAGATACATCCTTTTCCATAGAAAAGGATGTATCTTAGATACCAAAAACATCTTTTTGTTTTTGGAAAAGGATGTATCTTAGATACCAAAAACATCTTTATTGTTTTTGGTATCTAAGATACATCCTTTTCGATGTATCTTAGATACCAAAAACAATAAAGATGGAATCACTCTTAAACTACTACTAAACAATTTATTAACTTTTGCTTGTCCATAAGGAGTGGCTCAGTGGTAGAGCCAAACTTCACAATGTGTGAGGTCTCGGGTTCGATCCCTTCCCATGCCTCCTAGGACATCATTATTATAAGGGGGTAAGTGGGGAACCACTATTGATCCTCTTAAATATATATATATATATATATATATAGGGTTAATGACAATTTAGACCCTGAAGTATGATACCACCCTTCCAATCGAGCCTTGCATGTCTTTTTTCGCCAGATCGGACCCTGGGGTGATTCATTTTCGCCAGTTAGGGCCTTTTTAACGGAATTCGTTAAAAAGTCAGTTAAAAGGCATGTGTCGTGCACGTGACTAACGGAATTAGGTTGTTTGAAGTTGATGTTTCTTTTAAGGGGTTTAATGAAAATTCGAAACTTAATAGGGCTGAAAATAAAAATAATTAATAAAATAGTAAATAAAAGGGTTTTTAAAGTTATTTTCAAAATATTAATAAAAAATAAAATTAAATAAGAATTTTATTTTATAAACAAAATAAATCAAATTTTACATTTACCAAAAAAAAATCTTCATCCAATAAATATGCAACATTTTATAATTTATAATAAAAAAGAAAATTAAATAAGAGTTTTATTTTAAAACTTGTCGTTTTTTACGTTTACCAAAGAAAATTATCATTAAATACTCTGATGCTCGGACTCTTTAATTTACTCCGCCGTAGCCGTGTCGGACACGTATTTTAGTCTTGTCGAGACGAGTCCGGTGAGGTAAACAAAAGAGTCTGAGTATCTTAGATTAAATAAATATGCAACATTTTATAAAAATTATAAATAGATTATCTTAAATTACCACCCATTCTCCCTCCTTCACCCACCACCGTTCAACCACCGTCCCAACACCATCTTCCTTAAACCCACACCACCACAACCCAATGCATCTTTAAATCCAAACCCAGAACACTTCACTTTCAGGAAAACTGAAAAAACTACCGGAGGCGGAGATATGTGACCGAACGGCCTCAAGAAGGCGGAGCGCACCGGTGGCGACGACATCAGCCAAGTTGTAGACCTCGTCGGGAAGGAGGGTATCGAGCCATCGCCGGAGTGAGGAGGCGTCGTAGAGATCGGCGTAATGAAGCTTCATACAAGCCTTGTGGGCATTGTGTGGATCGATATAGATGTGATTGATGCGCTGGGTATTGAAATTGGAAGAACGACAAATAAAGCCATGGACTTCGTAACCCTTGTCGAGGAGGAATTCAGTGAGGTAAGAGCCGTCTTGGCCGGTGATGCCGGTGATTAAAGCTACTTTGTGCTTGCTTTCGGTGGCGCCATTGTCGGATCCAGATCTGGTTGTGTCGATTTCAGATGCCATTGTTGGAATTTTGACTGTGTGTGGAAAATGGTGGAGATGGAGAAAAGGGGTGGGAATGGGGACGGTGGTTCGGGGAGGTTCTTATAAGAGAGAGGAACGTGGTGGCGGCTGGGAAGGGGAAGAATTGAGACGGGGTGTGTGAAACAGAGACATGGAGAAAGTGGTGGTGGTGGTGGTGGGTGTAGAGGTGGCGGAGAAGAAGATGAGGGGTTTTGAAATTGGGTGAAGTGGGTGTGATGGGGAAGAAGGGAGTAATATTTTTTTTTATTTGACCCATCCCTTCCTTTTAAATTTTTTTCATTTACCCCCTTAATAGCTAATAACAATTACAAACCAATCCAATCCGTTAGTCACGTGTACGGCACAGCCTTTTAACTGACTTTTTAACGAATTCCGTAAAAAAGGCCCTAACTGGCGAAAATGAATCACCCCAGGGTCCGATCTGGCGAAAATAGACATGCAAGGCTCGATTGGAAGGGTGATATCATACTTCAGGGTCTAAATTGTCATTAACCCATATATATATATATTAACTTTTGCTTAGGCAAAGTGCGAGTTACAGAGCATGACTAAAGTTGCAGGGGTTCTAAATTGATGGGAGTGTGAAGGTTTTCTACAACTATGATATGGACGAAACTAATACAAGATTTTTAGTGGAGCTGAGTGACATTTGCTTAGGCTTCATATCTCTGTCCTAATCGTTTTTTATTGTTTCTTTAAGCAAATTTTCCAGGATTTGGTCCATAGATGGGTTTAATGGGCCCTACCATGGTAGCGAGTCCCCTTGGTTAGAGAGGGTATCAAGTGGACAATGATGTTTCAGTTGAATTGGAGGGGGATTTTCACCAAAGTTCTTGGTATAAGCAGCAGAAATTACTACATATAAAAACTCTCCCAGCATCAAAAAATTTAGATATTTTTTTGTTAAGAATTATACAATCTTTTCTTTTGTTTCTTCAGATCTAGTCCCAATCTGTTTTACCGTGTTTTTTCAGGACTATCATTTTACACCACAGAGAAGGGACTATCTGATGCATTCTCTCAGCATGGTCAAGTTCTTGAAGGTGCATTTTCTTACTATACTAGCATTAACATTCTCCTCCGCTGTGCATGTGAATATTGATCAACTGTAGCTTAAAATTACTCCTTATGTCATGCTAGCCAAAATTGTGATGGATAAAGTTTCGGCCAGATCAAAAGGGTTTGGATTTGTTACCTATGCATCTATAGACGAAGCAAAGAATGCCCTAGCTGAAATGAACGGAAAGGTTCCTTGCTACTTCCATATCTTTAATTTGGATCTTCATAATATTGTAGTACTAAATACTCCCTCCGTCCCAATATGATCTTCCCACTTCTTTTTTCTGCCGTTAGTACGACAGTACTTTGAGCAATAATTTAGGTTAATGTACTTATCCTAATGAAAGTTTAAAACTTGTATTGATAGTGTTGTTGATGGTGTATCAATAACAAGATTCAGATTTTCTTTAAAATAATTTAAATCAACTGAAAATTATTGCTCAATATTCATTCGTAATAAGGACAAAAAAGTGGGAAGATCATTTTGGGACGAAGAGAGTAGTAAATACATATACATAACTTTACGGAAGTCAACCGATTTTAACTTTCAGAACCTGGATGGACGTACAATTTTTGTGGACATTGCGAAACCTTCAACTAGAGACGGTGGTGGGGTGCCAATAGCGAGAGGACCCCCTGAACCAGTTCCAGAAAATTGATACAGTCTTTGTGCTTGTAGAAATACTAGGCTAGCAGGAAGAAAGTGTTGAAATTGCTCCAAAATTACAGCTCTAACCACAAGACTAGCAAAAACAGGAGTTTATTTATTCAAGATTGGAAAATGAAGAGAGATAACAAAGGTAGAGCATAAAAACGTTGGGATGCCCATCTTGTTGAGGTCTGTAAATCTGCTTTTATTTTAGTTTATTTCGTGTTTTAGTCCGTCGCCTAGGGACTTGTTTCAGTGCTCCAAGTGTAACACCCCAACTTTTCACTTCAATTAAATAATAACTTATTTGAATAAATCCCAAATTCAGAATGCCCCAACGGCTACAATTAACCACAATTCAAACTTTAACTAACATTCAAACCCAAACGGTCAGTACAAGTCACTAGCTCAAACGGTAACTAACGGAAAATAAAGACTAGAACTTAAACGTAACGGAAACATAACCACTAATTAACTTTATTAAAAGATGACTCCTAAGCCGCCCAACCTTGCGACTCTTGATCTGCTTATTTATAACCTGGAGAGAGAACAATGATGAAAGGAATGAGCGAACAATGCCCAGTAAGTTCATACGGTATCCCCTCGGGTACTAAGAGGAGATGACCGAAACGAACGGTAACAAAGAATTACAATGAACGGATATAACTCAAGGATCAAACCAACACTCAGTTTGAAAATAAACATTTACTTGATGAAAAACAATTCATTACTTGAAAACACGTGGCTTCAGAGGCAGTTTCCAAAACACAACGTTTTACTCACACTTTACTTTTCTTTACTTTACTTTACTTCATTTAGGGATTAAGCACGTGCTGTACCCAGGGCTCGGGTTTCTACTGACCGCACCCAAAATCGGTATATCATGATAACCTACGTTACTTTATCAAGCAACGCAAAGGGGTCCACATGTTCAACTTAGAACTATGGATAACTGTAAGTGGTCCACTTATCCGTTTCGGGATTATGGATAACTGTAGTCACTTTACTTATTATAAGAATTCACTTTAAAGAGCTTTTACAAAACAAAGCTTAACTTTACAAACTTTACTTGATCACTTTTTTTAAAAGATACACATCTCACTTGGACACCAAGGTTACAAAATCAATCATACACATGATACCCCTATTGAACAATAACAATATCAATAGAGTGGATAACAAGAGACGGAATAATTCGCAGAACGGAATAGTTATTAAAAGACTATCTAGCCACACAAATAGTTTACTTTATAAAACAGAGATCGGGAATCCTAACAAAGGATTAAGAATCAATACACAACTAAGAGCGTAATCCCTTACCTTAGCTTCGTGTTCTACTAGCTTGCTTTACTCCGCTTGGACAATCTACAACATGAAATAGTCTAGCCTTAGACATGAGAACAATACTATTTTACTTCCGTCCCAATTTACTTCTTTTTACTCGATTAATTTCATGGTTTAGTCATCTATCACCTCTTTCCTAGTTAACCAATAACTTTAAGAATGACTACAACACCCCTAGGGTTTTTATTAGTCAATCCTCAACTCTCAATTTCACTACACAAATTACACACACTGATTTCACACTTTCTGCACACACTTACTGAGTACACCTACTGACAGACACACCCACAACTCTGATTCACCCACACTCTGGTACACCCACCACTCTGAACACACCCACAACTTCAGACACCCACTTCAGACACACACACACCACCGCACACCCAGACGCACCCCAACACACACACACGCAGCACACACACTTCCACAGTCCATCTTCTTCCTCCTTAATTGTATGCTACTAAACCCTAGTTGACCAATTGCTATCGTAAGGTTTCTTGATACACAGATTGAATTACAAAGATGAAGAGAAAGGTTTGAGGGGTTCTAGAATTACCTTTGCGAACACGATCACCTTCTCTCTTTCTCTCCTTCACCGTTCACTCCTCTCTCCCGATGGGCTTCACCGGCCGCTGCTCTCTCTCTCTCAACTCTCTCCCGATTTTTCTTTCTTTTCGGTAACTAAGAATAGCCTTAGGGTTTAAGAGGGAGTATTTATATTAATGGGGCTTCCCAAATCCCTAATTTAAATTGGACTCCTAATCCTTCTTAGTTAATGAATTGGGCCTTCTACTTTAGACCCAATAACTAAACTAAACTAATTATTAAAGTTTGGCCCATTAATAATTAAGAGTTTAAAATAAATAAATAAAAGGTAAGTTCGGGTTATTACATTCTTACCCCTTAAAAGAGTTTGGTCCTCCAAACTAAACGTACCTTACTCTTCGAACAAAGCGGGATACATATCACGCATTTCACTTTCGAGCTCCCACGTGGCTTCTCTTTCCGTGTGATTGCTCCACTGCACCTTTACGTACGGAATCACTCGCTTCCGCAAAACTTGATCTTTACGGTCTACAATCTTTACCGTCTTCTCATCATAACTCAAGTCTTCACGAAAACGTAACTGTTTGTACTCTATGACGTGGCTCGGGTCAGCTACGTATTTCCTCAACATCGACACGTGAAACACATTGTGCACACCAGACAGCACAGGAGGTAGAGCCAACTTAAAGGCTACCGCTCCTATTCGTTCTAGAATCTCGAACGGCCCCACGTATCTAGGACTTAACTTCCCACGAATCCCAAACCGCATAACCCCTTTTGTCGGTGAGATCCTCAAGAATACATGATCTCCTATTTGGAACTCCAGATCGCGCCTTCGATTATCCGCATACGATTTCTGCCTACTCTGCGCAGTTAACAACCACTTACGAATCTGTTGAACTTTATCCGCCGTTACTTGAACAATCTCGGGTCCAGTTAACTTTCTCTCGCCTACTTCATCCCAACACGCAGGCGATCTACATTTCCGCCCATAAAGAGCTTCATACGGCGCCATTCCAATACTAGAGTGGTAACTGTTGTTGTAGGCAAATTCTACTAGTGGTAGATGATCATCCCACGCTCCTTGCCAATCTAACGACGTTGCTCTCAATAGGTCTTCGAGAGTTTGAATCGTCCTTTCTGACTGTCCGTCTGTCTGAGGGTGAAATGATGTACTCATAGTTAACTCCGTCCCTAACGCTTTCTGTAAACTCTTCCAGGAATTTGATGTGAACCTCGCATCTCGGTCTGACACTATAGAGACCGGTATCCCATGTAACCTTACGATCTCATCCACGTACAACTTAGCTAACTTCTCCAACGAATCAGTCACCTTGATTGCTAGAAAGTGAGCCGACTTAGTGAGCCTATCCACTATGACCCAAATTGCGTTATGACCCTTCAACGTCTTGGGAAGTCCAATCACCAGATCCATAGTGATGTGTTCCCACTTCCACTCTGGAATAGGTAACGATTGTAGTAGTCCCGCGGGTTTCTGGTGTTCACTTTTCACTTGCTGGCACACCAAACACTTAGAAACGAATTCCGCCACCTCACTCTTCATATTGTTCCACCCAAAGGATTCCTTTAGATCCTTATACATCTTAGTACTCCCAGGGTGGACCGAAAACCTTGAACAGTGAGCTTCTTCAAGAATTTCCCTCTTGATACTATCATTATTAGGCACCCAAATCCTTGATCGATGCCTCATGATCCCGTCGTCGCTAACACGGAAGTCTACCATTCCCTTCTTACTGATAACCTTGTGAATCGCTTCCAACTCGTCATCCACATTCTGAGCTTCCTCGATTCTCACTAACAGTGTTGGTTGGACACTCATCTGAGCCAAATAGCCTTTAACTTTAACCTCTAGCTTTACTATTTCACTATCTCTCAATTCACTTACCCCCTTAGAAATCATAGTCGCGAGTGTTCCATGGTTCTTTCTGCTTAACGCATCTGCCACCTTATTGGCCTTCCCAGGATGATACAAGATTTTGCAATCATAATCTTTAAGTAACTCTATCCATCTCCTTTGCCTCATATTCAGCTCTTTCTGAGTGAAAATGTACTTAAGACTTTTATGGTCGGTGTAAATTTCACAAGGTACCCCATACAAATAGTGTCTCCAAATTTTCAATGCAAACACCACGGCCGCTAACTCCAAATCGTGGGTAGGATAGTTTTTCTCGTGGTTCTTGAGTTGCCTAGACGCATAAGCCACCACTTTATCATTTTGCATCAACACACAACCCAAACCTTTCAATGAAGCATCACTATATATCACGAAGCCATCACTGCTTGTCGGTAACGTAAGAACAGGCGCAGACACCAATCGCCCTTTCAGTTCTTGAAAACTCCTCTCACAATCGTCTGACCACACAAATTTTGTCCCTTTTGTGGTTAACTTGGTCAATGGTATAGATAACTTCGAAAACCCTTCCACGAACCTACGGTAGTACCCTGCTAAAAAGCTCCTTATCTCACTAACAGAAGTTGGTCTCTCCCAATTAACTATAGCCTCAACCTTTGCAGGGTCAACTGCTATCCCATTCTTAGATACCACATGACCCAAGAACGCTACTTCTTCAAGCCAGAATTCACACTTCTTAAACTTGGCATACAACTTTTGCTCCCTCAAAATCTGTAATACTAATTTCAAATGCTCTTCATGCTCCTCTCTTGACTTCGAATACACCAAGATGTCATCGATGAATACTATTACACACTTGTCCAAATATTCTTGAAATACTCTATTCATAAGCTCCATAAACACAGCAGGCGTATTTGTCAGCCCAAACGGCATTACTAAGAACTCGTAGTGTCCATACCTTGTCCTAAAAGCCGTCTTTGCCACATCTTCCTTTTTCACTCCTAATTAATGGTAACTAGAACGCAGATCAATCTTAGAGAAATAGCATGCACCTTGGAGTTGGTCAAACAAATCATTGATCCTTGGCAAAGGATACTTATTCTTAATCGTTGCACGGTTTAACTCCCGATAGTCAATACATAACCTCATTGACCCATCCTTCTTCTTTACAAATAATACCGGCGCACCCCACGGTGATGCACTTGGACTAATCAGACCCTTGTCCAATAACTCTTGTAACTGTTCCTTTACCTCTTCAAGTTCCGGTGGAGCCATCCTATATGGTGCTTTCGAAATCAGTGCAGTCTCTGGTGCTAAATCTATTGAAAACTCTACTTCTCGCTCCGGTGGTGTTCCCGATATGTCCTCAGGGAAAACATCTTTAAAATCCCTTACTATGGAAAGAGATTCTATGGTCACTTCTTTCTTGCTTGACTCACTAACATACGCTAGAAGGCCCTCACAACCCTTCCTTAACAGTTTACGAGCCTTCATTACAAAATCAGATCAATCCGAACTCTCGGTTTCGATCCTTGAAAATAGAATCTTTCTCCAAAGGGTAATTCGAAGTTTACTTCCTTTTTAAAACAGTCTACTTTGGCATGATATGCAGCTAACCAATCCATTCCCAATATCACATCAAATTCTTCGATTTCCAAGCTAATGAGATCAACCTCAAGCTTTTTCCCGTCCACTTTCAAAGGACACTTCCTATATATAGACGTAATAGGGATCGGTTCTCTAGTTTGAATATCTATAACTAAAGAATTCTCTAACGCCTCAGGAATTAAATTAATTTTCTTAGCTAAGCAATCATTTGGCACTTCTCATCAGAACTTTGCCCTTTGGCGTCGTTCTTATTACCATCCATTTGGTTTCCATGACCTTTACTCTGGTACTTACTAGCAGTACTGTCCTTTTTACGATCCTCATTAGCCTTCCGCTTATTGCTATTCCCATCGCGGTTCTAGCTTCCCTTAGATCCAGTCGACTCCTTCTCAGTTGATTTTTTTTTCTCGCTTACTGCGATAACTATCTGCTTCTTTCTCCACTATCCTTGCCCTATCCAACACTTGATCAAAGGTTGATAGCATTAACGGAGTAATTCTATATTTGATTCGGTCGTTCAAACCATATTCAAACTTTCGGGCTTTCTGCTCTTCATCATCGAAGATCATTGGGCAAATTCTAACAATTCGGTGAATCTAGCACCATAGTCGTCCACCTTCGTACTCCCTTGAGTTAGCATCATAAACTCAGACACTCTGGCGTTTCAAACACTTGCCGGTAATATGATACTGGGTAATATGATACTATCATTAGTATCATGAATACGAAACGTTTTCACGCACTCTCATACTATAGATCGTCTCCACAGACTAATATTCAATTTATAGGTCATTCACTAGACCACTGGTCGCTTCAATCAACCGTCACTATCTTCATTAGTCAACTTTACTAGACTTATTGGTCGTTTCATTATATCGTTACTATTTCCATCGGTCATTTCAATAGACCAATCTTACCTATTCCAGGTTAACTCTCACATTTAACACTATTGCTCATGCCAACACAAGCATTGCTACTATGCTTAATATTTTCACATAAATAGGCCGTCCCCAAAGGACGTAACTTTTACAAACGATCGGTTTACTAAATCTCTAGTCGTTTCAATAGACCAATCCTACTTAGCGAAGACATTTCACTAGACATTACTTACTATCAGGCCGATTCACTAAACCTACTTTCATTCACACTTGGCCGTTTCAATAAGCCATTTACTTTTGCACTTGACCGTTTCAATAAGTCACTTTATTCTTGTTTCGATCATTTCACTAGACCAAAACTAATTTCACATTGGCTGTTTCAATGAGCCAATTAATACTCATGGTCTTTTCACTTGACCAGTACTTCTTTGTTCTAAATAGCTCACCCGCCATAAAACTTAAGAACAAAACAATTAACAAAGCTATTTGCTTAAATGAATCATAACTTTTACTACGAGGATCTTCTTGGAATAAAAGTTAACAAAACAAAATTCTAGTATTTTTCTCTAAACTAGAACTAACTATCAATACTATAAATAAGAATAAACTCTATGTCCCACTTTTCAATCATGGAACACCTTCCTAGGCCTTTCCCTAGGCTTCCCCTAGGACTTCCATTTGGCACCCTTGGAATTCCCTTAGAACCTCTTGGCCTACCTCTGGGCCTACGAACCGGTACCATCTCTTGTTCCAGTTCTTCATCGTCATCAATAATGATTGGGGTAACTTCCTTGTCCCCAAGGTTAATTCCTACGTCCTCGACTTCCTCTTTAGCTACCAATTCTTCCTCATTTGGCGCTTCATTACCTATGAGTGTTGTCGGTTCCAACTTTCTAGTTCTAGTTTTCTTCAAATCTTTCAATTCATAAACCATTGGTGAGCTTCTTCTCTGGTTTCATGATAGTACTTCTCACTTTGATTCATGGTCTCCTTTACTTCTTCCAGTTCTTTGAAGTGTCTAGTAATGCTTTCCTATCTTGCATCCGCTTCTCTAGTGTAAAGCTTACTCTGGTCTTTTGAGCTTCTAAGTCTTCAGTTAACTTTTGAATCTTGAGTGCATATCTCTGAATTACTCTTTTCTTAATTGTTCTTTGCCTCAATTTCATCTTCTGGTTTCTTCTAAGTCCGTCATTAACTTACAATTAGGATATAACCATTATCAATACCATATAACTCAAAGGTATATGACCATTATCATCAATTGCATAAGCAACTTAAATAATAACGTTCTAGTGTAACCCTTCAAGTGTCACTCCCAAAGTGTTCACTTACATTCCTCTACATTCCTTGAGGAAATCTTATCTTAGGTTCTTTCCTAAAATAGTAAGTTTTTACAAAAGGAAAGTTTCCAAACTTAGAAAGTTTCCCAAAATGGGAAGTTTCCCTAAATAGCAAGTTTCCTCAATTAGTGCTTCCCAAAAATACTTTGTTCTTATCAGAGTTCTAAAGCCCAATATCGTTAAGTACTACTTCTCCCAATAGTCTTAACTTCTAAGTTCGAGTCTCCCAAGTAATCCTAAACCGGGGCTCTGATACCAACTGTAACACCCCAACTTTTCACTTCAATTAAATAATAACTTATTTGAATAAATCCCAAATTCATAATGCCCCAACGGCTACAATTAACCACAATTCAAACTTTAACTAACATTCAAACCCAAACGGTCAGTACAAGTCACTAGCTCAAACGGTAACTAACGGAAAATAAAGACTAGAACTTAAACGTAACGGAAACATAACCACTAATTAACTTTATTAAAAGATGACTCCTAAGCCGCCCAACCTTGCGACTCTTGATCTGCTTATTTATAACCTGGAGAGAGAAAAATGATGAAAGGAATGAGCGAACAATGCCCAGTAAGTTCATACGGTATCCCCTCGGGTACTAAGAGGAGATGACCGAAACGAACGGTAACAAAGAATTACAATGAACGGATATAACTCAAGGATCAAACCAACACTCAGTTTGAAAATAAACATTTACTTGATGAAAAACAATTCATTACTTGAAAACACGTGGCTTCAGAGGCAGTTTCCAAAACACAACGTTTTACTCACACTTTACTTTTCTTTACTTTACTTTACTTCATTTAGGGATTAAGCACGTGCTGTACCCAGGGCTCGGGTTTCTACTGACCGCACCCAAAATCGGTATATCATAATAACCTACGTTACTTCATCAAGCAACGCAAAGGGGTCCACATGTTCAACTTAGAACTATGGATAACTGTAAGGGGTCCACTTATCCGTTTCGGGATTATGGATAACTGTAGTCACTTTACTTATTATAAGAATTCACTTTAAAGAGCTTTTACAAAACAAAGCTTAACTTTACAAACTTTACTTGATCACTTTTTTTAAAAGATACACATCTCACTTGGACACCAAGGTTACAAAATCATCATACACATGATACCCCTATTGAACAATAACAATATCAATAGAGTGGATAACAAGAGACGGAATAATTCGCAGAACGGAATAGTTATTAAAAGACTATCTAGCCACACAGATAGTTTACTTTATAAAACAGAGATCGGGAATCCTAACAAAGGATTAAGAATCAATACACAACTAAGAGCGTAATCCCTTACCTTAGCTTCGTGTTCTACTAGCTTGCTTTACTCCGCTTGGACAATCTACAACATGAAATAGTCTAGCCTTAGACATGAGAACAATACTATTTTACTTCCGTCCCAATTTACTTCTTTTTACTCGATTAATTTCATGGTTTAGTCATCTATCACCTCTTTCCTAGTTAACCAATAACTTTAAGAATGACTACAACACCCCTAGGGTTTTTATTAGTCAATCCTCAACTCTCAATTTCACTACACAAATTACACACACTGATTTCACACTTTCTGCACACACTTACTGAGTACACCTACTGACAGACACACCCACCACTCTGATTCACCCACACTCTGGTACACCCACCACTCTGAACACACCCACAACTTCAGACACCCACTTCAGACACACACACACCACCGCACACCCAGACGCACCCCAACACACACACACGCAGCACACACACTTCCACAGTCCATCTTCTTCCTCCTTAATTGTATGCTACTAAACCCTAGTTGACCAATTGCTATCGTAAGGTTTCTTGATACACAGATTGAATTACAAAGATGAAGAGAAAGGTTTGAGGGGTTCTAGAATTACCTTTGCGAACACGATCGCCTTCTCTCTTTCTCTCCTTCACCGTTCACTCCTCTCTCCGATGGGCTTCACCGGCCGCTGCTCTCTCTCTCTCAACTCTCTCCCGATTTTTCTTTCTTTTCGGTAACTAAGAATAGCCTTAGGGTTTAAGAGGGAGTATTATATTAATGGGGCTTCCCAAATCCCTAATTTAAATTGGACTCCTAATCCTTCTTAGTTAATGAATTGGGCCTTCTACTTTAGACCCAATAACTAAACTAAACTAATTATTAAAGTTTGGCCCATTAATAATTAAGAGTTTAAAATAAATAAATAAAAGGTAAGTTCGGGTTATTACACCAAGGTTAGTATGAGTTGTTCTTGTTTGTGAATTAGGGATGGCCAAACCGGACCGGAACCGGGAAACCGGACCGGAAAAGCCCGGAACCGGAGCAAACCGGAGAGGAAACCGGAACCGTACGAACCGGAACCGCAAGGCATCCGGGCCGGTTCAGGGTCACATATATGCCGAACCGGACCGGAACCGGACCGAAAATCCCTTGTTTTTCAATAATTTTAAAGGGGGGGACCGGAACCGGACCGGAACCGTACCGGAACCGGACCGGAACCGTACCGGAACCGGAACCGGATTGTGTCAAACCGAAACCGGAACCGGGGTAAGCGCGGGCCGGTTCAGGGTCACCCTTTTGCCGAACCGGAACCGGGCCCGGAACCGGTTTTGGCCATCCCTATTGTGAATGTGGGTATTTTGCCGTAATACTAGAAGGGGTGGACTCCTGAGACCGTCTCACGTCGTGAGACAGATCATGGGTCGCCCCACCCACTTTCCCAGCCCATTATGACCCATCTCTTCACAAGCTGCCACATGTCGGACTCACCAGCCATGTCTGACGCACGCGCACCACAGCGCGCCACATGACGCTTTTTGAAAAAAAAAAAACCCAACAACTTTAAAATGCAATATCTTGTGATTTTGAAGTCGGTCTTTTTTTTTAAAATACCATTGTGTTCGTCTCGACGAGACGAATAAAACTAGATAGGTTGTGATATGGTTTGAATTTATTTTTTTGAAAACCTGTTTTTTATCAAAGTAAAAAACTGCTCTATTCGTCAACCAAAATGTAACACGTTCTTATGAAAAAGGTAACAGTTTACTCTTTTAAAGGTAACACTTTATTGTAAGATGTAACAACAGTTTAACATAAATTTAAAATAATTTTATAGTTTTTTGTGGTTATAAAAAGTAATAATTGAAGTGTAACAAAGTGCATATATAATTGTAATTTGCTATATAGATGAATTTAATAGTTTTATAGAGTCAAAGTTACTTTTTTTCTGTAAAAAAAGAGAGTAAGAATTCATGTATAAAATCGGTTGTATTTCAATTATAAAATGTAACATTAGTTTTGTTTGTTGTCAATCTCATGTTATCTTTAATCCATTTTGCAAAATTATGGTTACATTTCAAAAGAAAGTGTTACGTTTGAAAAGAAAATATCACTTTTTTTTTTATTGTAAGTATTACATTGGTTACATTCATCTATGTAACAAACTATTTCATTAGTGGAAAATTCTTATTTATTTTAAAGAATAAAAAGAAACATTTACTCTACAAAACTGTTACATTCATCTATATAAAAAATTATATCATATATGCACTATGTTGCATGTCAATGTTACTTTTTTCTAGCAAAAAAACTATCAAATTGTTTATTTTTTTCTGCAAAAATGCTGTTACATTTTACAATAAAAGTGTTACTTTTTTAAGACTGGACTGTTACTTTTTTCATAAAAACGTGTTACATTTTAAGCGACGAGCAGTTCAATTTATTTTTTGTTGTGTTAAAAAGTATGTTTTTTTTTAAAGATAACATAAGATTGACAACCAAACTAATGTTTACATATAATAATAAATGAATGTAACTTTTTTTCTCAATTGTAACACTTTTCTAGGGTTTTACATTCAATTGAAATGCAAAACCGGTTATATACATGATTTTAACTCTTTTTCTAAAAAAATATATGTAACATTTAACCTATAAAACTGTTACATTCATATATATAACATATTACAATCATAAATCATATATGTACTGTATTACACTTCAATTATTACTTTTTCTAATCACAAAAACTATTTATATTATTTGCGAAACTGATGTTACATCTTACAATAAAGTGTTACTCCCTCCGTCCCGGAGTAAGAGTCCTACCCCTCATTTGCACGCTTATTAATAAATATTGGAAGTGATGTAAATGTTGTGAGTGTAAAAGTAAAGTAGGAGAGAGAATGAGTAGGAGAGAATAGTGAATTGATTGGTGTTGTGAATATAAAAGTAAAATAAGAGAGAGAATGAGTGGGGTGAATAGTAAAGATTCTTTGCCATTTTAGGAATATAACTCTTACTCTGGGACGTACCAAAATGGAAAGTAGGACTCTTAATCTGGGACGGAGGGAGTACTTTTTAAAGACCAAACTGTTACTTTCTTCATAAGAACGTGTTACATCTCAGGAGACGAGCAGCCCAATTTTTTTTGTGTGTTATTATTATTTTTTTTTAAAAAAAATCAAATCATATCATGGCCTATCTAGTTTTATTCGTCTCGTCGAAACGAACACACCGGTATTTTTAGATTTTATTTTTCGATTTCAAAATCACAAGATATTGCATTGAAACTTATGGGAGTTTTTTTTTTTTTTTTTAAATGTGTGCCACGTGTCGTGCGCTGGTTGGAGAAAGGAGAAGCTTGAGCGGGTTACAGCTAGGAGGCGGGTTACGGGTTTGACCCATGGGGGACTGTCTCACCATCACATGAGTCTTTTTCATACTAGAAAAAACTTTTGCTCTGTCAGTTTCTCATCTTTTATTGTTAATCCGTTTCTTTCAATAAAGTCGTCAATCCCTGTGAATAATTTTTTAACGGGGTGGATGGGCAGGGCAAGATTAAGTGTCAGCAGCGTTAGCCATCAGATGCTCATTTAGTTGCTTAGATAGTGTTTTCTTTACATCTGCCTGTTTCTTGTTCTTCCCCTCCTCATCTGTAGTTTATATGATTCGCATATGCCCATTGGAGCTGTTGAAGTTTTAGAATATGCATTGGAAACCCCCCCACCCCCCCCCCCCGGCAAGTGACATAGGCCTGACGTGGGTCCCACATGAAACCAATAAAACCTCAGCCATTGCTCTACTTTCTCTTTCTTATAACTGTTTTCTTTTGGAATCTCTACTCCAAGCGGAGATTCTGAAGAGATTGGAGGTGGTATACCCATAGTCAGACCCAAGGCGCACCAAAAGGCACAAAAGGTGAGCCCGGAGCCTAGGCGCAAAGCGGGCGGGCGCCGAGCGACGAACACGCAAAAATGCCTTAGAATATTAAAAATATACTCCCTCCGTCTCAAAATGATCTTTACGTTTCTCATTTTTCTTTGTCCCAAAACGATCTTCCTGCTTTGAAATTTGAGTGGGTTAAAAACAATGAACTACCAAAAATGCCCTTGTGACTAATTAGTCAAACAACCTACTGCCACCTGAATGTCACTGTCGGCTGCCTGTCACCGGAATATTTTCCGGTCACCGGAAGATTTCCTGATCGTTAGAATATTTCCGGGCACTTGGATACTCTCCGGCAACCATAAATTTTCAGGTAATCGAATTGTTTATCGGCGATCAGATTCTTTTCATGTCGCCGGAAAATATAGGAAACCAAACAAAGGATTATATTGTCGCTTAAACCATGAGAAGTAGCTGCTACAAAGGTCGCCGGAATTTTACTCCAACAATTCATTACATTTTCTAGTGAATGAAAAGTTGTAAACTAAAAAATCTGGAATGAGAGCTCATTAACCACCTTGCACAAGTCATCCATTTTTATTGCAACAAGCTGCTACAAACTTTCAAGTCACCGGAAATATATATATATATATATATATATATAATCAGAGGTCCGATTTTAAAGCATGCATATTAAGATAATAACAATAAATAACATAAAAATATCAAATAAATATCGCATGAATAGTGAATAGTAAATTTGACTTTTTCTACAGTAACTTTGACTTTTGAAAATAGGTATACGTAGGCTTTCGTTCAACCTCAGTTTATCCGTCACCCGTAGGTCTGGAAGGTTAGTGGTTTCCACCTTTCGTAACGTTTTTGTTTTAAATATAATTAACAAATAATTCTAAATACTCGAGGCGAGTAGTAAACTTACTTTGTTTATTGCAAATGGTTGAGAGTACAAGTTTGTTGATGAAGAAAGGATGAGTACAAGAGATTTTTAGAGAGATATAGAGAGAATTGAAAACTAATACAAAAATTGCCTGCCCCTTACAATGAGCTATCTATTCTTATATATACTACTGATTTTTGTCATGCAGGTCGGCAGGAGGAATCTTCTTTTGAATTTTGTATCCAGTGGGTCAGGGCGGCTGAATTATTTGTTGAATTTTGTGTCCAGTGGGCCAGGGCGGCTGAATTATTTGTTGAATTTTGTGACCAGTGGGCCAGGGCGGCTGAATTATTTGTTGAGGATGCCTTCTTCTTTTTGTGTGGACCATGATGACTGAGATGTTTTGTGCAGCTTTACAGATGTAATTCTAGATCGTCTGGTTGTGTGTAGAAGTCATCATTGGGCTGTGTATCACCTTCGTTCATAGAGGATGAGCTTCCTCCATCACTAAGTTGGACCATTAGTCTTTCGAGATCCGATGGATTTGTACATTTAGCCATCTGGAACATAATCTGTTGTTTCTTGGCTAGAAACTCTTCATTCTGTTGTGATTGTTTGAGAGGAATTGTTTTGCAATATTCTGGTTTTGAAAGAAAGTATTTTGACACTGCCTCAGAATTGCAATGAGAAATTTCAGTTTTGTCCCACCATTTTATTTTTATATTTTCGAATCAAAATTGGTAAGATTGTTTTTTGTACACACTCACACTTTTGTTTCACACACTCACACATTTGTTCTTCTTTTAAGTCAAATTCTGTCATAAAAATCCATGGGACTTGGAAATTATGGCAAAATAAGGCCCAAGAGGAGTCTGAGAAATCTGTTCTGGGTAAGAAACCTTTGTTGACCATTGTTCGAAGGCTATTTGTACATTTGTTGGGACGATTGATTTGTTCAGTCCGAAAGTTTTCCACCATTGATGAAACCAATAAGGGGTTGGATAGGAAAAATTTGGACAGAAATAAAAGAAATATGAAAGAGAAAAAGATTTGTTTTGTCTAAAAAAGGCCATTGACCAAGCCAAGATGTAATCATAATAATTAAATCTGGCTGAATTGTTTGAATTTAATAAATCTCGAGAGTCATTTGGTTTTTGACCCCAATCTGATAAAGTCAGGAATTTTAAAATCTTGACTTTGCAATAACGAATTTTAGTGTTATCAACATGGTCTGTGAAATATTGAAAAGTGGCGGATTTTGTTTGTGTCAGAATGGTTTCATAGTAAATTGGTTCTTTGTGAAATTATCAGGAATATAATTGTGCAACGATGGTAAAATGAATTGTGATATTTGATAAGGATGCCAATTGTCAGTCATTTCATAGATTTCTGGTTCTAGGACACAAATAGAATCGGTATGATTTTTATAAAAATAATTTGTGGGTGGTGTTTGTTTAGGGTGAGGATTAGGAATGATTTGTCTATTGGGTTGAGAAGTCTGTGGGTTTTCTATTTTGAGGGCAGATTTGTAAGTAGCTGTTTTCTGGGAGGATGAAGTTTCTTTTGAGATTGGGGGAGAGAACGGTTTTGCATATGGGGAAAGAGTAGCAAACCTATTTTCTAATTTTGGTTGAATTGGCATTCTGTCAAGAACGAAGAGTGGGAGCTTTGTAAGAGGTCTGATTTGTATGGTTGTTTGTTCTTTCTTGCCCTTTCCTTTGAGTGAAGTTCCTGTAATCATTCTAAACAGGGAGAATTTTAGTATGTAAATCTCAATATTCTCGTACGAGACTATTTTAGTCTGGTATATGTAGAAAGTCCTGAAGATTTGGATAATGATCATTGTAAATACAATTTGTAAGTCTTTT
Source organism: Campanula takesimana (assembly GCA_026119855.1). Lineage (NCBI taxonomy): Eukaryota > Viridiplantae > Streptophyta > Magnoliopsida > Asterales > Campanulaceae > Campanula > Campanula takesimana. Next base: position 239,160 of record JAOWBW010001124.1, read on the forward strand.
AAAAGTTGAGATTTCATTTTTGATAAGAATTGAAAAAGGCGAAGAAGATTTATTTTCAAAGATTTCTTGTAAATCATGTAAATGGAATCTAAGCATTGTAGTTTTGTGAAAATGGGTTCTTTTGTGAAACTTTTTGCATTCTTTTAGTAGTATTGGTGATTTTTGTAGTAAATAATTTATGTAATTGGAAGTATTTAAATGAATACGATTAAAAAAGGTCTCAAGTTTGTTCTTGTTCTATTTGTGAAATGAGTAAGGTTTCTGTATTTAATTTTTCTAATTCTTGTAATGATTGGTTCGAAAAAGTAATTCTTATTTATATTTGTCATAGCCTGCAATAAAGATTGTTTTTATTGAATTTAGATCAAATACAAACATATGAAATACATAAAGATACATTTTTAGAGAAATTTATGTAACTTCCTCATTCTTCTAGAAAGAGTCATTGCTTGTTTGAGAATATTTGTTGCGATTCTTTTCTGATGGTAGAAAACTCCATCATATTCTATATATTCCTCAAGATCACTAATGAGGAATCGCACATACATAAAGTGTATTCGTATCTCATAATTTGTATAAGTGTGAGGAAAGTCGGTAGATTGAAGATCTCTTAGTTGTCTAGCTAAATGGTTCAAATAATCAATGTTATCATAGCGTCCATTAAGCCATCTAGAACGTCTTCATGTGTATTAGCAATTTGGTTATTTATCTGTGGATAGTCTGCCATGTCCTTGTAGGAATTCCCTAGTTAAGAAATCAGGAATTGAATTGTCTTTGCCTGCAATATGAACGATGTCAAAATCAAATATTGCTAAAAGGGCTTGCCATCTGGCAAAAATTTGTTTTGCCGCTAAATTTTTTACATCTTTTTGTAAAACATCTTTTGCAGCTTTGCAATCTACTTTGACTATAAATTTTTGATTAAGTAGATCATCTTGAAATTTTGTTATACATAAAACTATGGAAAGAATTTCTTTTTTTATTGTAGAATAATTTGATTGTGTTGTGTTCCATATTCCCGAATAATACCTTATTATTTGGTCTTTCCCATTTATGTTTTGAGTTAATATTCCACCATATCCTATGTCTGAGGCATCAGTGGCTACTGTCTTAGGGGCCTTAGGATCACATATAGTTAGGCATGGTAATCTTTTAACATGTAATTTGATTTGTTTAACAACATTAGTATGCTCTTTTGTCCAAGGTTTTGGATTTATTTTTAATCTATCAAAGAGTGGTTTACAAATTTGTCTTAATTTAGGAAAGAAATCTGCTATATAGTTTAATGATCCTAAGAATCTTTGTAATTGATTTTTATCCTTTATCTCATCTGGGAATTTGTCAGCAAAATCTATAGATCTTTGTATTGGTATTAAAGTATTATTGGTTATCTCATGTCCTAAAAACCTAATCTTTGTTTGATAAAGTTTTATTTTTGTTTTTGATAAAACTAGCCCATTTCGTATCATTGTTTTATAAAATATGTTTAAATGTTTGTCGTGTTGTTCAAGAGTCTTACTAAATACTAAAACATCATCTATATAAACAATAATAAAAGTGTATGGATTAAATATTTCATTCATTATTTTTTGAAATTCGCTTGGTGCATTTTTTAATCCAAAGGGCATAACATTCCATTCATATTGCCCAAAGGGTACTGTAAAAGTTGTTTTGTATTTATCTTCTTCTGCTATTTGTATCTGCCAAAATCCTGATTTCATATCAAATTTTGAAAATATAGACGCATCATGTAGTCATTTTAGTAAATCTTGTTTATTGGGTATTGGATATCTAATCCATTTTAGTGCAGTGTTTAAAGGTTTGTAATTTATAACTAATCTTGGGGCACCTCTTTCTATTTCTGCATTTTTTGACACATAGAATGCTGAGCATGACCAAGGTGATTTGCTTTTCCTAATTAATTTTTTATTGAGTAAATCTTTAATTTCTTTTTTACAATATTCTAATAATTCTTGATTCATTTGTATAGGTCTTGCTTTTGTAGGTATTGTTTGTTCATTAAAATCTTTTTCATATGGTAATGTTATTACATGTTTTTTGCGTTCCCAAAAAGCTGTGGGTAAATCAGAACATAAGTCTTTTCAAATTTTTCTAATTTTTTAGAGATTATGTCTTTGTTTTGTTGAAGTTGTAATTTTTCTTCGATTTTTATATTTAATAATTCTTCCTTAAGAAATTTCATTTGATTTTGTAAAGTATTTAATTTAGAGATTCCTGTTTTTTGCAAATTATTTACATCACTATTAGATACAGGATATAAAAAATCAAATATAATTTTTTGTCCTAATATTCTTGATTCTACTCCTCTTTGTGAAACTGAAAAGGGATATAGCATTTGTAAAAAAGGGTTTCCTAATATAACTTTTGTGTTTAAATTTTTTACAAGCATAAGACTTGTTTTAAAGCAGATACTATTATTGCAAACATGTGCTTCGGGTATTTTGTATTTTACTTGTAATTTTGAAGAATTGGCTGCTGAAAGACTTTGTTTTGTTTTTACAAAATATTTTGTTGGTATTATTCCTTGTTCAACACAATTTAGATCTGCTCCTGAGTCCAACATGGCTAATCCTTTGTATTCGAAATCTTTGATTTTCATATGTATATGTACATACCATTTTTGATATCTGACTCGAGTAAGAGCGTATATACTTTCTTCTGTGTCTGTAGAGGTTTTGTATCTGTTTCTGAAGAAGATTTTTTAGCAAAGGGGTTTTTAAAATGTTTGTCTAATTCTTTATTAGCTTTAGAAGTAGAAGCTTCATCATTGTAGGTTGAATGTATTTGTTTTTTAATTTCTTGTAGTGCTAATTTTGTTTCTATTTCTTTTTGTGTTTTTGTAAATCCAAATTACTTTGTTTTAATAATTTTATTTCTTGTTTTATTTCTCTAATTTCATGTTGTAGGTCTACTGATGAAATTTGTTTCTTTTTGTTTTGGAACATTTGTATAACATCTTCGTATTGAGCGGGCTTTGATGTATCTGGTTTTTCTTCGTTAATTGTTTTGGCTAATTGTTTTAGAAATTTTCTTTTTATAGTTGGTTCATCTATTTCTTTGATTTTTTCTAATATCTCATCATATTGTTCTATCGTATTTAATTTATTATTACACAGACATATTTCTCTATTACAAGATTGGCATTCATCATCATTACTTGTATCAGTTGATCAGAAGAGTTATAATCATCAATATCTGTTGATAATTCAAGATTATCTATGTTTTGTAATATTTCGTCTGTTTCTTTCTTTTATTTTTAAATTATGGCAGATTTGTTGTATTTGTCTTTTTGCTGGGCAATTTCTAGCAATATGACCAGGTTTTTTGCATAAAAAACATTTTATGGTTTTATTATATGGCTTAAAAGATTTAAAGGATTTTTTATACTTTGTATTATTTTTATTATTGTTGTATCTTTTTTGAAAATGGGCTTTTTTATTTTTATTGTAATAAGCAAGGGGATTGTTTTGATAGTTTTTATTTGTTTTTCTATATTTTCTCCTATATGTACTATTTTTGTAATACGGGCTTCTATTTTGAGTGTAATTTTTCTTTTTGTATGGAGATTTTAGTTTATCAAAACCAAATTGTTCACACCAATGTCCTAATTCTTTTCTTGTTTGAGTAGTTTCCTTTTTTAATTTGTTTTGTAGTTTTGGTCTTGACATAGTCTTAATCCTGTAATATTTACACAAGTAATTAAGTCTCCATAGGTAAGATTATCATAAGATATTTGTCCGTATTTTTGTTCTATCGTATCTTTTACTTTTTCTGAAAATAGACCTGGTAGTCCAGTAATAAATTTTTCTTTCCAATGATAATTATTTGGGTCAGCAAGATTAAAAACTCTTTTAAGAAAATTTTATTTGTACCATTTAAATTGTTCTAATTTTCTGCATTTTAGGTTCTGTAATATTTCAGAATTTCTTTCAGTATATAAATCTATATCTCTTATAAAGTGAGTTGTAATGTTAAATATTAAGTATATTAATTGTGCAGGAGTCTGATTTCCATTTTCATCTAATACTGGGTGTCCATCTTGATCTGCCTTAATAGCTTCTAAAATTGTGTTTTTTATTTGGTGTGCTAGTAATTTATCCCACCAAGTTCTTAATTGACCAGTGAATCCTAATATAATGTTTTCAACTGCCTGGCGTTCTGTAATATTTGTAGATTTGTAAATATTTCTTACAATTATCATTTCTTTTGTAATATTTATAATTTCCATTTCACTTAATCCGTCAATGTTCCATTCATAAATATTTTTTGCATTGTATGATTTTGTTGGGTTTTTTAATATTTCTAAGTCTTCAGGGTCTTTATAATTATAAAAATCTCGTCTCATTGTTTGAATTGGAATTGTATTTAAGTTTTCTTCTTCTTCTGATTCTGTAGTAGAGTTATATTCATTATTAGAAGAGATATCTGATTCTGAAGTTTTGTCATTATAGTCTGTTAGCATTCGGATATTTGTACTTGTACTTGTTTCCTCTTTTACTTTTAAATGTGTTTTTATTTTATTCATTAAGTCATTTAGGGGATCATGGAGTGTTGGTTTGACTTCAGGTATTACCAAAGTATTCTTAGGAGGGGGAATTTGTTTAGTAAACATTGTATTTTTATTTCTTCTAGTTGATGGATTAATTTTATATAATTCTGAATATTCTGTAAATCGTTGGGATTTATAATGTTCATCATTTTTTGTTGGTATTGGTGTGGGTCCCATTTCTGGTTCAAGTTGTGCTATTTCTTTTTCTATTGTGGTTATTTTTTTAGTAGAATTATCAATTTTTTCTTCAACTCTATCTAATTGTTGTCCTACGGTATATAGGTATAAATTTGTCCAATTATTTTGTAAATGTAAATCTGTTTGTCTTTTTATCTTCAGTGTTTAATTGATTAGATTTATCAATGGGGTATGCCCCATATTGGATATTGTCTCTACAAAAGTAAGTGGCTTCTAAAGGTGGTTTTTCGTTTTTGTATACTTCGTGAGTCGGTAGAAGGTCTGGTCCTACCTTGTACCATCGTCTTAATTTTTTCTGTAATGTAGTTATTTTGTATAAGTAATCATGTTTTAAGAAATCAAAAAATGGTATGTGATCTTCTTGCAATTCACAAAATTCGTAATACTTTTCTTTTATTAATTTTTGTTCATTGGTATCATACATTTGAAAAAATAGTTTTTTATTTTCTTCATTGTGTTTACTTGTAAAATCTTTTCTTAAAATACTTTTATTTAGAATAAAATTGTTTTTTATCATATTTAAGGTAAACTCACTATCTTCATAAGATTGAACATTGATTCCTTCGTAAGGATGGATATTAATTCCTTCTCTGTTTGCTCCAGTATTGTTTGTTTGTTGTGGAATTTCAATATTAGTTTCATTTTCAAAAACAGTTTCATTTTGTGAAGAACTATCTTCATATTTAGTGTTTTGTGGGAATTCATATCTTCCTGATGTAGATCTTCTAGATGGTGCTTGGACATTAAATTTTTTGTTTCGACTTAGTGACTGAGTTCTTTGAATTTTAGATCTACCGATCCATCTTCATATTGTGTAATTTGTTCTATATCAGTTGTTTGATTTTGTTCTTTTCTTGGGACAGTTTTAGCGGGATATGACCATTTATCGGGTAAAGTTATTTCATTCCATTTAATTGTTTTTGGTATATTTATATTAGCTTTTGTTTTGTCAATTTCCCAAAAGATGGTTTCTCCTATTTTGTTCCTGTTAAAAGCATTAGGACATAGTCCTGTATTCATAACTTTAAAATATAATCTATAAAATATTTCATATACGTGAGATCCCTTTTTCATATGATAATTATGTGTTAAAATATCTATCCTATGTCTGAGGCATCAGTGGCTACTGTCTTAGGGGCCTTAGGATCACATATAGTTAGACATGGTAATCTTTTAACATGTAATTTGATTTGTTTAACAACATTAGTATGCTCTTTTGTCCAAGGTTTTGGATTTATTTTTAATCTATCAAAGAGTGGTTTACAAATTTTGTCTTAATTTAGGAAAGAAATCTGCTATATAGTTTAATGATCCTAAGAATCTTTGTAATTGATTTTTATCCTTTATCTCATCTGGGAATTTGTCAGCAAAATCTATAGATCTTTGTATTGGTATTAAAGTATTATTGGTTATCTCATGTCCTAAAAACCTAATCTTTGTTTGATAAAGTTTTATTTTTGTTTTTGATAAAACTAGCCCATTTCGTATCATTGTTTTATAAAATATGTTTAAATGTTTTCGTGTTGTTCAAGAGTCTTACTAAATACTAAAACATCATCTATATAAACAATAATAAAAGTGTATGGATTAAATATTTCATTCATTATTTTTTGAAATTCGCTTGGTGCATTTTTTAATCCAAAGGGCATAACATTCCATTCATATTGCCCAAAGGGTACTGTAAAAGTTGTTTTGTATTTATCTTCTTCTGCTATTTGTATCTGCCAAAATCCTGATTTCATATCAAATTTTGAAAATATAGACGCATCATGTAGTCGTTTTAGTAAATCTTGTTTATTGGATATTGGATATCTAATCCATTTTAGTGCAGTGTTTAAAGGTTTGTATTTATAACTAATCTTGGGGCACCTCTTTCTATTTCTGCATTTTTGACACATAGAATGCTGAGCATGACCAAGGTGATTTGCTTTTCCTAATTAATTTTTTATTGAGTAAATCTTTAATTTCTTTTTTACAATATTCTAATAATTCTTGATTCATTTGTATAGGTCTAGCTTTTGTAGGTATTGTTTGTTCATTAAAATCTTTTTCATATGGTAATGTTATTACATGTTTTTTGCGTTCCCAAAAAGCTGTGGGTAAATCAGAACATAAGTCTTTTTCAAATTTTTCTAATTTTTTAGAGATTATGTCTTTGTTTTGTTGAAGTTGTAATTTTTCTTCGATTTTTATATTTAATAATTCTTCCTTAAGAAATTTCATTTGATTTTGTAAAGTATTTAATTTAGAGATTCCTGTTTTTTGCAAATTATTTACATCACTATTAGATACAGGATATAAAAAAATCAAATATAATTTTTTGTCCTAATATTCTTGATTCTACTCCTCTTTGTGAAACTGAAAAGGGATATAGCATTTGTAAAAAAGGGTTTCCTAATATAACTTTTGTGTTTAAATTTTTTACAAGCATAAGACTTGTTTTAAAGCAGATACTATTATTGCAAACATGTGCTTCGGGTATTTTGTATTTTACTTGTAATTTTGAAGAATTGGCTGCTGAAAGACTTTGTTTTGTTTTTACAAAATATTTTGTTGGTATTATTCCTTGTTCAACACAATTTAGATCTGCTCCTGAGTCCAACATGGCTAATCCTTTGTATTCGAAATCTTTGATTTTCATATGTATTTTTATTTTATCTTCAGTGTTTAATTGATTAGATTTATCAATGGGGTATGCACCATATTGGATATTGTTCCTACAAAAGTAAGTGGCTTCTAAAGGGGGTTTTTCGTTTTCGTATACTTCGTGAGTCGGTAGAAGGTCTGGTCCTACCTTGTACCATCGTCTTAATTTTTTCTGTAATGTAGTTATTTTGTATAAGTAATCATGTTTTAAGAAATCAAAAAATGGTATGTGATCTTCTTGCAATTCACAAAATTCGTAATACTTTTCTTTTATTAATTTTTGTTCATTGGTATCATACATTTGAAAAAATAGTTTTCTATTTTCTTCATTGTGTTTACTTGTAAAATCTTTTCTTAAAATACTTTTATTTAGAATAAAATTGTTTTTATCATATTTAAGGTAAACTCACTCTCTTCATAAGATTGAACATTGATTCCTTCGTAAGGGTGGACATTAATTCCTTCTCTGTTTGCTCCAGTATTGTTTGTTTGTTGTGGAATTTCAATATTAGTTTCATTTTCAAAAACAGTTTCATTTTGTGAAGAACTATCTTCATATTTAGTGTTTTGTGGGAATTCATATCTTCCTGATGTAGATCTCCTAGATGGTGCTTGGACATTGAATTTTTTGTTTCGACTTAGTGATTGTGTTCTTTTGAATTTTAGATCTACCGATCCATCTTCGTATTGTGTAATTTGTTCTATATTAGTTGTTTGATTTTGTTCTTTTCTTGGAACAGTTTAGCGGGATATGACCATTTATCAGGTAAATTTATTTCATTCCATTTAATTGTTTTTGGTATATTTATATTAGCTTTTGTTTTGTCAATTTCCCAAAAGATGGTTTCTCCTATTTTGTTCCTGTTAAAAGCATTAGGACATAGTCCTGTATTCATAACTTTAAAATATAATCTGTAAAATATTTCATATACGTGAGATCCCTTTTTCATATGATTATTATGTGTTAAAATATCTAAAGTTAAGATGTCCATTATATGAGGATCTGTTAAAGAAATTGTAAAGTTTGGATAACTATTAAAATGAATTGGTCCATTTGTTAAACTAGTTTCAATAGCTCCTAATAGTGAATCTGTATAGTTTAGATGTCTAGCATCTCTTAAGGCTATTTGTATGCTTGTGTTTAATCCTTCCATTGTTAAGGGTTTAATAGCAATTTGTACAAGTCCGATATGTAAAAATTTGTATCCCTGGGATATATATTTTTTTATAGATGATTTTGAAAATAGGCTCATAGTTTGATTATTGGAAAATAAAGGGATAATAGTTTCTTTTGTTTTAATGGCTAATCTTGATCTTATGTTAAAAATTCCTTTGTCTTTATAAATTTCTGAGTTTGAAATAAGAGGTGGTTTCCAATTAGTCAAAGACTGAGTATTCCAAGAAAATTCTTTTGATAAAATATTTTGATCATTTTCATTGTTTTCATGGTTATCATTCTCAATATGTATGTTATAATCGTTCATAGGATCTTGATTTCTAGGAGGCCTTCTATTCATAAAATTACCTAACCAACTCATGATTTACTATTTGTCTTGCTTTTCGGATACACTTCCTTACCTAATGGATGCACGACTTACACTTCCTAATGCGTGACTTAGACCTAGGTGACACACCGACTCGGGACAAATAAGTAAATTGTTTAAGCTAGTTAAATAATTTTGTTGAATATTAGGCTCTGATACCAAAGATCAGAGGTCCGATTTTAAAGCATGCATATTAAAGTAATAATAACAATAAATAACATAAAAATATCAAAATAAATATCGCATGAATAGTGAATAGTAAATTTGACTTTTTCTACAGTAACTTTGACTTTTGAAAATACGTATACGTAGGCTTTCGTTCAACCTCAGTTTATCCATCACCCGTAGGTCTGGAAGGTTAGTGGTTTCCACCTTTCGTAACGTTTTTGTTTTAAATATAATTAACAAATAATTCTAAATACTCGAGGCGGGAGTAGTAAACTTACTTTGTTTATTGCAAATTGTTGAGAGTACAAGTTTGTTGATGAAGAAAGGATGAGTACAAGAGATTTTTAGAGAGATATAGAGAGAATTGAAAACTAATACAAAAATTGCCTGCCTCTTACAATGAGCTATCTATTCTTATATATACTACTGATTTTTGTCTTGCAGGTCGGCAGGAGGAATCTTCTTTTGAATTTTGTATCCAGTGGGTCAGGGCGGCTGAATTATTTGTTGAATTTTGTGTCCAGTGGGCCAGGGCAGCTGAATTATTTGTTGAATTTTGTGACCAGTGGGCCAGGGCGGCTGAATTATTTGTTGAGGATGCCTTCTTCTTTTTGTGTGGACCATGATGACTAAGATGTTTTGTGCAGCTTTACAGATGTAATTCTAGATCGTCTGGTTGTGTGTAGAAGTCATCATTGGGCTGTGTATCACCTTCGTTCATAGAGGATGAGCTTCCTCCATCACTAAGTTGGACCATTAGTCTTTCGAGATCCGATGGATTTGTACATTTAGCCATCTGGAACATAATCTGTTGTTTCTTGGCTAGAAACTCTTCATTCTGTTGTGATTGTTTGAGAGGAATTGTTTTGCAATATTCTGGTTTTGAAAGAAAGTATTTTGACACTGCCTCAGAATTGCAATGAGAAATTTCAGTTTTGTCCCACCATTTTATTTTATATTTTCGAATCAAAATTGGTAAGATTGTTTTTTGTATACACTCACACTTTTGTTTCACACACTCACACATTTGTTCTTCTTTTAAGTCAAATTCTGTCATAAAAATCCATGGGACTTGGAAATTATGGCAAAATAAGGCCCAAAGAGGAGTCTGAGAAATCTGTTCTGGGTAAGAAACCTTTGTTGACCATTGTTCGAAGGCTATTTGTACATTTGTTGGGACGATTGATTTGTTCAGTCCGAAAGTTTTCCACCATTGATGAAACCAATAAGGGGTTGGATAGGAAAAATTTGGACAGAAATAAAAGAAATATGAAAGAGAAAAAGATTTGTTTTGTCTAAAAAAGGCCCTTGACCAAGCCAAGATGTAATCATAATAATTAAATCTGGCTGAATTGTTTGAATTTAATAAATCTCGAGAGTCATTTGGTTTTTTGACCCCAATCTGATAAAGTCAGGAATTTTAAAATCTTGACTTTGCAATAACGAATTTTAGTGTTATCAACATGGTCTGTGAAATATTGAAAAGTGGCGGATTTTGTTTGTGTCAGAATGGTTTCATAGTAAAATTGGTTCTTTGTAAAATTATCAGGAATATAATTGTGCAACGATGGTAAAATGAATTGTGATATTTGATAAGGATGCCAATTGTCAGTCATTTCATAGATTTCTGGTTCTAGGACACAAATAGAATCGGTATGATTTTTATAAAAATAATTTGTGGGTGGTGTTTGTTTAGGGTGAGGATTAGGAATGATTTGTCTATTGGGTTGAGAAGTCTGTGGGTTTTCTATTTTGAGGGCAGATTTGTAAGTAGCTGTTTTCTGGGAGGATGAAGTTTCTTTTGAGATTGGGGGAGAGAACGATTTTGCATCTGGGGAAAGAGTAGCAAACCTATTTTCTAATTTTGGTTGAATTGGCATTCTATCAGGAACGAAGAGTGGGAGCTTTGTAAGAGGTCTGATTTGTATGGTTGTTTGTTCGTTCTTGCCCTTTCCTTTGAGTGAAGTTCCTGTAATCATTCTAAACAGGGAGAATTTTAGTATGTAAATCTCAATATTCTCGTACGAGACTATTTTAGTCTGGTATATGTAGAAAGTCCTGAAGATTTGGATAATGATCATTGTAAATACAATTTGTAAGTCTTTTAAAAGTTGAGATTTCATTTTTGATAAAAATTGAAAAAGGCGAAGAAGATTTATTTTCAAAGATTTCTTGTAAATCATGTAAATGGAATCTAAGCATTGTAGTTTTGTGAAAAGGGGTTCTTTTGTGAAAGTTTTTGCATTCTTTTAGTAGTATTGGTGATTTTTGTAGTAAATAATTTATGTAATTGGAAGTATTTAAATGAATACGATTTCCATTAATAAAAAGGTCCCAAGTTTGTTCTTGTTCTATTTGTGAAATGAGTAAGGTTTCTGTATTTAATTTTTCTAATTCTTGTAATGATTGGTTCGAAAAAGTAAGTCTTATTTATATTTGTCATAGCCTGCAATAAAGATTGTTTTTATTGAATTTAGATCAAATACAAACATATGAAATACATAAAGATACATTTTTAGAGAAATTTATGTAACTTCCTCATTCTTCTAGAAAGAGTCATTGCTTGTTTGAGAATATTTGTTGCGATTCTTTCCTGATGGTAGAAAACTCCATCATATTCTATATATTCTTCAAGATCACTAATGAGGAATCGCACATACATAAAGTGTATTCGTATCTCATAATTTGTATAAGTGTGAGGAAAGTCGGTAGATTGAAGATCTCTTAGTTGTCTAGCTAAATGGTTCAAATAATCAATGTTATCATAGCGTCCATTAAGCCATCTAGAACGTCTTTCATGTGTATTAGCAATTTGGTTATTTATCTGTGGATAGTCTGCCATGTCCTTGTAGGAATTCCCTAGTTAAGAAATCAGGAATTGAATTGTCTTTGCCTGCAATATGAACGATGTCAAAATCAAATATTGCTAAAAGGGCTTGCCATCTGGCAAAATTTTGTTTTGCCGCTAAATTTTTTACATCTTTTTGTAAAACATCTTTGCAGCTTTGCAATCTACTTTGACTATAAATTTTTGATTAAGTAGATCATCTTGAAATTTTGTTATACATAAAACTATGGAAAGAATTTCTTTTTTTATTGTAGAATAATTTGATTGTGTTGTGTTCCATATTCCCGAATAATACCTTATTATTTGGTCTTTCCCATTTATGTTTTGAGTTAATATTCCACCATATCCTATGTCTGAGGCATCAGTGGCTACTGTCTTAGGGGCCTTAGGATCACATATAGTTAGGCATGGTAATCTTTTAACATGTAATTTGATTTGTTTAACAACATTAGTATGCTCTTTTGTCCAAGGTTTTGGATTTATTTTTAATCTATCAAAGAGTGGTTTACAAATTTTGTCTTAATTTAGGAAAGAAATCTGCTATATAGTTTAATGATCCTAAGAATCTTTGTAATTGATTTTTATCCTTTATCTCATCTGGGAATTTGTCAGCAAAATCTATAGATCTTTGTATTGGTATTAAAGTATTATTGGTTATCTCATGTCCTAAAAACCTAATCTTTGTTTGATAAAGTTTTATTTTTGTTTTTGATAAAACTAGCCCATTTCGTATCATTGTTTTATAAAATATGTTTAAATGTTTGTCGTGTTGTTCAAGAGTCTTACTAAATACTAAAACATCATCTATATAAACAATAATAAAAGTGTATGGATTAAATATTTCATTCATTATTTTTTGAAATTCGCTTGGTGCATTTTTTAATCCAAAGGGCATAACATTCCATTCATATTGCCCAAAGGGTACTGTAAAAGCTGTTTTGTATTTATCTTCTTCTGCTATTTGTATCTGCCAAAATCCTGATTTCATATCAAATTTTGAAAATATAGACGCATCATGTAGTCGTTTTAGTAAATCTTGTTTATTGGGTATTGGATATCTAATCCATTTTAGTGCAGTGTTTAAAGGTTTGTAATTTATAACTAATCTTGGGGCACCTCTTTCTATTTCTGCATTTTTTGACACATAGAATGCTGGGCATGACCAAGGTGATTTGCTTTTCCTAATTAATTTTTTATTGAGTAAATCTTTAATTTCTTTTTTACAATATTCTAATAATTCTTGATTCATTTGTATAGGTCTTGCTTTTGTAGGTATTGTTTGTTCATTAAAATCTTTTTCATATGGTAATGTTATTACATGTTTTTTGCGTTCCCAAAAAGCTGTGGGTAAATCAGAACATAAGTCTTTTTCAAATTTTTCTAATTTTTTAGAGATTATGTCTTTGTTTTGTTGAAGTTGTAATTTTTCTTCGATTTTTATATTTAATAATTCTTCCTTAAGAAATTTCATTTGATTTTGTAAAGTATTTAATTTAGAGATTCCTGTTTTTTGCAAATTATTTACATCACTATTAGATACAGGATATAAAAAATCAAATATAATTTTTTGTCCTAATATTCTTGATTCTACTCCTCTTTGTGAAACTGAAAAGGGATATAGCATTTGTAAAAAAAGGTTTCCTAATATAACTTTTGTGTTTAAATTTTTTACAATCATAAGACTTGTTTTAAAGCAGATACTATTATTGCAAACATGTGCTTCGGGTATTTTGTATTTTACTTGTAATTTTGAAGAATTGGCTTCTGAAAGACTTTGTTTTGTTTTTATAAAATATTTTGTTGGTATTATTCCTTGTTCAACACAATTTAGATCTGCTCCTGAGTCCAACATGGCTAATCCTTTGTATTCGAAATCTTTGATTTTCATATGTATATGTACATACCATTTTTGATATCTGACTCGAGTAAGAGCGTATATACTTTCTTCTGTGTCTGTAGAGGTATTTGTATCTGTTTCTGAAGAAGATTTTTTAGCAAAGGGGTTTTTAAAATGTTTGTCTAATTCTTTATTAGCTTTAGAAGTAGAAGCTTCATCATTGTAGGTTGAATGTATTTGTTTTTTAATTTCTTGTAGTGCTAATTTTGTTTCTATTTATTTTTGTGTTTTTTGTAAATCCAAATTACTTTGTTTTAATAATTTTATTTCTTGTTTTATTTCTCTAATTTCATGTTGTAGGTCTACTGATGAAATTTTTTTCTTTTTGTTTTGGAACATTTGTATAACATCTTCGTATTGAGCGGGCTTTGATGTATCTGGTTTTTCTTCGTTAATTGTTTTGGCTAATTGTTTTAGAAATTTTCTTTTTATAGTTGGTTCATCTATTTCTTTGATTTTTTCTAATATCTCATCATATTGTTCTATCGTATTTAATTTATTATTACACAGACATATTTCTCTATTACAAGATTGGCATTCATCATCATTACTTGTATCAGTTTGATCAGAAGAGTTATAATCATCAATATCTGTTGATAATTCAAGATTATCTATGTTTTGTAATATTTCGTCTGTTTCTTTTATTTTTAAATTATGGCAGATTTGTTGTATTTGTCTTTTTGCTGGGCAATTTCTAGCAATATGACCAGGTTTTTTGCATAAAAAACATTTTATGGTTTTATTATATGGCTTAAAAGATTTAAAGGATTTTTTATACTTTGTATTATTTTTATTATTGTTGTATCTTTTTTGAAAATGGGCTTTTTTATTTTTATTGTAATAAGCAGGGGGATTGTTTTGATAGTTTTTATTTGTTTTTCTATATTTTCTCCTATATGTACTATTTTTGTAATACGGGCTTCTATTTTGAGTGTAATTTTTCTTTTGTATGGAGATTTTAGTTTATCAAAACCAAATTGTTCACACCAATGTCCTAATTCTTTTCTTGTTTGAGTAGTTTCCTTTTTTAATTTGTTTTGTAGTTTTTGGTCTTGACATAGTCTTAATCCTGTAATATTTACACAAGTAATTAAGTCTCCATAAGTAAGATTATCATAAGATATTTGTCCGTATTTTTGTTCTATCGTATCTTTTACTTTTTCTGAAAATAGACCTGGTAGTCCAGTAATAAATTTTTCTTTCCAATGATAATTATTTGGGTCAGCAAGATTAAAAACTCTTTTAAGAAAATTTTATTTGTACCATTTAAATTGTTCTAATTTTCTGCATTTTAGGTTCTGTAATATTTCAGAATTTCTTTCAGTATATAAATCTATATCTCCTATAAAGTGAGTTGTAATGTTAAATATTAAGTATATTAATTGTGCAGGAGTCTGATTTCCATTTTCATCTAATACTGGGTGTCCATCTTGATCTGCCTTAATAGCTTCTAAAATTTGTGTTTTTATTTGGTGTGCTAGTAATTTATCCCACCAAGTTCTTAATTGACCAGTGAATCCTAATATAATGTTTTCAACTGCCTGGCGTTCTGTAATATTTGTAGATATTTCCTACAATTATCATTTCTTTTGTAATATTTATAATTTCCATTTCACTTAATCCGTCAATGTTCTATTCATAAATATTTTTTGCATTGTATGATTTTGTTGGGTTTTTTAATATTTCTAAGTCTTCAGGGTCTTTATAATTATAAAAATCTCGTCTCATTGTTTGAATTGGAATTGTATTTAAGTTTTCTTCTTCTTCTGATTCTGTAGTAGAGTTATATTCATTATTAGAAGAGATATCTGATTCTGAAGTTTTGTCATTATAGTCTGTTAGCATTCGGATATTTGTACTTGTACTTGTTTCCTCTTTTACTTTTAAATGTGTTTTTATTTTATTCATTAAGTCATTTAGGGGATCATGGAGTGTTGGTTTGACTTCAGGTATTACCAAAGTATTCTTAGGAGGGGGAATTTGTTTAGTAAACATTGTATTTTTATTTCTTCTAGTTGATGGATTAATTTTATATAATTCTGAATATTCTGTAAATCGTTGGGATTTATAATGTTCATCATTTTTTGTTGGTATTGGTGTGGGTCCCATTTCTGGTTCAAGTTGTGCTATTTCTTTTTCTATTGTGGTTATTTTTTTAGTAGAATTATCAATTTTTTCTTCAACTCTATCTAATTGTTGTCCTACGGTATATAGGTATAAATTTGTCCAATTATTTTGTAAATGTAAATCTGTTTGTCTTTTATCTTCAGTGTTTAATTGATTAGATTTATCAATGGGGTATGCACCATATTGGATATTGTCCCTACAAAAGTAAGTGGCTTCTAAAGGGGGTTTTTCGTTTTCGTATACTTCGTGAGTCGGTAGAAGATCTGGTCCTACTTTGTACCATCGTCTTAGTTTTATCTGTAATGTAGTTATTTTGTATAGGTAATCATGTTTTAAGAAATCAAAAAATGGTATGTGATCTTCTTGCAATTCACAAAATTCGTAATACTTTTCTTTTATTAATTTTTTTTCATTGTTATCATACATTTGAAAAAATAGTTTTCTGTTTTCTTCATTATGTTTACTTGTAAAATCTTTTCTTAAAATACTTTTATTTAGAATAAAATTGTTTTTTATCATATTTAAGGTAAACTCACTATCTTCATAAGATTGAACATTGATTCCTTCGTATGGGTGGACATTAATTCCTTCTCTGTTTGCTCCAGTATTGTTTGTTTGTTGTGGAATTTCAATATTAGTTTCATTTTCAAAAACAGTTTCATTTTGTGAAGAACTATCTTCATATTTAGTGTTTTGTGGGAATTCATATCTTCCTGATGTAGATCTTCTAGATGGTGCTTGGACATTAAATTTTTTGTTTCGACTTAGTGACTGAGTTCTTTTGAATTTTAGATCTACCGATCCATCTTCATCATATTGTGTAATTTGTTCTATATCAGTTGTTTGATTTTGTTCTTTTCTTGGGACAGTTTTAGCGGGATATGACCATTTATCGGGTAAAGTTATTTCATTCCATTTAATTGTTTTTGGTATATTTATATTAGCTTTTGTTTTGTGAATTTCCCAAAAGATGATTTCTCCTATTTTGTTCCTGTTAAAAGCATTAGGACATAGTCCTGTATTCATAACTTTAAAATATAATCTATAAAATATTTCATATACGTGAGATCCCTTTTTCATATGATAATTATGTGTTAAAATATCTAAAGTTAAGATGTCCATTTGTTAAACTAGTTTCAATAGCTCCTAATAGTGAATCTGTATAGTTTAGATGTCTAGCATCTCTTAAGGCTATTTGTATGCTTGTGTTTAATCCCTCCATTGTTAAGGGTTTAATAGCAATTTGTACAAGTCCGATATGTAAAAATTTGTATCCCTGGGATATATATTTTTTTATAGATGATTTTGAAAATAGGCTCATAGTTTGATTATTGGAAAATAAAGGGATAATAGTTTCTTTTGTTTTAATGGCTAATCTTGATCTTATGTTAAAAATTCCTTTGTCTTTATAAATTTCTGTATTTGAAATAAGAGGTGGTTTCCAATTAGTCAAAGACTGAGTATTCCAAGAAAATTCTTTTGATAAAATATTTTGATTATTTTCATTGTTATCATGGTCATCATTCTCAATATGTATGTTATAATCGTTCATAGGATCTTGATTTCTAGGAGGCCTTCTATTCGTAAAATTACCTAACCAACTCATGATTTACTATTTGTCTTGCTTTTCGGATACACTTCCTTACCTAATGGATGCACGACTTACACTTCCTAATGCGTGACTTAGACCTAGGTGACACACCGACTCGGGACAAATAAGTAAATTGTTTAAGCTAGTGACAGAATTTGACTTAAAAGAAGAACAAATGTGTGAGTGTGTGAAACAAAAGTGTGAGTGTGTACAAAAAACAATCTTACCAATTTTGATTCGAAAATATAAAATAAAATGGTGGGACAAAACTGAAATTTCTCATTGCAATTCTGAGGCAGTGTCAAAATACTTTCTTTCAAAACCAGAATATTGCAAAACAATTCCTCTCAAACAATCACAACAGAATGAAGAGTTTCTAGCCAAGAAACAACAGATTATGTTCCAGATGGCTAAATGTACAAATCCATCGGATCTCGAAAGACTAATGGTCCAACTTAGTGATGGAGGAAGCTCATCCTCTATGAACGAAGGTGATACACAGCCCAATGATGACTTCTACACACAACCAGACGATCTAGAATTACATCTGTAAAGCTGCACAAAACATCTCAGTCATCATGGTCCACACAAAAAGAAGAAGGCATCCTCAACAAATAATTCAGCCGCCCTGGCCCACTGGTCACAAAATTCAACAAATAATTCAGCCGCCCTGGCCCACTGGACACAAAATTCAACAAATAATTCAGCCGCCCTGACCCACTGGATACAAAATTCAAAAGAAGATTCCTCCTGCCGACCTGCAAGACAAAATCAGTAGTATATATATATATATATATATATATATGGTAGGTGCTCAAATGAGAACCTAAATATTATGAGAACCATGAGAACCAACAGCAGCCATTGGATTAGAAAAAAAGGGACGGCTCAGATCGGCTTGGGAGGGGAGAAGACGTGGTGGCATTTTTGAAATAAGTCAGAACTTCAAGGGCATAACAGGGATTTTATCGTATAACTGAAAGGGAAGCGGTGGCATTTTTGTAATAAGTCGTTAGATACACTTGGTTTTGCCTGAATGTATCCAATAACTGAAAGGGAAGCGGTGGCATTTTTGTAATAATTCGTTAGATACACTAAGACAATAGTTTGTGTATCCAATAACTCAAAGGGAAGCGGTGGCATTTTTGTAATAAATCATTAGATACACTGAGACCATTATTAGATACACTAAGAGCAGTTATTAGATACACCACGACCAATAGTTTGTGTATCCAATAACTAGAACATAGTATCATATTTCATTAGATACACCAAGACAATTTATTAGATACACTAAGACAATTTATTAGATACAGTATGACCATTATTAGATACACTAAGACCAGTTATTAGATACACTAAGACCAATGGTTTGTGTATCCTATAACTGGAACATAGTACCATGTTTCATTAGATACACGAAGACAATTTATTAGATACACTAAGACCATTCATTAGATACACTAAGACCAGTTATTAGATACACTAAGACCAATGGTTTTGTGTATCCTATAACTGGAACATTTTGTTGGATACACTAAGGCAAGTAACTAGTGTATTGTATGTTTCATTTATTAGATACACTAGGAAATACCTTTTGTATCTAAAGATCTCGCCTTTCTAGACTTCGGGCGTGCGTTTGTGTTTTTAAAGCGATATGACCATTATGCCCCTGCGTCTCCTTTATTTTCAAAATTGCCACCGCTTTTTTTTTCTTCCCCTCTAATCTGGACCGTTCATCTATTTCTAATCCAAAGGCTATAAGTGGTTCTCATATAATTTGGTTCTCACAGGAGCAGGACCCTATATATATATATATATATATATATATATATATATATATATAATGAGAACCTAAATATCGTGAGAACCGTGAGAACTTAATGTATCCAATGATATATCAAAGTGCACATTGGATACATTAGTTTTTACCTAATGTATCAAAGTAATGTATCCAATGATGTATCCAAGTCAAGTAATGTGTCCAATGATGTATCCAAGTGAACCATCGGATACATTAGTTTTTTACATAATGTATCCAAGTTCTCACGATATTTAAGTTCTCAAAGGAGCACGACCCTATATATATATATATATGTATATATATTAAAATATTAGCTAACTAATAGTATTAGTTAACCATAATAGTTTCTATATTAGTTAACTATTACTACTAATAATATTAGTTAACCATGATAGCTATTATATAAACTACTAATTACTATTAATACTATTTTAAATTACAAACTGTGTACAAAATATTTTACATTTTTTTAGTAAAATATTTATATAATGTAGTATTCCCTCCGTCTCAGAGGAAGAGTATTACTTTCTTTTTTGGTACGTTCCAGAGTAAGAGTCTCTTTCCCAAAATAACAAATGACAGGAAAAGAGGAATACTATTTTGGACTGTTTTGTCCTTATAATGCTTCTTTAATTACAAAATATATCAACACTTACTAACTTATTTTTTTTGCCCACTTGCACTATGAATAATGTTTTCGACCATTATATACTCAACCCAGTTTCATTGTTTACTCATTTTTTGTTGTCTCCTTATAAGTGTACACAACCAATGTATAACTCTTAATCTGAAATGGAAGGAGTACATTTTTTATATTATGTACCGTAGTTTTATTTTTACGAAGAATTGATATAGTAATCATTGTGTTAAAATTTGGGAATAAAAAAGTTAGAAACGTGTGAAGTTTTGATCTATTTAATTTTAAACCTTAATTCAATTCATTACTAATCAAAGAGCTTTTAATTGTGGTAATCAATTAGACTATTCATATTGTCAAATTCATAGAGAGCATAGTATGGGTGTAGGAACTGAAATTAAAACACACGTTTTATCTTTCTCGGTGGAGGAAAGGAAGAGCGATGGATTCCTATGGAGCATCCAGGAACAAGCAGATTCCATCGGACGACGAATTTTTTACATTGAAAAAGTGTTGTCCTTATTTTCCATTTTCCTCCATTTTTTTTTCAAGTTTTCAATCCTTTCATTTTGTAACTGTTATATAACCAATATGTCAATTGAAGTCCATTGTCATAAAAGACTCCAAATTAAAAATTGATGACAACAATATCCGTATATATTTGAGATGCCACAATTAAACAAATATAGTTATCGTATATTCTTAAATAGAAATAGGAGCAATGTCCCAACGTTAAAGCCAAATTATTTCTTTGAATCAATTGTCAAAAGGCGAAATGAAAAAAAAAAGAAGAAAAAAAGATAAGGATTCGTGTCGTGCAATTATGGAATACTCTCAGTCCACGAAAAAAATGACGAACTAATGAGCATGGATATCATAGACTTGGATGAAAAGGTATACTTGAGTTTTAGAAAATATTTTGTGGCCTTCTCTTCTTTATAATTAAATGTTATTTTTCATTTTGCAGAAAAATCCGATGCACTTAACAATTCGCAGCAAATCAGTACCTGATTTCATTGATTTAATTACTCTTGGAAATTTTTATTACATGAAAAAATTTAGAGATGAATAATGTAAAAACAAATATTGTGTTTTGGATCAAGACATATAGTTTATTTGATGCTACAACAATTGTCGAAGAAATTAGTTCAATTCTTCGAATTATTCCAAAATATTATTTTTCATTGGTCGCATATGAGAAGCTTTAACGTGTAGGAGATAATCGTAAAATTTTAGTCGGCAAGTGTTTACCACATATTGTAGAATCACACACATTACACCGACATGTAATTAACAAGCTATTTTGATATAGATATCTGTGAATACCCCGTTCCGATGCAGCGACGCATGGGAAATTTCTTTATTATTTATCTTTTCTATGGGACAGGATATTCAAGTTAGCATTTAACATATTATGAGTCGCCACGCCGTTTTAATGAGCTAAAACATTGAAAAAAAAGCTAACAGAGGGGTTCAGGGGTCAAGTTACGATAAGAGAAGAATATTACAGTGATCACTCATATCGCCCGAGCAGTCGGACTTTCTATCATGATAAAAATATGTTAGTAGTGTGTTAGTGTTTTAAACCAGATTCGAGGATTGCCTACGTTCCTCCCGATGTGAGAAGCTCAGGTCAGCGTAGTTCGCACATAGAGTGGAGAATAGAGAGATGAAGCGGGATCATGCATTTAGTAGGGGGAGGAGAAAGAATCATACAAGATGATCACATCCTAGAGTGATGATTACACCATCGATATGATCGATGTGTGATCATCGTCACTCATCCTAGGAGTGTTAATGATCATGGGAGTATTTACCTAAAGTTAAGGGTTTAGAAGTAGTTCCTAGACCTGATAAGATCATCATTGGCTATATCATGCATATATGAAGATTAAAACCCTAATCATAGCAATATAATACGAGTTTTATATGAACACATATGAACAAACATGTATAAGAAAAGATCGATACCCTAAAACTAGCATTTATGAATGTATAAACCCTAGATCTAACATGCATATTATGAACACCATCATGAATATATGAATAACATAATAAGCATAGGCATAAAATAGATCTAATCCTATGAACATGGCATGAACATCACAAGAAACATAGTAAGCCTCACCAATCTTGGCAAGAACGAAGCCGAATCTTCTTCGTAGATTCGCCGGACCTTCGGGATTGCTAGGAGAACTTTTGCTTTGAGTTCTTTCGTCAGTTTTGACTCTGGAACTCGGGGAAGAGAGTTGTTGTCTTTAATTATGATTTGAGACAACCTATTTATAGGGTTTTTGGGCCGGAAGAAGTGGCCGCCCTGCCACACCCATACTGGCCGCCCAGCCAGGTATGGAGTTTGGTGTGGTTCCTTAGGTTCTGGCCAGATCTGGATTCTAGAAAACCCTAGATGACGTTTATCTTTGAGCCTAATCTGATCAGACGTAAATATCTCATTATCCGGGCTTTTCGGGAAATTCCGGATAAGTCCTACACAGTTTCTGAATACCTATAAGGTCGATGTGAGTTCTGGAATGTCTAATAACTCATTTTCAGACCGGGTACTAATAGTAGCCCCTCAGCGATGCTTCTTGCAAGGCAATGGAGGGTCGTCGATTAAGAGAAGGAACCGATCTGAAACAATGAGTGATACGTAAACTTGTGTATTTTCAGAATAAAAAGAAAAGGATATGGACTAACTCAAGAACCTCGCAAGGAACAAGAGCTAGAACTAGAAAAACCTAATCTCGCAAGACTAGGGCCTGTCCTCGCAAAGGCAGAAAGGGGTTTAAACCTCGCAAGGTTTAAGAACAATTCTCGCAAGAATTGAAGTAAGTTCGCAAACTCACAAAGGAAAATTTTATTCAATCACTCAATGCCTTACAACTACATCTTGTAGGGTATTTATACTACTATTGGAACATCCTTCTAAGTTAGGATAAACTAGACATTAATTATTAAGAGATAAGAAAAATAAAGATAAGAACTAGGTGAAGAAAACAATGTAAATTCGGCCAATCTGAACAGTCAGATTCAAACAGCCATAACTCTTCAAGTACTTGTCCCAAAACATGCCATAAGTAGTCATATGAAAGATCACAACCTTATCTTCAACCCAACGCGAAAATAATCACCTTCTGGACTGTCATTGCGTAGATAATAGCCGAACAAAATTATTCCAGAAAATGCTCAAACATTTGGCCCACTTATTTAAGCCCAACTAATCATGTTAACAAAGATTGGGCTCCAATTGACCCCTAAAGTCTGATCCACACCCTTGGAGCTCAACATTAGCTCATTTCCAATATTTTCTACCTTTGCTTCCGCATCATTCTCCTCTCCTTTAAAAGAATTTGCCCTCAAATTTTCGCCATCCAAGTAAGGGAACAGATCTCCAACATTGAAAGTAGCACTCACATTACCAAACTCATCTGGTAGCTCAAGTTTATCGCACTCTCACCATACTTTTCCAACACTTGGAATGAGCCATCAGCTCTCGGCATAAGCTTGTTCTTCCTTTTTGAAGGAAATCTCTCCTTGCGAAAATGCAGCCATACAAGATCACCAACCTTAAAAACATGTTGAGTGCGCCCTTTGTTGGATCTTTCTTTATACTTAGCATTTGCCTTCTCAATCTGAGCCTTAACTTTCTCACAAATCCTCATAAATGCAGCTTGCCTCTCCTTTGCTTCAAAGCTCACTATTTCCTTCTTTGGTACATGAATCAAGTCAATAGGCATATACGGATTAACACCATAAACAATCTCAAATGGAGAACGACCAGTAGTAGATGAAAGAGTTCTATTGTACGCAAATTCAGTATGAGCAAGCTTAACATCCCAATCTTTGGTAGTTCTACTCCCCAAACCACGTAATAAACTTCCAAGAGTTTGATTTGTCACTTCTGTTTGTCCATCGGTCTGTGGATGATGGGAAGTACTAAACATCAACTTAGTACCAACCAAACGCCATATGGTTTTCCAAAAGTAGCTAAGGAACTTAGTGTCCCGATCAGAAACAATACACTTTGGAATCCCATGCAAACGAACAATCTCCTTTATAGTATAAATCTGCAATATGAGATGCATCATCCGTCTTATGACATGGAACAAAATGACTCATCTTCGAAAAACGATCAACCACCACCATAATAGCATCCTTCCCTCTTTGAGTTCTAGGTAACCCAACAATGAAATCCATGCTAACATCATCCCAAGGCTGATCCGGCACAGGTAAAGGTGTATAGAGCCCTTTATGAAAGAAACTCTTTGATTTTTGACAAGTAGCACACCTCGCCACTACCTCCTGCACATTCTTAAGCATGTTAGGCCAATAAAAATGCTCACCAAGAATCTCGTAAGTCTTTTGCACACCAAAATGACCAGCAAGTCCTCCTCCATGTTCTTCTCTCACAAGCAATTCCCTAATGGAGCATTTAGGAATACAAAGCCGATTCCCCTTGAAAAGAAAACCATCTTGTACAACGAACAAGCTAGAAGGACTCTCTATCTCTTGAGAAAAAGTTGGATCAGATTTGTAATACTCTTTAATTTGCTCAAAGCCAAGCAACCTTACATCAAGAGTAACAAGCAAACAATGTCTCCTAGACAATGCATCCGCAACCACATTAGAAACACAAGATTTATACTTAGAAGAAAAAGTAAAAGATTGCAAGAATTCTACCCATTTGCCATGTCTTGCATTCAACTTTTGCTGCCCATGTATGAACTTCAAAGCTTCATGGTCAGAATGAAGAACAAATGGCTTGGGACGGAGATAATGAGCCCAATGATCCAATGCTCGAACAATAGCATAAAACTCTTTGTCATAAACAGAATAATTCAGCCTTGCTCCACTTAATTTCTCACTAAAGTAGGCAATTGGTCTTTTCTCTTGTGCCAAAACAGCTCCAATGCCAACTCCACTTGCATCGCACTCCACTTCAAACAACTTCTCAAAATCTGGTAGCACCAAAACAGGAGCTGAACATAGCTTACTTTTGATTTCATCAAACGCCTTTTGAGCACTTGAAGTCCACCCAAATTCTCCCTTTTTTGTAAGCTCGGTGATTGAGGCAACAATAGAACTAAAATTCTGAATGAAACGTCGATAAAAAAGATGCCAATCCATGGAAACTTCTAACCTCCGTTGTTGATTTGGGAATAGGCCACAACTCAATAGCCTCAACTTTGGAAGGATCCACACGAACACCATCTCCAGAAACTATGTAACCAAGGAAGGTCACACTTGGCACCATAAACATGCATTTTTTAAGTTTCCCATACAACTTCTGCTCTCTCAACTTATCAAACACCTTTCTCAAATGCATAAGATGTTCCTCCGTGTTCTTGCTGTATACAAGAATGTCGTCCAAATAAACAACAACAATTAAGAAAAGGTCAGAGTACCTCATTCATAAGTCGCATGAATGAACTAGGAGCATTACACAACCCAAATGGCATAACAAGCCATTCATAAAGACCTTGCTTTGTTTTGAACGCCGTCTTCCATTCATCCCCATCACGAATCCTCATTTGGTGATAAACAGATCTCAGATCAATCTTTGAGAAAACATGAGCTCCATGCAACTCATCCAATATGTCATCCAACCTCGGCATAGGAAAGCGATACTTAATTGTAATATTGTTGACAGCTCGGCTATCAACACACATGCGCCATGTTCCATCCTTCTTTTTCACCAAAAGAACCGGTACATCACACGGACTTAGGCTCTCTCGAACATAACCACGATCAATAATCTCTTGCACTTGCCTCTGCAACTCCTTACTTTCTTCGGGGTTACAACGATAGGATGGTTTGTTGGGAAGTGTAGCACCAGGAATAAGATCAATTTGATGCTCAATTCCACACTTTGGAGGTAAACCATGTGGTAACTCATCCGAGAACACATCACCATACTCCTCAAGCAACCTTTGTACCTGCAAGTCATCACTAGAGTCCATCCGAGCAGTGGAGCTATCACGAACAAATAAGATATACAACTTATCTTCTGGTTCAACTTCCTCCATAAATTCCTTAGCACTAAAGAATATCTTCTCTTGCTTTGGAATGTCCTTTCTTGGAGTTAAAGGCTTCAAGTTGTACTTCTCTTTACCCTTTAGAACATAATAAATATTACTCTTCCCTTGATGCGACACATCTCGGTCAAACTGCCATGGCCTCCCAAGCAACAAATGACAAGCTTTCATGGGAACCACATCACATAACACCTCATCTTCATAAGGGCCAACAGCAAACAAAATGAGTGCTTGTTTTTTAACCTTAATGCCACCATCATCATTCAACCAATTCAGCGTATATGGATCAGGATGAGTAGTAGGAAGCTTAAGTTTCTCCACCATTTCACTAGATGCAGCATTTGTAAATGAACCACTATCAATAATAAAATTGCAAGTCTTACCACCGACCTTGCATCGAGAGTGAAAAATCTGATTGCGTTGATTTTGCTCCTCCGTACCAAATTTGATGTGAAGGTTTCGCACCACAAGCATCTCCTTCTCACTTGGTGGACTCACATCATAATCAACAACCTTTTCCTCCTTTTCATCGACCACAAAACTTGGTTCCAACAGATCAAGATCTTGCAAAGTGAGTGTGCTCTTTTGAGGGCACTCATTTGCAATGTGACCATAACCTTGACACTTATAACACCTCCTGAATTTAGGCTCTAAAACAGCCTTACCCTTCTCCTTTGGCTCTTCCTTCTTGACCTCCTTCGAAGTAGATGCGGCATTAGGCTTCAAAGGGTTGTTATAGACTTTACTATATTCACGTACCATAGTGGACTTCTTGCTCTTCTCTTGTCTCTCAAATTTGATAGCCAACTTGCAAACATCATCAAAAGTTGAGTAAGGATGAACTTCAACCTTTTGCTGTAATTGGGAAGATAAACCCTTGATAAACCTTGCTATCTTCATCTCTTCCCTTTCTCCAAGATCACAAACAATAATTAATTTCTCAAATTCACGAACATATTCACTCACGGTAAGGTTCGCTTGCTGCAAAGAAGTGAGTTTTAAGTATTGCTCCTGCTCAAAATCCCTTGGTAAGAACTGCTTCTTGAGATGTTTCTTTAACTTCTCCCAAGTATCGATTCTGGTCTTACCCTCACGCCTTGTAACGCCCCGAAATCTTAGGTTTGATATGAACCATAGAATTCGACACGTCTCTACTACTTATATCTGGATATAAATCAAAACTAATACAATTATATACCCCTAATAATCAAGAAAATACGTTACTAGAGATGGTTCAAACACTTTACCACCATTTAAACTTTACATTCCCACTAACTAACCTTAACTTTTAACTGCTCGGCACATAAGCCGGCAAACAAAAGATGACAACATAATATATACATATACATAACTGTACTCCAAAAATTCTGAGTTCAACTCACTCAGATTTAACCGTCGTCCTCACAACATAAAGAGTAACATTTAACCTACCCAAAAGTGGTTTCCCCCGAAAAGAACTTGCTACAACGATCCTCACCTCGTGCTATCACTAGCCTTCTTGGAATCTAAGGAAAACAAAGAAACAAGAAACGGGGTGAGATAAAATCTCAGTAAGTTACTACTATAGCTACATGATATGCCTACATATGATAATGAAGCATGGAAGGATCACATATAGCAATGCATCAAGTAGCAAGTCATATGAGTAGCTAAGCCTACCCATTATGCAACACGTATAACTAAGTACACATTACAAAGGATATTTCTTTCCTCCTTATTACTCCCTACCCATTCATACCCAGAACTTTCAAACTGATGTTACCGTTAATGTAGGCATTCATAATGAACGTAGCTTCATAATATCAATGGAGACCCGTTACCCAGTATCTCAACCCAAAACAAAAGAGCTATTCAATCATTGTGCATAATGCTCCAATAATCGAGGAAGCTAGACCCCTACCGTGATCAAGAGTAGGAGCAAACGGTCACAGATGCATAGATTCACGGTTATTACTTAGCCCCAGCACTCATAATAAACATGAATCTATACACCCCCGAAACAACAAGTAAAACCAGCTGGACTTTCAAGAAAATGCACAAGTAGTGTTTACTTGACAAGAAAATTAGAAAACAAAAATTCCAAAAGTAGTGGACTAGCTCAATACATTCACAAGTCAGGCACACAGTCAATTCACACACATGTCAACACATTTTCACAACATGGTAGTGAACTTCTGAGTATGCCTCTTTGAGCACACACTCAGAGTTCCCACACAGTCTTCACCTGCAACAGTTGTTGATATAATATAATACTCCTCAAAAGATGTAGCAAACCAATCCCGACTCTTACACCTCCTAGACTCGATTTCAACTAATCATACTTTATTGAAATCTCGAAACACTCTACATATGGAACTCAACTAAATAAACCATCCCATCACGTAGTACTCTAAGAGAGCTTTACAATGGTAGCTTACACGCCCAAGATGGAGTCCGGATGAGAAAATTATGAACTCCAGAGGATTTGGATAAAATAACAACACAGGGGAAGGGGTGCGCGCGCCTCGCGCCAAATGATGCGCGCGCCTTGCCCAAAGGATGCGCACGCCTCCAATAAAAAGGATTCGCGCGCCTCAAGTCAACAGAAGGTATGGTTTTTGGACAGGAAAGGGATGCGCACGCCTCCAAGAAAATGATGCGCGTGCCTTCAGAATTACAGAACTAAGGATTTTGGGTGCCAAGGGGGATGCGCACGCCTCCTAAAATGGGATGCGCGCGCCTCCCTAGTCGAACTGGACATTTGCAGCTGGGTTTCTTCCATTTCTTACCCAAACACATCATCACCAAAACTACTACTTCCCTAGTTTCTCATGGAGTACCAAAATGACTTCTATGCTCATACTAAGCTTATTCTACAACATATCAACAATTAAAACTCAAACACAACTCAACTTAACTCAAACTCCACTTCTACATAGCAATCCAAACAATTTTACCAAAACTCCAAGATTTGAACATTACTTCATAATTTCAACACAAATTCCTCACAAGAACACCACAAGTAGCATAGTTCAAGCATTTTAACAAGAAAGGGGAAGTATTAACTTACCTCTTCAAAAATCAACCTTGATGAAAATTTTCAAGAAAAATATGAGCACAACCTAGTCAACTCCCTGATCAAGTATATGTAATTAGTTTCTAGAGTAGAGAAGTAATTGAAGAAGAAATAAAAAGAAAATCAAAACCCTTACCTAGCCCTTGAATTCCCAGGAGAAGGAGAAATTTGAGAGAGAATTGGGTAAAGGTGATTTTGACCAAGAAGAGGGAGGAAGTTAGGCTAGCTAATCTCCTAATTCCCTTTTCTTACATTTTGGTCATCTAAGTTTCATTCTTAGCATATAGACCCCTAAACTAACTCTAACAATTAATCACATAGTTTCAATTAGAACAAGGAGGTCCTAAACTTGCACATTTAGTTAAATAATTAACTAAAACAAAATAACACATAATAATAAAAATGCAAGAATTAAATTAAATTTGGGACAGGCGTTACACGCCTCCTCTGATTCTTCAAATTCTCGTACCACAAAGAAGCATGCTTAGTCAACTTGACGGTTGCCACTTTAAATTTCTTGTGTTCATCGAAATCCTTATAGTCAAAGACACGTTCAATCTGCCTTAGCCAATCAAGAAATGTCTCGGGATCCAAATCACCTTGAAATTCTGGAGCATCTAACTTCAGCCCACGATCATCATCATATGTAGCACGACGCCTTGGTTAATCACCATCTGGACTGTCATTGCGTAGATAATAGCCGAACAAAATTATTCCAGAAACTGCTCAAACATTTGGCCCACTTATTTAAGCCCAACTAATCATGTTAACAAAGATTGGGCTCCAATTGACCCCTAAAGTCTGATCCACACCCTTGGAGCTCAACATTAGCTCATTTCCATTATCTTCTACCTTTGCTTCCGCATCAATGAGTTCCAAATCGAAGAAGAGAGGTAAGAAGGTGACCATGTTTGTCGAGTGGCTGAACCTTTGTCAGGCTACCTACGTATCCTAAGGGGAATCAAGCCGGTCGTAGTTCGGGCTCTATGGGGACACATAAATGAGACATTGTCTTTTGCTTGGGATAATATCATGTATGAAGATGATCGTCTGGTGGGGATAGAAGAATCACTGCTGGGACTCTACTAGGGAAAGGAATAAGCGTCGTAAACATGTCCAGAGACACCAACAACTTATGCCGAAAGAGTATGAAACAACACGGTATATGAAGAAGAAAATATTACAAAGCGTGCGGATCAAGAAAGTATGCGAAACTCACGGGATATGAAGATGCTGAAACCTTGGGCTCGTGGGGTTTAAAAGTGATAACGTTGGCGGTATATCGGGATGCTTAAGCCTCGGGATCGTGCGGGTTATGCAAATATTCGAAAACCTACGGGTTATAGAGATGCTAAGACCTCTGCATCGCGGAATTCGGGAAGTGGTGACGTAGACGGTATATCAGAATGAATGCATCTCGAGATCGCACGGGTCATAACTTATTATTAGGATGTGTAACTGTTGGTCCTAAAGAGGTAACAATGGTATGAAAAATAGCTAGAGGGGGGTGAATAGCGTTTTGAAATTCTTTTCTTACCCTTTTACAAATCAATGGCTTATGCGCACAGTTCTCAAATAAGCTAAGTATAGCGCGCAGAGAGAGTGTAAATGCACAGCAGAAATTAAAGCAGTTACTGCGCAGGGTATACTGCGCAGAGTCTAAATACGCATGCACTAAGTTTGGCTAAAGAATTGGATAAAATAGTGCTAAGGCAATAAGCAGTAACAAACACAGCAGCAAAATAGCAATCTGATAAGATCAAACAAAGCAATAATTCAGAAATAAAGTAAGTAGGAGATTAATAGCAAGAACAATGAACAAGATATTTGGAGAGGTTCGATCGATGAAAGATCTACGTCCTCTACCAAGATGGTTAGTCTTGGATTTTCTAACTATGAGATTTTCTTTTACAAGATTACAATGAATCAAAACTCAAATCAAAATCTATTCTATGAAGAGCAAATCCTAGACTAAACCGGTGTATCTCAAGAAGTAAGATCTAAATGATCAAAGCTTCAAGAGGTGTGTGTGTGTCAGAAATTCTGGGCTCTAAGAATCTATGAGATGAAGAGCACGAAGAATTCTAGGTGTTACAAGGCTTAGGATCTGGGCAGGAGTTTGAAGGCATGAAGGTTTGAAGGTTGTTCTTATGAATCTGGGATTTAAGCAGCAATCTTCAAAACTTCAAAGATACTCTTAGAAAGCTTAAAGTCAAGCAACTTGGAAATGAAGATGAGCAGGCTATTTATAGCTGAGAGCTTAAAACTAGCCATTGGAGGTCTAAGCAAGGACAATGAGCTGGCACAATGTGATTGGTGCGCAGGTGTCCTTTGTAGCCGTTGGAGACAGAGCATGAAGAAAAAATTCAAATCTTCTTCTAGAAGGTTGACAGCTGTCTTCATTTGAAATATTTCATCTGAGCGCATCTCCATCGTTGGATTTGCTGAGTGTGCTTGTTTTGTCGTTTCTGCACACATCAGCACTTTTGGCTTTTAATAAGCGTACATCTTCTTAGCGCTTTCCAAGTTTGGGAATCTGAGAACATTGAAAACTGAGCAAGTAAGTGAAGTCCTGCGCAGTGACCAAAGTACTGCTTAGTTCTTCGATCGTTTTTCGCTCCAAGTCCTATATTATAAGCCTATAAAATAAAATGGACTAAGCTAAAAATTGAAGTTATTAAACTTCTTACATAAGGTCCTAAAAAACTAATAGGTGATGGTATCAATCAATTCTAACATAAATAGGAGGGTTAAGAGATAAGCATACCCAACAATCTCCCCATAAATGATTGATGCCATTACCTACTATAACAAAGACAATTCATTGTACTTGATAATAACCTGTCCATAGAAATGAAAATGGTAAATCATGCCTCAAGTCAATGCACACACTAGTCAATGCTATTTTTTTTTTTTTTGGCGAAAGGAGGGCGATACCTCCCTAGGTTTTATTAAAAGAAATAAAAATTACAAAATGGTGGGGGACATGACCAACCTCAACCACCAGGGGGAAACAAACTAAGGGGGAGGCCTTACACAAATTGTAAGGTCCTCTACAATAAAGGGAGGGATGACTACAAATGAAAGATAAAAGCCTATACAAGAATCTAGCCATCAAACTAAATTCGGAGGGAGGGCACTTGAGATTTATCAAGCTTAAAGGCCCCCTTACAAGTGTTGGGGAGTTCTTCAAAGCGTGGGAAATATTTATTAGCTCCATAATTTGCCAAAGTGTCAGCGACCTTGTTTCCCTCCCTGTACATGTGCGTTATTCGAGTGGTCATTGAGGAAAGGAGCTGCCCAATACGACGAATCAGATAAAAAATCTGCCAAGGGATGTGGTATTCTCGCAAGAGGATTCTCACCAAAACTTGTGAATCAAGTTCAACCCATAACGAAGAAATGCCAAGATGATGAGCCATGACTAACCCGTCTAATAATGCATGAGTTTCAGCCCACATATTCGAATGATGTCCATAGGAGCGAGCAAAAGCTGAAATAAAATCACCATTTGAATTTCGAATAATACCCCCTCATGAGGCAAAGCCCGGATTACCTTTAGATGCCCCATCCGTATTTAATTTGAATTGCTCGGTTATAGGGAATTTCTACATCACCACTTTAGGAATTGGATCAGATCTGGGAACATTGAAAACGGTAGCTAAAGAGTGATCTTGAGGCAAACCTAAAAATTGTAGCTTGGTTGCACGGATGATAGAAGAGATTCCATATATAATTCATTGCTGAACTTCTCGAGATGGGGTGATAATGCCTTCAAATCTTGCTTTATTTATGAATTTCCAAAGTTCCCAGCAATTAAAAAGTGGGATTACAGCCCGAAGCCATTTGCTCAAATCCGAAGTCACCTTTGAAGAGCTATACCACCACGCAATAATGATCTGCCTTAGTGTAGTCCCACTTGAGTGAATGCCAAGAAGGTTACCAAAGACTTGCCAAATGTAAGAGGCAAGCTCCCCATGAACCAGAATATGCTCAATATCTTCACCCCTTGGGTTAGTACAAGAATGGCACTTAGAAGCCAAAAGAATACCTCATCTCATACAATTATAATCTGTGGGAAGACCATTATGAAGAGCACTCCAAAGAAAAATAGAAATCTTTATAGGGACATTTCTATGCCAACAAGATACCAGATCATGCTTTTGGGATGGGATTTTCTAATTTCCCTCCATGCCGAGGAGATAGAAAACTGACCTGAAGGTGAAGGAGTCCAGGAGAGGCGGTCTTTATCATCCGAAAGTTGAACGTGATGATCTTAGATAGATGAAAGTAATTGACACGCCCCAAGTCACGGGATCCCCTAATAGAACCTCGAACCTGGTGCGCGTAACTAACAAGGAATGAAAAACTATCAAGAAACAAGAAACTAACGGAAAACAGGAACAATACCTGTTAAAAACAAAACTGACATGATATATATACTCAAGAGTAGGGAGCTAAGATAGCTCACAACGAGTTCTAGACCAAGGAAATTAAAACCAAAATGGTTACATACAGCGGAAGACATGCCTAGCAAATAAGCTGGCATCAAGAACTGACTAGAGACAACAAGTACTACACGAGTCTACCCCAAAACAAGCCCAGAGTTTAATAACTCAAACAACATCGTCCATACCAAAGTGTAAAAGGACACTAGTCTCAAACAAGAACATCATGCTGAGTAAGTTCCCAGCTATGTCGAGCCTCACTGCGTACTATCCCCTGCTTTCCTGGGGGGGGGGGGGGAAATGTAAACAAATAAAGAGTGAGATAAATCTCAGTAAGCTATTAACATGCAGCTATATGACATGTTATCATGCAATACAAGTAGATACTCAAGTAATCATATATCAAGTATCATCAAGTAACAAGTATAGGAGAGGCTAAGCCAACTCAACAAGTAATCAAGCTCAAGATATGATCAGGTAACAAGTAGTCAAGTAGTGTGAGAGGCTAGACCAACTCACCAAGATGCACATAGGCCTATCACGCATTTTTACCTGAATCCTTCCTTATTCCTCCCAAGAATACCATTTGTTGTCGATGCTTTTCTAGCTGGGGACAACCAAGAACAAGAACAAGAAACTGCTGTGCAGTATATAAGAAGACCTGGTAACCAGTGTCATCCACAAGAACAAGATCCACGAGGTGTTCAAGACAAGAGTTTAGCATTCACTTAAGTCAGGCTTATTGCTCCAACCAAGGAAGCTATGCCCTTACTATGGCCTGTAGTAAGGGGTCAAGCGCAAATACATAGGGACCCGATTGTCACTTAAGCCCCAGCTCTCGCGACAAGCGTGAACCTATATATTTCCGAACAAGCAAGGAGAACCAGCTGGACTCACACAAGAATGCACAAGTAGATGTTTACTTGAACTACGAGAATAGAACTAAGTCCCATATTAGTGGACTAGTCTTTATGCACCATGTAATCGTGTATCATGTGCTCACGAGAATATGCACCATGTAGTCATGTATCATGTGATCACGAGAATATGCACCATGTAATCATGTATCATGTGCTCACGAGAATATAAGTACACGTACGCATTTATTGCGAATACAAACCAAGATAACAATGGCACATAAGGTGTCCATGTAACACGACCAATCCAAGTAAGAGTCCATTAATAACAGACTTCAGTCAAGTAGTAGGGTATATCACTTTGTCACATGCCAAGTTTGCAAGTACATATTCATATCACGTTTAACACATTAAAGTGTCTATCATGATACCCTTACTATCAAGTAGAGCCCAATACCTTAGACTCTAAACACGTAGAAGAATAGGTCACATTGTACCTAGGCACAGTCATACTTCACGTATATGTATCGTTAATAATCGAATACATTTCCTAACACATACTGTGTTCTATAACCATTCTTATTAATTTAAATCGTAGTATTCACGATTATATGAATGATCTTCATATTACACTAGTCCTTATTTTCTTTAGGAACTCATTTCAAGACAAGATATCTTCTTTATATTTTATATACTTCATTGAATATATACAAGATTAAAAACTAAATCATTTACACTTTAGTGCTTATTTATAGCACTTCCAATATACACGTATCAAGTTCAAGTATGTAGTAGAGTTAATCATTCTCTATCTAGTTCCATAACCCAATTCTTTGGTTATTCATACCATGTACCAATCAATCAAGAAGCCACATTCTATCAAGTAAATATATGCAAGATTTGCATATACACATTAAGACTCTTTCAAGTTTATTACCATACACATATATTGGTGTCAAGGCACGTACAAGATTTTATAATCTTATATTCAAGTCTTAATCCAATTATTTGGATGTTCAAGTCATGTACAAGATTTTATTGTCTTATACTTCAAGTTACTGTCTCATCTTAAGACATTCAGGACATTCAAGACATTCAATACATATACAAGATTTTATCATCCTATATACAAGTTCTCAATCTATTTCTTTGGATGGTTAAACATGTACAAGAGTTAATTATCTTATACTTCAAGTTCAAGCTAGGAAGATGAATTATACATCTTTCACGAATTATTTTCAAATCCTTTTCTTAGTACATTCAAGCTCCAGACATTAGTTGGTGCCCCTAAGATACACAAACATTAACTTCAAGACACATAAAAGAGTTACTACTCTTATACTCAAGTTATCATTTAATTATGATTCAAGTCCACCTTTCATTTGTTCACAAAGGGACTATTTTTCAGTACTAGAGTGTTCTACAACACTCATCTAGGTCATCTAGGGTAGTACCCTAAACCTAGACCAAGAATACTTCGAGTTCAAATTAAGTAAATGAGCTATACCACTCATACTTACAAGTTCTTAATCCCCTATATAGGATATTCGAGCTCAAGACACTAATTTGGTGCTCTCAAGGTGCACAAACATAGGTTCCAAGACAAGCATAACACATAAGTGCTTGTTCATAGTACTTACTAAACATAAAGAAGAGTTCTTCCTTTTATACTCAAGTTCTCATTTTAATTTAATGAGTAATCATGTTCAAGACTCACTTCTGATACCCCTAAGATACACAACACTTGATAGGACATCTTATCTTAAGGCTATATGCCTTAACAAGGGATAAGCTTTCAATTTAATTTTGATTTAAAACACTATGGTTGAAACAGGGGATCGGGCGGGCGCTCAAGGAAGACCGGGCGGGCGCTCATCCAAACATTTCTGAAACCCAAATCTTCTGGCCAAATGGGCGGGCGCCTGGTCACTAACCGGGCGGGCGCCTGGTTCAATTTTTAGCAAACACCCATTTCTTTCCCAGGCTTAGAAATCCCCGTCCCAAGCGTAGGAGTATACTTTTACTAACCCTTAGGCAATACCCAAGACACTATTTCAAGCTCAATTCATTTCTTTTACCGTCCCATAAATAATAGGATAATTTCCTTTTATTCCAATTTAATATTTCACCGTCCCCAAAAGTATAAGTACAATTTTATAATATACTACTATAAACATTTAGGGATACTTCCATTCATTTCCCCGTACCACAAATAATAGTACAATTTTTCTAATAATATTTAAATCAAGTTACTATTTTACCGTCTCACGAATAGGAGTATAATTTCCTACTAATCTTTTAACAAACCAACAAACCCAGGAGGTTAACCAATTTGAACCAATTTTTCAAGTTTCTTTTGTACGCAGCATATTTATACTCCCTTCGTCCCAAAATTACAAGTATCACAAAAATTGCTCAAAACACAATTTAACAAGAACAAGTAGCGGGAATAACATATATGCATGTTATTACAAGTAAGGGGGAGCTAATAACTTACCTAGTCCGAAATCAAGTTGACCCAAATTAATTTCTGTTCGGCAGGAAACGCTCTATTCAACGCCACGAATATTTATCCGGGACCAGAATCACGAACGGAGGGATAATTAAGCTCGAGGAGTCGAGAATAGGAAGAATCCTAAACCTTCTTTATGAAACAGAGAGAAAGTACGAGAAGTTTGAGAAATGAATTGCTTTTCTCAGGCAAACAAACCTTATATACTTGGAACTTTCCAAGAATTGCCACTAGGCCCCTCAAGTTCTAACTTTGACAAAAAGGCCCCTAAACTTTCAACTTTAACATTTAACCACCTTAATTTTCTAAAGTAATTAAATAATTAACTCAAATAAAATAGCATATAAATATGCTAGTCAAGAATTTAACAAGCAAGTCAAGAATTTAACAAATAAGTCAAATATTTAACGAGATTAAGGATGGGCGTTACAGTAATTGTTGGCCAAAATTTTCCCGAATAAAGTCCACTCGTGGCAGCCCATTATGAAACAGAGAGGACACCACCGAATGCTCATAAGGGAGATTATCAATCTGTCCAATCTAGTTCTCATGAATAGAGATGTTTCCTTGGCCAATATTCCAGGTTATACGGGGTTCCACAAACTCTTTAGCTTTTAACATTCTCCTCCATATACGTGAATCAGAAGTTCTAGGAATTGTATCTATCGGATGAGTATTCGGGCAGTATTTTGCATGTAAGAATTCCGTCCATAAAGAGGTTGATCCTCTAAATCTCCACCACAGATTCATTGCAAAGGCCGTAGAGATATCTTCAAATTTTTGAAGACCAAGCCCTCCTTCCTCCGTAGGCCAGAACATATGGTGATGGGCGACCCAATGACACTTCTTCTCCCCATCTATGCCACTCCAGAAAAACCGAGCAATCAAACTATAAAGGGACTTGATTATACCCTTAGGGGGTTCCATCAAGGCCATGTAATATAGAGGAATAGATTGGAGGCAAGCTTTAATCAGAATAATTTTTGCCCCTAGGGAAAGTATTTTACCTCGCCAAGAATGGAGTCTGTCTTCAATCTTACGGATGATAGGCTGAAAGAACACATTCTTTTTTCTTCCTACATAAAGGGGACACCCAAGATAAGTGATAGGAAGCTCTTTCTTAATGAATCCCGTGGCATGCTGAATTATTGCATCTCTAGCCGTGTCTTGCTTCCCAGTCACAAAGCCTGATTTTGAATTATTAATAATCTGCCCGGAAAATTGTTGGTACCACTCCATACACCTCATATGCATATTCAGCGAATTCTTACTCCCATTATAGAAAACCATCACATCGTCTGCATAAGCAAGGTGTGAAATCATTGGGACATTGTGGTGAGAGGTGTGATATCTATATTGCTCAAACTGGGAGTGGAGATTATTTAAACCCCTGCTCAATACTTCAGCCATGATGATAAAAAGAGTGGGTGACAAGGGATCCCCTTGCCTAAGACCCCGAGTGGAGTGGAAAAAGCCATGGCTCTCGCCATTCACAAGAATAGAATACCAACACGATGAGATGCAACGATAGATCATATCTATCCATATCTCTGAGAACCCAAACCTGCGAAGAACTTTGATAGGGCTAAACCAAGAGACGCGGTCATACGCCTTAGACATGTCCAGTTTGAGCACCACATTGGAGCCTCTGAATTTTTTTTGTTAAGGAGCAGAAAAGTTCCTGTGCAAGTAGGGCATTATCATGAATAAGCCTACCTTGTACGAAACCACTTTGTTGTGGGGATATTATTCGAGGGAGAATTCCAGCCAATCTACGAGTAATTAGCTTTGTGACAATTTTATTGGAGAAATTGCACAAGCTAATCGGCCTAAGCTCACCAAAAGCCGAGGGGATTTCCACCTTGGGAATAAGAATAATGAGGGTGCTAGTCCAGCTCCGTGGCATTTGAAAACCTGAGAAAAAATCACCAATACATGACAAGATCTTGCTGAATTATATCCCAGCACACTTTATAAAACTCTCCTGTATAATCGTCCGGTCCAGCTGAACTTGTTCCATTCATGCTCAAGATAGTAGCATATATCTCTTCTCTAGTGGGAACCATAGTTAAGGCGTCATTATTAGCCTCATTTATAAGCCGAGGTATAACCTGTAACAGTTCATCCGAAGAAGATTCATGTGGCTCGGTTAAGAGTGTAGAAAAGAAGTTCACAGCCTCTTCCTTGATTTCTGCCTTGTCAGTGATCCACTCCCCATTAGAATTTCCGATCCTATGGATATGCAAACGATGTCTCTTTTCCTCACAAGCATGAAAGTAAGAGGTATTACGATCCCCATCTTTTATCCATTTTAGATTTGCCTTTTGCTGCCAAAAGTACTCCTCAACTCTTAAACGATGATTGAGATTTGCTTGGGCTAGATGAAGCTCTGCTGTATTTTCCTCCGAAGGGGTCTCTTGATAAATAAGTTCTTTAGCTGTCACTTCATTTTCTGCAAGGATAACCTGTTGATCAATTCTCCCAAAGGTTTCTTTGTTCCACTATCCTAGACCTTTCCTAAGAAGCCCTAACTTGTTTGCAAACCTGACCATAGGCCTCCCTCCAACCACGCTATTCCAAGTATCCCTAACTAGAGGTAGAAACGACTCATGTTTGACCCAAGTATTGATGAATCTGAAAGCTCCCCGTGTCTTTTCTTCTTGGCATTGAATAGTAGTATGCAGCGGGCAATGATCCGAACAAGTCTTGTTTAGGTGGTAAACTGAGGTTGAATGAAAGGTTCTAAGCCATTTTTCATTGTATAAGACTCTATCTAATCGTTGCAAAATTGATGCCCTTCTATTTCTTTTGTTCCACCAATCCAGATCCAATTGTAGTATCCACAAACTCAGCCATCCATTTCTCTTTAACCGGCCTTCCACCAAATTTTTCTCCCTGTGAAGCAACAATATTAAAGTCCCTTGAGATAAGCCAAGGCAAGTCTGTGTCTCCCCAATAAAGCATTGAATCCCATAAGTCACACCTTATATATTTATCACAGCTAGCATATACAAAGGAAATAAGAGCATCTTCGGGCCATAAAGGATGAGTAACCCGAGGAGTGATAATTTGTG
The DNA here is from genome assembly GCA_026119855.1 of Campanula takesimana. Lineage (NCBI taxonomy): Eukaryota > Viridiplantae > Streptophyta > Magnoliopsida > Asterales > Campanulaceae > Campanula > Campanula takesimana. The sequence continues at coordinate 279,171 of JAOWBW010001124.1, forward strand.
CCATATCTTCAAGAAATTCACATTGAAAACCATGACGCCAAAAAATTCAAATAGTTCCCAAACAAATAGATAAACCATTTGTAAACTGCATCTTACGAGCATATGAATTAACAAGAGACCTATCAATTTTAGGTTCAAGAATACCACATAAAGAAATCCCATGAATGCGAGAAAGCCGTTTAATCCTTCTTAAAGAAGAAGCATTACCAATTCCACGAATATTCCAAGTAATAACACCTACCATTTAAAACTTTGAAAGAGAGGAAATAAAAGATAGGAGGCCTCAATTACCCGGAGTGAAGACTAAAGGGATAATACCAGCCCCTTGCTCGTTTCCTTTGCCTTTTTTCTTTTTCGATGTAACCAGAGTGAAACCCTCCTCATCCACGAGATTTTTGGAGGCACTTGCTTTGAAAGCAGAATGGAGAGCTTTGACATGATCATTTGAAGTAACTCTTAGCGCCCTTGGTGAAAGGTTTAAAGAGTTCTCCATATTATGATTGTCCTTATTCTTAGGAGTAGAAATATTGGGTAACATGGCTGTATCATCAACAAACTGAAGTCCCAATCGTGCTTTGTCTTGGACAGGAGGAATCACCTCATTTGTCACCTTTTCTTTAGCTTTCTTTGAAAGGGCATCATTCACAGATTTTGGGAAAGATAGAAATATCATTCAGTGCATAAAAATAATATGAGTTAAGTTTAAGTATGCGTTTAAACTGAATGTTTAAACATCATGCGTAGAAATATGAGCAATTAAGATTATGCGCGTGAATTGAAAATAATGCATTCATTGTTCCACAAACGAAGAGTTTGAATTGAACAAGGTTTTGGAAACAGAATGATGCGATTTTTCTCATTGAAACTTGAAATGATAATAGTTGAGAATTACAAGAAAAATAATTGCGCACAAAAAGAAATACTTGCGCAAAAAACAAAAATTATATAGACCTAGTCTATCTTGATCATGCAGAGCATTTCCCGAAGCTCCTTCTGTAGGTTTTTGAACTTGTTCATCAATTCAATTTTTAGCTCTTGGAATTTCTCCCTGAAAGTAACAGCTTCTCCAACATAAGTAGACATCCCTTTGCACATCAACCTGTTGTCGTCCAGGAGCTCTTTGAAGTTTGCGGAGTAAGCCATATGATGTCCAGTCATCTGATTGAAATATGACTGCTCCGCAGCTTCAATGGTGTTCTGGATGGCAGTCTGCGTAGCCTTAAGTCTTGTGTCAGTGTGGAGGCGCTGGGTCCACTAGGTTTGGAAATCTCTAACAAATTTTATGCTCTTGGTGGTACGAAAAGCCCAGGACTGCCTCTCCCCTTATCTCGTGGGTCTGTAAAATTCTCCCCTCTCTTATAATCTGGAATGTTTGGAAGCAAAGAAATAAATGTGTGTTTGAAGACATCCAACCCAACAACCTCATTATTGTTCAATCCATCACGGATGATGTAATTACTATTGCAAAGGCTTTTAATATTCAGCTTGCTTGTCTCCCTTCTGAGGTTCACTTAAGGGACTTATTCAAGATCTCCACGCCATTGCTCACTTCTCGGGTAAGGATGGTCGTTTGGAACAAGCCTTCTAGTAACCAATTTAAGCTTAATATGGATGGGGTTTCACGTGGCAATCCAGGTATTGCATCAGGCAGAGGTGTTATTCGAAATTGTTTTGGTGATATCATTATTGCTTTTGGCAAGTATTATGGGACGGCATCCAGTATGTGGGCCGAAGCTCATGCTGCTTTAGATGGGATTCAGTTAGCTATTGACCTTAGCATTCATAATCTTTGGCTTGAGGTTGACTCTGAGGTGCTCATGAAAATCATAACAAAGGTATATCAGATTATATGGCCCATACACTATATAATCCAGAAAATTCATCACCTTATGTCTTTCCTTGACATCCGGGTATCTCACGTCCTTCGCGAAGGGAATCGGGTAGCGGATGGTTTGGCTAATTCGGCTGCCTCTTCTAAATCTATATTCTTTTGCTACAACCCTTTGGATTTGCCTAAGGATTGTAAAGGAGCCTTTATTTTGGACAAGCTGGACACCCCCTCTTTTCGGCAAAGCTAGTGCTCTGTTTCGTCTATGGATAGTTTTAGTATTTCTTCTCTGTTTTATAGAATCCCCTTCCTTTTTGTAGAGGACCTTAAAGTTTGTGTAAGGCCTCCTCCCCAGTTTTCTTTTCCTGGTGGTTGAGATTGTCATGTCCCCCACCTTGCTAAAAAACAAAAGTGGAGGCGCTAGGTGTTCACGCTGGCTTGAATGTCGAACATCGCCTGATCCATTCTTGCGTTGAACCCATCAGCAAAATCAGTCATTGATTGCGTAATGCACTCCCTGACATTGTCCATGTTAAGCACACCAGGCTGCGCAGAGCCTCCTTGGGCAATCTTTTCCATAACTTATGCTTCCACATTGGCGAACCCTTCATATAGGCCATCAGCTAAGTTCTTGTGCAGGAGCCTCAGAATATCTCTGAACCCAAGCTCAATTGCTTCAAAAGTACAAACATTTTCAAGCATACCACAAATTGACTTGAGAGAGTCCAAAATAAGTTGAGAAATGAGATCTGGGGCTTCTTGCGCTAGCGCAGAGGGACCTGCGGAGGTGCTTGCCTTTGATGCATTCTCCCTCTTAATGGCAGAAATCTCCAAACGCTGCGCATCAAGTTGATCTTGAATGGCGGTTTGCGCATTAAGGAGTTGGGCCATTTGAGACTGCGCATCCATTTGATTCACTTGAATGGTATTCAAGGCTTGAAGGTGTTGGTAGTGGTGCCCTAGGCACGTTTAATAAACGTTGTAATTGTTATCATTTATTTCATATCAATAAAGAGATGTTTTGATTATTATTATTGTTCATGTTTACTTATAATAATCTCCGTCCCTAGTACTTGTTAAGCACTAGTATAAAGGCTAAATGATCATGCGATGATCATGTTAGATTTATGGGTACTTGTTTGGAACAAGGTACTGGACATGACCCGCTGTATGAGATTTATGTCATGGTCTATGTCGAACATATATCTCATATTAGTTATGTCATTTGAATCCTTAGACATGAAGTTATTATAGTCTTCCACTTGATGAACATTATGTTTGACATATTCAAACGCTACCTTTAACCGGGAAGTTATAAAGGGTATGATTGGCATAATCGGATTCACGTAGGGAAGAATAATAAGCTAAATGGATTTGTCCCTCTTCGGAGAGATGTCAAGCTTGGGCCTCTCGTAGGAATGGTGTTGATGAAATGTTCGGCCGGACTCAAATGAATTGATTGGATCAATGGCATTTGGATTATCAACATATTCGGAATCGAGAAAGTATTGAACAAAACAAGTTGACTGTTTGACCATGACTTGTGTTCAATGACGTCGAGGACAAAGGGATTATGACATATTCTAAAGGAATGCGAACTTGTATCTAGTTATACTATTTGGGTAGGTGTGACGGTTTGCTAGAACCTAATCATATCTTATGGTTTCATGTTTGAACCCATTGCCAACTTAGTATAATCCTAGAGGGTCACACACAATAGAACGAATCTTTAAAAGGACTAAATTGGATTTTTTGGAAATTCTGGACATTCTGGGGAAGTGGGCGACCGCACAGTGTGGACTGGGCGGCCGCACACTTAGCTCAGTTTTGTACCAGTTTGTTTCAGATAGATGTGCGACCGCACAGTTTATTCTGGGCGGCCGCACAGTACTGTCGGCTGGCACTTTCCTAATTCGATTTGGAATGTCTTTTGACACAAGTTTCCTATTTGGAATAGGTCTTGCTTGTGTATAAAAGGAGGATTTCGGCCAGAACTTGAGTGATAGCCTTTTGTGAGTCTCAAAGAGTTTGAGAGAGAGTTTATTTTGTTCTAAGACATCCTTGGTTGAAGAACAAAATAATACACAAAAAGAAAATTCCATATAGTCATATCAATTGTGAAAGTGTGTTTCATAATTGTTGGTCTAGCAACCAAGATCAAGAAGCTCCTTGATATTCGTTCGTGGTGTGGATACCGCTAGAGGGTGAAGCTCATCATCTTCAAAGTTCGTGTTCTTACTTTCTTCGTGATCAAGCTTCAATATCTCCACCGAGTTTAAAGACCAAACTCCAAGTCATCAAGGGTTAGTTTATTCCTTTATTCATTATGTTGTATTTGATTTAATCATATGAATGGATCTATGGGCTTTGGGTTTCAAAATTTTAAATGCTAAATTCCGCTGCGCATGTTACTACGAAACCCAACAGAAGGATTTGGCACAGCTCATTGGATGAGGAGAGAGAGGAAGTGGAGAACGCAGGGATAGTTGAAGCAGGAGGTTGATCAGTTGTTTTTGGAGGTGATGTGGTGGAGATGGGATCAGCATGCGCAGGAGATTTCTGTGCGGAGAAATGGTCACTGCAATCAGACGTAGTGGCACCATCCTTAAGAGATTCTTCAAGAGTAGTAGCAGCAGCAGGTATCTCCTCCGCAACTGTTGATGGTTGAGCAGTGGGCGCAGCAGGAGAAGGTTCATGAGAGGTTGTGCCATCATGTCCCAAAGTCTGATCCACGGCATCATCCTCATCATCCTTAAGCTCTAGATCTAGCCCGTCATCTAACACTGAGGTAACCCTACGGGAGTTTCCAACAGGGATATGTATGCGTTGGAAGGCACTTGAAGTAGGTTCTCTTGGAGAGCTGGGAGGAGAGGGAGTATGGCGCTTCTTGGAGACCTTGGCGCTGCTGCGCACCTTCTGCTTGCGTCGAGGAGTGGAGAGAGGAGCAGCTTCAGCAGTAGCTGGAGTGTCGTGTGCGGCATGGGCCTTGGGTCTTGTCTCCCCCTGAAGTGCATCATCCTCGGAGTCACTAGTGTGATCCAAGCTCGATTCAATGTCATGCGCAGTAGGGGGGACCCGTTGGAAGGAAGCCTTGGAAGACTTTGATTTCTTTGGAGAAGGCGCAAGTGCATCAGCCTTTCTTTTCTTTGAGAGAGTCTTGGGAGCAGCAGCAGGCTCAGCAATCTTGATGCCTGCGGTGGATTGGACATTGGGAATGTCCCTATGCTTTTTCGTGCCGGGCTCTGCGATCCCCTTGCCTTTGCGCTTATAGGCTTCTTCTGGAGTTTCCTGCGCAGGCGCAGTACTTGGACCACCTGCGCTCTTTTTGGCCTTGCTATCCTTGGGTTCTGGCCCCACCCAAGGTTCCCTTTTGGGATCAGAGTCTGATTTCCAGATACGGTAGTAGTCTGCGTTGCCTATCTCATCGCGCAGAGACTGAAGCTGCGCTCTGGAGTAGTATTTGGAGGAGCAGGACTGCTTGAGCACTGGATTCTTGGATACTAGATCAGTAAGTTCGTCATATTGCAGCAGGAGCTTTGTGAGTAGGCGGCAATGGGTCCTGTACTTGGGTTTCCCAGCGTCAAAGCGCACGTCATAGCTCTTTATGGCCTTGGTAAGCTCATTCCAAATAAGTTGGGGCCAGTTGAGCTCATCTTTGTTGTAGAAACCTGCGCAGTGTTCCCACTGCTTGGTGATAAATTTCCCTTTGTTCCCATTCTTGCAATTGAGGGAATCACCAATAAGGGTGCATAGGTGATACATCACCTCACCGAACTCCTTGCGATCGTGGACAGACCATTTCTTGCTTAGAATTGGCTCATTTACAAGCTTTTGCGCAAGCCTGTTCTACTTAGCAACGTCATATGTTTCTGGCGCATCATCAACCTCAAATCTGCAAAGTCTGCGGAGATGGTTGGGATGGACCAAGATATCATAGTTCTGAACCGTTGCCTTGATTATATGAGTGCTCTCACCCTTGTGCTTAGCATTTATCACCCACGCAGTCTTGAAAAACTCATCAACGAGAGATGGCATGTAAAATGGTTGATCAAGAGTGAAGAGAGGAAGGATGCCCGATGAGCGCAGATGCATGATCAAGCGGCGCCCAATTGCGTCGAGAGCAAGATCCTTTTCATTGATTTCTCATCCACCAATGAAATAGAAGGGATTCTGCGCAACACAAAATATATATGAATTAGACAAATAATATTGCGCATGGAGTTATACGCATGCGCAAATAGCGCAGATATACCTATGCGTAGTAAGTCCATACTTGATCAAAAATCACATGAATAGAATGCGAAAAAAAATAAGCAATCATGCGCAGAACACAAACATGCAGAAATCCTTATGTGAGTCAAAACATAAGAGAAAAATAAGAACTTGATGAACACGAAAGAAATGTCCATGAACACGAAGAACACCTAGAACACCAAAAATCAAAAGTTGACCAAATTGAACAAAAAGCATATCAAAATGACCGCATCAAAGAGACGATCAAAACCATGCTAAGAAGATTGTCAACAACACCGAATCAAACCCAGAAAATGGAAAATATTGTTCGCCTCCAAGGTTTTGAGCAAACCAAAAAAATTGACATAAATCTAGGTAAACAGTTGCTGATCATGAAATAAAATGCATAGAAGAGTAGATCAGGGTGAGACGAACACATAGCAACAAACGATTTCAAAAATGGTGAAGAATCAAGCACACAATCACAAAGGGAGGCTTTTGAGACCTTAAACACCATTAATGGCGGACATGAAGAAAATAAAGAAAAAGTTCAAGAATTCATACCATGTCATCGACGGAGGGTTTCTGAACTTGCTCAGACTCAGACGAGGAAGAAGATGAAGTGGAGAGAATTTCTTCGGGTTCTTGTAGAGTAGTCTTCTTGGGAGCCATTTTAAAGAAATAGGGTTTCACGAAAATGGAAATGGAGGTGGGTAGAGCAGAGAAGATGATGGAAGTCAAAGAGATAGAAAGAGGGAATTTTGGAGCAGAGAGAGAGTTTGACTGAGAAGAGAGAAAATGGAGATTTTAGAGAAAGAAAAGAGTGAACAGAAGTAAGAGAAAGAAAGGGTACAGACGGTTTTAAGCAAAAAGGGGAAAGGGGTGGTGACGTCAGCGCAGGGGTAGTTTGGTGAAAGGCGGTGAGTTTGGTGGAAAAGTGGAGTGGGACACGTGCTGTGATGACGTGGCCCAACCAGAAGCGCGCGTGCGCAGACCTAGCGCGCGCATGAGTGATAAGTTCTAAGCAGGTCACTGTCATTTCAACTCCCTCATTAATGTTGAGCAGGAATATGACCAGGCGCTGTCAGTCAATGGCTGTTTGCATTGATGACAATGGGACATGCGCAGGGTTAAAATGGTAATTTCCCAAGAAAATTCAAAAATTAAGGCAAGGGAAAATTTAATTGCACAAGTACCCTTGTGAACTAAGCGTTGACTTTTCAGTCAGGGACCTATGTGCAATTCTAATGAATAGGATACTTACCTGCGATCCCCGATGTGTGCGCATGTGATAGTATGCGCAGAGCTAAAAATAGCGCAGAGATTCTTCAAATCTCATAATATAATTGTTTCATGCGCATTAAGTCACTGCGCAGGTGCATAAAACTTAACCTATTTGAACACTTATCAAGCAAATACATAATTATTAGTAATAACAAATCATATGAACAAGTTAGCTGAGTTCAAGCATACCCATTTCTCCTCTCAAGAAGATAAATCTCTTTGTGTCAAGTACCTTTGTGAGGATATCAGCAATTTGATTATCTGTACCCACGTGCTCTAAATGAATATTTCCTTTTTTCACGTGGTCTTTGAGAAAGTGATATTTGATGTCGATGTGCTTTGTCTTGGAGTGCATGACAGAATTGTTGGAGACTGCTATGGTGGACATATTATCGCAGAAAATTGGGCAATTCTCTTCATGAATTCCATAGTCCACTAATTGTTGCTTCATCCATAGGATTTGGCAGCAGCAGCTTCTAGCAGCAATGTATTCACTTCTGTAGTGGATATGGACACAGCAGCTTTTTTCTTGCTTACCCACGCAATAAGTTTATTTCCAAGGAAATGACAAGTTCCATTAATGCTTTTCCTGTCAATAGTGCATGTTGCGTAGTCTGCATCTGAATAACCTAGCAAATCAAAATTCAAATTTTTGGTGTACCAAAGTCCAAGGTTAACAGTTTCAGAAAGATATCTAATAATGCGTTTAACAGCAGTTAAGTGTGCTTCTCTAGGATCTGCTTGATAGCGCGCACAGACACAAACACTAAACATAATATCTGGTCTACTTGCAGTAAGATAAAGAAGAGATCCAATCATACCTCGATATAAAGTTTGATCAACTTTCTTACCTTTTAAGTCTTTGTCAAGCTTGTTGCCCGTGGCCATTGGAGTGTCGTATGCTTTAGCATTCTCAAGTCCAAATTTCTTGATTAATTATCTTGTGTTCTTGGCTTGATTAATGAAGATGCCTTCATTCAATTGTTTGATTTGAAGTCCGAGGAAGAATGTGAGTTCTCCCATCATGCTCATCTCAAACTTGCTTTTCATGAGCTTCTCAAAGCGCTTATAAAGTAACACATTAGTAGAACTAAATATAATATCATCGACATAAATTTGAACAAGTAAAGAATGATCATTATACTTAGCAATAAACAGAGTTGTATAGATTTTACCGCGCTTGAAGCCTTTCTCTAGCAGGAATTTGATAGAGTATTGTACCATGCTCTTGGAGCTTGCTTAAGTCCATACAAAGCTTTTTGAAGTTTGAAGACATGATTTGGAAATCTGCTATCTTCAAATCCCGGTGGTTGAGCTACGTAGACCGTCTCTTGGAGTTCACCATTGACAAATGCGCTCTTCACATCCATTGATAAAGCTTGAATTTCTCGTAAGAGGCATAATCTAAGAAAATTCTGATAGCTTTGAGCCTTTCTACAGACGCAAATGTTTCATCATAGTCAATTCATTCCTCTTGCCTATAGCCTTGCGCAACCAACCTTGCTTTGTTTCTGGTGATGCTTCCATTCTCATCCATCTTGTTTCTGAATACCCATTTTGTACCAATAACTCCTTGGTCATGAGGCCTGGGAACTAAAGTCCAAACCTTGCAGTGCTCAAATTGGTTAAGCTCTTCTTGCATAGCAATAACCCAACTAGAATCTTGGAGCGCTTCATCAATCTTCTTTGGTTCGATTTGAGAGATAAAGGAGTGATATGCATCAAAGTTTGATGCTCTCCTAGTGCGAACCCCCACATTGAGATCACCAATAATATTTGTAGTTGGATGATCTCTAACTTCACGAACCTCGAGAGGTAAGTTTGGTTGAGTAGTAGGAATACGAAGATCTTCAATGGGTACTTCATTTGCTCCAGCATCAAGATCATCATTAAATATAAATGTATTTAATATTATTTTACCAAAAATGCAGCTAATCAATTAATCATTGTCAAATGATTAAGGTGAAGAGGACATCAATAATTCTCTCTTCTCTCTCGTCTAGCGTTCTTGTTGTTTCTCTGTAACCCTAATTAGGGTTTCAATTTGTTCTTGAATTTCCGGCTGGAATTGGTCTTCTATGGCCTCTTCCTCCGGTCATGCGCCTCATCTCATGGGCCATACTCATTCGGGTGACCATCCTTGTCCTATCAATGAGGCGCCGCCATGCTCTCAAAACCCTAATCTGCATGCTGCATCAAAACCTAACCCTATTCCCGAACCAACTTAGCCGCTATCCCCTACTAAAACGAAATCCTTCTCCTCCTTGTTTAAGGAATCTCCCAGCATTCCTAATCCGTCTATGTCACTTGTGCCGATGTCAATTCATAAAGGAGAACCGGCTTTGAAATTCTCTAAAGAGATGATAAATTCGTTGGCTCAACCGTTTAAATTCACCCTTGTTGGCAAGTTTTCTCATGGTAGACCGAACATGGAGACTTGGCAATATTTTTTGAAGTTTGGATTGAAAGCTGATTTTTCTTTAGGCCATATTGATTCTAAGCACATCTTGATTCGGTTGGTTCATGAGGGGGTTTTTAATCATTTGTGGGCGAAAGAACAATGGTTTTTAGGCAGATTTCCTATGCGGGTATTCCGTTGGTCTCCTTCTTGGCATCCAGAGAAAGAATCTTCTTTGGTTCCTGTGTGGGTTGGTCTTCCTGGCCTGCCTATCCATATGTTTAACAAGGTTTGTTTGTACTCTATTGCACAGATCTTTGGACAGCCTCTTGCCATTGACAAAGCTACGGCTGATTTGTCTCGTCCTAGTGTTGCTAAGGTACTTGTTCAAGTTGATTTGCTTAAAAAGTTGCCTTCTAGGGTTTTTATTGATTGTGGTGATGAATTCTATAGCTTCTTTCAAAAGCTGGAATTTGATAACCTTCCAATATATTATTGCAAACATTGTTACAAGTTGGGCCATGATGTATCTAAGTGTTTCTATCTCAATCCAAAGGATAAAGTTGTTCAAGATAAAGTTTATGAAAACCCCAAAGTGGTTGGTGCTAAACCCTCAGATCCTAAGAATGTTAAAGGGAAGAAAGTTCAAATTTATGTTGAAAAGAAAAATCCTTCGGATGAATCCATTCCAAAAGGAAATTATGGTGTTTTTAAGAGCAATGAGGTAAAGTCTAAGGAGAATTCTCATAATGATAAAGCTTCTACTCAGATTGGTGCAAACCCTACCTCCAATAGTGCTCATGGTAATCAAGTCCGTCAAAAACAACAATTATCCTCTCTTCCGATTGGCACAATTAAATTAGCTGCGCCTAGTAATCATGTTGCTGGTTCCTCCATGGCATCAAACCCCTCCTCTCCTCTTGGTTCCAGAATTGGCTTTTCAAATATTATTAATAGTGGTTTCAGCTTCCTTCCTAAGCGTGGTGCATCGTTTGTTTCTCCAAATTCCCTTAAAAATTCGGGTATGATGGAGCAAAATAATGATAATGTTGTTGTTGAAAATGTGGATCCTCAATCTGAACCTGTTCAAAGGTCAACGATTAATGTTGATGATGATGGTTCAATTGACCTAGAAGATGAACTTCATGATTTTGTTATAAATGGTCAGAAAGATCTTACCTTCTCAGATAACAAACACGATTCTGACTCTGAAGTTATTATTACTAAAAGTATGGTGGCTCGGGATATTAGTGGCAGCTTAATGGGGGATCTTAACCTTTCTCCAAGGGCTCCAAGAGGTGAGAATATTCCAGTTTTTGAGGTAAATGATGGGGGTACATCCCCCGAAGATGTTTTGGCTTGAAAGCCCTCCCTTTTGTTTGCATATCTTAATGTTTCCTATGGCTAGTATTCTTAGTTGGAATGTTAGAGGTATGGGTAATGCTCCTTCTGTTAGGCGTATTAAACGTCTTATGAGATTACATAATGTTTCGGTTCTTGCTTTATATGAACCTATGTTGGATGATTCTCTTGTTCAGCATTATATGAGACATCTTAGATGTATTGGTGGTATTTCTAATGAGAAAAGCAGTATTTGGTTATTCTGGAAGCAAGGGGTTGAATGTGAAATTTTGGATAATGTAGATCAGGCTATCTCTGTTAGGGTTTCTCATGTTCTTTGGCCAAATAGGGTTAATGTGACTTTTGTGTATGCAAGTTGTAGTAAGTATCAACGAAGGGATCTTTGGGATTATCTCATTAATCGCAGCACCATTAATGCTCCTTGGCTAGTTGTGGGTGATTTTAATTCGGTTTTAGATCAATGTGACAAGATGGGAGGTCATCCCGTAACGGAAGCTAAAGTGGCTGAATTTTCTGATATGGTTCAAATTTCTAACCTTATTGATGGTGGTTTTCTTGGTAATGGTTTTATGTGGCTGAACAATAGAGAGGGTCCAGCAACTATTTGGCAGCGGCTTGATAGAGTCTTTTATAATTCTGATTGGCTTAATGAGTTTCATAGCACTTCGATTACTCATTTGAGTCGAACATGCTCAGATCATTCTCCTCTTCTTATTAATATAGTTCTTTCGGCTGGGGCTAAAAAGGGGGCTTTTCGATTTATGAATGTTTGGTTGAAACATGAGTCTTTTCTCTCTATTGTGGAAACATCTTGGGCTGAACACATGGATGGGAGACCTATGGTTAAATTTTCCAAAAAATTGAATAGGTTGAAGCATCGCATTCAAATTTGGAATAAAGAGGTTTTTGGGCGTATTGATCAACAAGTAAGGCTAGCTGAAGATGAGGTTACAGCGAAGGAAATAGATTTGGATCAAGATCCTTCTGAGGATAATAGAGCTGCGTTGAACTTAGCCCAAGCTCATTTGCTTTATCGTTTAAAGATCAAAGAAGAATTCTGGATGCAAAAAGCGAATTTGGCTTGGTTAAAGGATGGGGACCGTAACACCAAAATTTTCCACTCTTATGTAAAGAAGAAGAGGTTAAAATTACACATTCATAGAATTCAAGACACAAATGGGGCCTGGTTGGAGGAGGCTTCTGAAATTCAGAATGAAGCTATTCGTTTTTTCTCGGATCAGTTGACTGGTAATCATATTTGTTCTTCCCAGCATTTGCTTGATCATATTCCTAGAATTCTTAATGAGGCTGACAATGCCCATCTTACTGCTGTTCCTTCAATTGAAGAACTTCATGAAGTGGTTTTCTCTATGTCCGGTGCTAGTGCGGCTGGTCCGGATGGCTTTAATAGAGAATTTTACCACAAATGTTGGGATTTCATCAAAAATGATCTTCTTCGAGCTGTTTTGGAATTCTTTGCAGGCTTTCGTATGCCAAGGGGTTGGACAAGTACTACTATTGTGCTTTTTCCTAAGGTAGCAGCCCCTAATTCATTTTCTGAATGAAGACCAATTAGTCTTTGCAACTTTTCTAATAAGGTGGTTACGAAGCTTTTAAATGGGCGTCTTGCTTCAATTCTTCCTCGTATTATTTCCCCTCAACAAAGTGGCTTTATTAAAGGCCGTCTTATTCATGAGAATGTCTTACTTGCTCAAGAATTAATTCACTCTATTAATCGGAAGGTTTTTGGTGGCAATATTGCGTTGAAGCTTGACATGGCCAAGGCGTATGATCGTCTATCTTGGTTTGCCTTGACTAATATAATGAGACAATTCGGTTTTTCTGAATTCTGGATTGACATGATTTTTTGTTGCATCTCGGATTGCTGGTTTTCAATTCTTATTAATGGGGAAGCAGTTGGATATTTTCCTTCGGCTAGAGGCCTCCGCCAAGGTGACCCGATTTCTCCCTCGTTATTCATTATCGCAGCTGAAGTTTTAAGTCATGGCCTTAAGACTCTTCATGAGAATCATCCCCATCTAATTTATCATTCGGGTGCTATTCATGCTCCTTTTGTTTCTCATCTTTCTTATGCGGATGATGTGCTAATTTTCTGCAATGGTAGCAAGCTCTCCATTGATATATGCATATGAATTTTCTTCATTCTTACCAAGATTTCTCTGGGCAATTGGTTAGTGTGGCGAAATCATGTTTTATTCTTGGTAGAGGAGATATGGATAGGGCTGATTTGGTGGCTAGTTGGACTGGTTTTCAACACAAACAGCTCCTATTATCTACTTGGGCTGTCCTTTGTATTCGGGTAGGAGGGTTCATGCTCTCTTTGCTCCGGTTATAAGGAAAATGGAAGATCGTTTGGAATCTTGGCAAGGCAAGATGTTATCTTTAGGTGCTAAGATAACTCTGATCAAATCATGTCTACAAGCTATTCCGATATACTACATATCTTTTCTTGAGCCTCCCAAAGGTACTATAAACAATATGACCCGCCTTATCTCCAATTTTTTTTGGAGTAATATGGATGGTATAAAGCGATGTCATTGGGTATCAAAGAAAGAATTCTATTGGCCTCTTGAAGAGGGGGGGTTTGGGTTTTAGAAAATTTGAAGAGATGTCTATGGCCTTTACTATGAAATTGTGGTGGCGTTTTCGCAATGGAGATTCTTTATGGTCCAGATTTCTTATGGAGAAATATTGTCACAACTCTCACCCAATGGATGCATCTTTCCTCACGGGCTGCTTCATATTTGGAAAAGAATGTTGGCTGCGAAGAATTTGGTGGAAGATCGTTTATTTTGGGGTATTAAAGAAGGTAGTATTTCTATTCAAGAGAATTGTTTGAGCTCGGATCTTATTCTTCAAGATAATGCGCATGCTTTTTCTGAATGGCGTTCCTCGTGAGGACCATATTCGGCAAGTATATGGGCAGCAAGTGTAACGACCCGAACTTTCAAACAATAATAATAATTCATAAACCAAGAAATCCCAAACGTCAAACATAATTCAAACCCAACGTTCAAAAGCAACGGCTAGTAAAATCTAACCATAATTCAAAATAGTGCGGAAGCGTAACTAACATTTAAATTCTAACGGCTAGTACATCCCACTAGCTCAACATAAAACATAAAAGTTATCTTAAGCCCTTCGTTTGACCACCGACTGCCCTTCCTTGCAATCCTTATAGGTCCTTAATCTTTACCTGGGAAAAATAATAGGAGAAGGGGTGAGCGAACAATGCTCAGTAAGTTCATACGGGATCTCTCCGGGTACTAAGGAGAGATGACCGAAAGAACGGAGCCAAAATAATATCTTCAATGAAAGGCTAAAATCGATAATCTTAACTGTACATATACGAAAGCACAGTTATTAAGTTCAAGAAGTTATGGCCCTAATACAATTCCGTCAATTCCATAGTTTCATTCATCACCTTTTCAGGGTGTTGCACCTTTTTAGGGTGTCGAGGGACCTTACACCTTCTCACGGTGCTCCCTCTTAAGTTCGATCATGATCATTAAGCCACTTCATCAAGTAGCGTTTTCGTCTAATTCTTTTCTTTCAAATTAGACTATCTTAATTAGCCCTTTTCAATCAGACTAATTCTAGCTAAGCCCTTTTCAATCAGACTAAGCTAACTATACATGTTCCAATTAGATATAGCAATGTTCCACAAAGCATTCTAGGTACAAGAATACTTAAAGCAAATTCAATTTTCTTTGATACCCTATGAACAACACATATCATGGGTAAGATAGTTCAAAAGACGTTCAAGTCATAAGATTTCAAATGCTACGGCCATAAGTAGCTACACTTGAAAGAATTAAAGGGATCCTATTTCAAAATGATGATATTCAAATACTTTAAGGAACGTAATCCCTTACCTTAGCCTTGCGGTCTTCACTTAGCAATTTCACGTGCACAATCTACAAACACGCAAACACGGCTTTCTTAGGAACATGAATTACTTTAATTCTCCGTCCCCATTATACTTTATTTTACTTTCTTAACTTCACGAGTTCATCATCTTAAACTCTTCGTTAGGGTTCGTTCTACCCGTTATTGGTGTTCCCCAAAATACCCCTTTCGGATTACTAAAATACCCTTAGGGATACATGGTTTTTATTCTTCCTTAATATGTTTTAGGGTTCCATTATCTCAACCAATTACTATTAACAGTTACTATTCCAGTTACTATTCCAGTTACTATTCACGGTTACTATTCACAGCATAAATTACTATTCACTGCGTAAATTACTATTCACTGTTACTATTCATCGCAGATTACTATTCACTGTTTTCATTATTCAAAACGCACACAACACATGCACAAACACACACAAAACCCTAATTTTTATTCCTACACACACGACACACACAAACACACTCTGCACGCACGCTGCACGCACACCGCACGCACACACTGCACGCACACCACACGCACACACTACACGCACTCCGCACATTAGTAGTATTTATCAAACCTTAACCAATATTCCCTCATAATATCATTCTTATAACCCTAGATCACTTTTGGGGTTAGGGTTTTAGAGTTTCAAATTTATATTCGAATTTATCTAAGTGACAAAACGGAGAGTCGAAGATTAGAGGGTTGTGTCTTTACCTTAAACGCTTTCCCTCTTCCTTTCTCTTCTTCTTCTTCTTCTTCTCTTTCTTCTCGTGTTCTCCTCTCCCTCTTGCGGTTTCACAGATGCCGCCTCCCTCTCCCCTCTTTCTCGTTCTAACTTTTGTTTGTGAAAATACTAATATTAGGGTTGTAGGGAGTATATATAGCCTAGGGGTTTTAATTTCCTAGAATAAAAAGGTTTCCTAACCTTTGCTAGGTTTTAAAGACTTGGGCCTAAATTAAAATCCAACTCTTACTCATTAATTATTTAAGCCCGAAAATAATAAAAGAGTTCCTCAAAATAAAATAAAATAATTGGGCCAAAGGGCCGGTTATTACAGCAAGTTTTAGACCTTCTGCTGTCTAGACTTGTTTCAATTAGTGATGGGGCGGATATTCCTTTTTGGACTCCTTTTTCAACGGGCAAATTCACTATTTCTTCAGCTTGGAAAGTTTGCCGTCAATCTAGAGCGTCTAGCAATCTTTTTTCTAGATTTGGCATAAACATATTCCACTTAAAGTTTCGGTTTTCATGTGGAAAGTGCTTAAGAACGCCTTGCCCACGGATGATGGTATTCAGAAACGAGGTATTTCTTTGGTTTCTCAATGTGATTGTTGTCTGATTAAATCCCTTGAAACTTTATCCCATATTTTATTGCATGGTCAAGTTGCTAAGGCTGTTTGGGAGTTTTTTGGCGGTCTCATTGGGATGCGACTTCATGGAGATTCTGTGTCTCAAAGGTTGTCTTCTTGGTTTCAAGATGTTCCTTTAAAGGCTTCCTCTTTTATTAAATGGCTCTCCTTATTACTGCCCCATTTTATTTGTTGGTCCCTTTGGAAGGCGAGAAATAAGGCTCGGTTTGAGGGCTGTCCTATGAATATTAATAAGGTTATCTTGCAAGTGCAACTTCAAATTGAGGATATTGGTAAGGCTTTCCATATCGTGCTTCCTAGTGATTCTTTTGACTCTCATGTGCTGGATTTCTTTCATATTTCTGCGCAAAAGCTGCCTTTCCGTCCTCCCCGGTTAGTTTTTTGGAATTTCCCTATCCATGGTCAGATTAAGTTAAATACTGATGGAGTTTCTAGACACAATCCGGGTATTGCTTCAGGTGGTGGTATTTTTAGAGATTTCGAGGGTAATATGGTTTGTGCTTTCGGTAATTTTTATGGAATTGCTTCTAATTTGGTGGCTGAAGTTCGTGCGGTTTTGGATGGCATTCAGATTGCTATAGAGAGAGGTTTTCAGTTTTTATGGGTTGAAATGGACTCCGAGGTTCTTGTTAGAATCCTTCATAATTCGTGTCTTATTCCTTGGAATATTTGGCATTATATCCAGGAAATAAAACGAATTGCTATCCCCATTCAGATTCGATACTCTCATATTCTTCGGGAAGGCAATAAGGTCGCGGATGGAATTGCAAATTTTGCTGCAGATCATGGCATGGATTTCTTGTTTAATTCAGTGATAGAGCTGCCTCTCCCTTGTAAGGGGCCTTATCTTAGTGATAAGACATCAATCCCTTATCTTAGACGCTAGGTTATTTGAGTTTGTTTCAGTTGTTCCATGTTTTCTCCCCCTCCTTTTGTAGAGGTCTTATGGCTTGTATAAGAACCTCCCCTAGTCTTTATTTTTCCGGTGGTTAAGGCCGTCACGTCCCCCACCATTGTTTTGTACCTTTGCTTTTTATTTATAAAATCTAGGGAGTACCGTCTCCTTTCGCCAAAAAAAAAAAAACATCAAAAGTGATTTGCTGTAGCGGAGAAACATCATGCGCAGGAAGGGGTATCTGCGCATCAGGAGTTATAACTTCTGGTGCAGTATCTGGTGTTGGCGCATGAGATGGACTTCCTTGATTCTGAATTTGATCTTGATTTGCATTCTGCGTAGGTGCGACTTGTGGCTGCGTACCTGTCTCATCATTCTCAGCAGAACATCAGAATCATTTGGTGCCAAATGTGGATTAAGGAGAGAATGCTCATCAAAAGTAACATGTACAGATTCTACAATTACTAGAGTGGTTCTATTAAAAACACAAAAAAGCTTTAGAATGTTTAGCATACCCAACAAAAACACCTTTATCTGCTTTGGCGTTGAATTTACCTCTATGATTTTCCCGTTATAGAGGATATAGCATTTGCAGCCAAAAATCTTGAAGAAAGCAATGTTGGGCGCTCTTCCTCTACATAGCTCATATGGAGTTTTGTTGTAGGCTTTGTTGATGAGGGATCTATTCTAAGTAAAGCAAGCAGTGTTGACAGCTTCTCCACAAAAATACTTTGGAAGCTTCGCTTCTGCTATCATAGTCTTTCCAGCCTCAATCAACGTTCTATTCTTTCTTTCCACAACGCCATTTTGTTGAGGAACTCCAGCAGCAGAAAAATTGTGATCAATTCCATGGTCATCATAATATTGCGCAACACCGTTATTCTTGAATTTAGTTCTATTGTCTGATCTAACACTCATGATGTCGTCTTCCTTTTGAGTTTGGAGCTTTTGAAAGAGAGCAGTCAAGATACCATAGCAGTCATCTTTGGATATCATCATTTCTACCCATGTGTATCTTGAGTAGTCATCTACCACAACTAAAGTATACTTGTTTCCTCCAATGCTTGCAGTGGTAATACGTCCAAACAAATCCATGTGAAGAAGTTGTAAACATTTGGAAGTTGAAGAAGCAATCTTGCTGGAGAAAGACTGCTTAGGTTGTTTACCAAGCTGGCAGGTTGCGCATTTTCTATCATGATGGTCAGCTACTTTGGGAAGTCCTTTGACAAGATTTTCCCTTCCTAGCTTAGCCAAATACTTGAAGTTCAAATGACTTAAGCGCTTATGCCATAGCCAGCTGCTTTCACTTACATTCTTTGCTACAAGACAGAGATTAGTTATAGAATTTACAGCAGTAAGATCAATAATGTAAACATTAGCCTTACGAGTCACTGTGAGCAAAGTGAGTCTGGATATGCCATCTTTGATATAGCAGTGCGTTGAAGTGAAATGTCATTCTAGACCTTTATCGGAGAATTGTGATATGGAGAGTAGGTTGTGCTTGAGGCCTTCTACGAGCGCAACCTTTTCAATGCAGACTTTATCTTTTCTGATTCTTCCATATCCAACTATGTGCCCTTTGTTGTTGTCCCCAAAAGTTACTGAGGCACCTCTTCCTTCATGCACATCTTCAAGAGCGTTGACATCTCCAGTCATGTGTCTGGAACATCCACTGTCGAGATACTTTTTTTTTTCTGCAGCTAATAAGATAATCCCAAAGTTCCCTTCGAGTATATTTACTACAACTTGCATAAACAAAGGAAAGTTGCACTGAGTTGGGCCATAAAACATGAGAAGCCCGGACAGTCACAACTTGATCATCCTCATGAATAAGATCACAAGTAACACCATGATGCCAAAAAACCCAAATGCTGCTTTTGGGATTTGAAAAACCACCAATACATCTCAATTTACGAACATAAGAACTCAACAAGACTGAATCCATCTAAGGAAAATAGCAAAGACAGAAGTTTCATGCATTCTAATTAATCTACGTACTCGACGCACCGAAGAAGAATTCCCAATGCCTCGAATATTCCAACTGATGATACCTACCATTAAAACACCAGATAGAAAGGAGAAACAAGAGGGCTTTAAGCCATATGCTGGGTGAGGGTAATCCCACCCTCAATTGTCGAGCCATGAGAATCATTTACCATTTCAATTCTTGGTCCCCTTGGGGATAGTTGAAGCTGGTCTTTAATACGGGCATTTAGGCCTTTGGGCATAGGGCATCATCCATATATAACTCAGAATCTGAATCTTGCTTTGCATCTTCCAAATCCACATCTTTATCATCCACCACATCTTCAACAAAACCATCCTGAGTATCATTATCACCCAAATCTGGCTGGTTGGATGTAGTATCTCCAACATTAACATTGAAAACCTTCGGCAAAGGTGTAGAACTTGCATTGAAACCAGATTGTTTGAGAGAAGTAGGGGAGACAAAAGGAACTCCTTGCCTTGAAAGGAAGCTGAAACCATTAGTAACAATTTTTTATGAACTTGAGGGCTTGGAGGCCAAAGAAGAATTGGTTGTTTTAGAAATCACCATCGAGGGTTTATTAACCATATAGGGGATGTTGGAGCTTTTGGACACCAAAGGATCTGCTAGGGCTCCATCCAAATCAACAAAGGTATGCTGCTCTTGCATTGATGTAATTTTAATAGTTTCTTCATTATCACCATGGGACAAAGATTTTGAACCATCATCTTTATTCTTCTCCACATACATCTGATTTTGTTTGGGGTTTCCTTTATCATTTTTATCCAAATCTTTCTTGAGCATCTCTTTGCTAACACCAGAATTATCATTCAAAGAATCTACTTTAGTGTTTGCTGGAATTCCATCTTTAATAGCCTTCCCTTTGTCAACTTTAGGGGCCTCTAGATTGCTGCTACCATCTTGTTTTGGCTTTAAGAAATAACAATTATTCATATCATGACCAAGCTTGTAACAATGCTTGCAATAATGGGGAAGATTCATAAACTCCAGATTCTAGTAAAAACTTGAAAACTCATCTCCACAATCTATGGAAACCCTAGAAGCCAACTTTTTAAGCAAATCTACTTGAACCAAAACCCTAGCTTCACTTGGCCTAGAAAGATTTGCTGTAGGCTGATCAATTGAGAGGGGCTCACCAAAAATCTTCACAATTGAAAAGAGGCAGACCTTGTTAAACATATGAATAGGAAGGCCCGGGAGACTTACCCAAACAGGAAATAGAGAGGATTCCTTCTCCGGGTGCCATGAAGGCGTCCATCTGAAGACCCTCATAGGATGATGCCCTAGATGCCAAGTTTCCTTTGACCACAGCCTATTAAAATCACCTTCATGCCTTAATCGAATCAGAATGTGTTTTGAGTCGACATCTCCCAAACTGAATTCTGCCTTCAAACCAAATTTCACAAAAAACTGATGTGTGTTCTCCATATTAGGTCGCCCGTGAGAAAACTTTCCAATCAACGTGTACTTGAATGGCTGGGCTAAGGAATTGATCATCTCCTTCGAAAATTTAAGAGAGGGCTCTCCTTTATAAGTGGAAACGGGAACAATATTAATTTGCGAATGAGGGGGAACAAAAGAATCCTTTACCAAGTCAAGGATTTCCTTTGCGAAGGAGAATTTGGCTGCACTAGGGTTTCCGGAGGCTGGGAGGAAGACGCGTCATTGGGAGACGCTGCATTAGGAACATAAAGAATCCTTTGTCTGCTAGGATTAGTGGTAGGGATCCCGTTTACACTAGAATTCCCCAACGCATTAGGAATGACATGCACAGGATGCAAATGAGAGGAAGAGCCATTAACGGCTGAAACAAAACCTTGGGAAGCCATGGGAACAATCAGAAATCCAGAGAATATCGAAACCCTAATTAGGGTTTCAGCAAGAACAAGATGACGGCTATAAGAGAGAGAAGAGAGAAAAAGTCAAACGCTCAATCATAGTGTTTTTTTTTATAAATTTTTTGAGCTCCTAGAACAGAATAAATATTGCTCTTCCCTTGATGCGACACATCTCGGTCAAACTGCCATGGCCTCCCAAGCAACAAAATCTTCTCCTTTGGCTCTTCCTTCTTGACCTCCTTCGAAGTAGATGCGGCATTAGGCTTCAAAGGGCTGTTATAGACTTTACTACTATAGTGAACTTCTTGCTCTTCTCTTGTCTCTCAAATTTGATAGCCAACTTGCAAACATCATCAAAAGTTGAATAAGGATGAACTTCAACCTTTTGCTGCAATTGGGAAGATAAACCCTTGATAAACCTTGCTATCTTCATCTCTTCCCTTTCTCCAAGATCACAAACAATAATTAATTTCTCAAATTCACGAACATATTCACTCACGGTAAGGTTCGCTTGCTGCAAAGAAGTGAGTTTTAAGTATTGCTCCTGCTCCAAATCCCTTGGTAAGAACCGCTTCTTGAGGTGATTCTTTAAATTTTCCCAAGTATCGATTCTGGTCTTACCCTTACGCCTCCTCTGATTCATCAAATTCTCATACCACAAAGAAGCATGCTTCGTCAACTTGACGTTTGCCACTTTAAACTTCTTGTGTTCATCGAAATCCTTATAGTCAAAGACACGTTCAATCTGCCTTAGCCAATCAAGAAACGTCTCGGGATCCAAATCACCTTGAAATTCTGGAGCATCTAACTTCAGCCCACGATCATCATCATATGTATCACGATGCCTTGGTGGACTTCTTGAATCATCTGAATTAGAATCATGTTGACTTCCCCCTCTTGCATTATATGGAGATTAAGATCAATCAACTGACGCATCATTGCATCCATGCTCTCCACCGATGTTGTTAATGCCTCCAAATGACTCCACATCATCACAGAAAATGCCTCTACTTGCCATCTCAACTCCCACAGACTAAACAACGCTAAGAAGGCTGTTTATAACCAGGCTCTAGATACCAATTTGATACGTAAACTTGTGTATTTTAATAAAAAGAAAAAGGATATGGACTAACTCAAGAACCTCGCAAGGAACATGAGTTAGAACTAGATAAACCTAATCTCGCAAGACTAGGGCCTGTCCTCGCAAGGACAGAAAGGGGTTTTAACCTCGCAAGGCTTAAGAACAATTCTCGCAAGAATTGAAGTAAGTTCGCAAACTCACAAAGGAAAATTTTATTCAATCACTCAATGCCTTACAACTACATCTTGTAGGGTATTTATACTACTCTTGGAACATCCTTCCAAGTTAGGATAAACTAGAAATTAATTATTAAGAGATAATTAAAATAAAGATAAGAACTAGGTGAAGAAAACAATGTAAATTCGGCTAATCTGAACAGTCTGATTTGAACAGCCATAACTCTTCATGTACTTGTCCAAAAACATGCCATAAGTAGTCATATGAAAGATCACAACCTTATCTTCATCCCAACATGGAAATAATCACCATCTGGACTATCATTGCGTAGATAATAGCCGAACAAAATTATTCCAGAAACTGCTCAAACATTTGGCCCACTTATTTAAGCCCAACTAATCATGTTAACAAAGATTGGGCTCCAAGTGACCCCTAAAGTCTGATCCACACCCTTGGAGCTCAACATTAGCTCATTTCCATTATCTTCTACCTTTTCTTCTGCTTCAAATATAATAATCTATCTTGTTATCTCTATAACAAATGAAGACATGATGTAACACATAGGCCTTTCTCAAGGGCCTAGGGCATAATATCCGACAAAGACAACTAATAATGACTCTGACTGTCCATCGTTGTCTTCTACCATGAAAGACCATGGCTGATGAATGTGTTTTTACACATCAATATTGAATACATTCGTTCTTATGGCCTTATAGTTAAGAATGGACCTGAGGGGAATTCCGAAGAAGATTTAGGTTGGGGGCTGTAAAGGAATTATGGAAAAGAAGAAGGCTCTTGAGGAAAGTTGAAGGGTGCGCATGCCCCCTCACAAAGGGTGCACATGCCCTCCCAACTACAGAAGGTTGGACTTTTGGTGTCACAAAGGGTGCGCACGCCCTCTTCTCTTGGGTGCGCGCGCCCCCTATTCCGAATTAGATTTTGGGAGTTTTCCACCTTTGTTAAGGATAGTAATTCATTTTCGTAATTTGAGATGATGTACCCTAGTATAAAAAGAAACACAATAACCATTAGTTTTCTTATGCTTAAATTTTAGTTTGTGAGATTTGTAATAAGATTGAAGGATTTCATCTATTCAAGCGTAATATCCAGGTTTATGAATTTTATTTCCTTTTTTGTGATATTGAGCATGAGTATTAGTAGCTAAATCTTTGGTTCACTGATTGGTAGTAGCAATACAAGATCCATATTTTTATTTTTATTTTTTTGCGAAAAGAGGACGGTACCTCCATAGATTTTATCAATAGAAAAATGTAAATACAAACGAGGTGGGGGACATGACAACCTCAACCACCAAAAAATAGAGACTAGGGCGGAGGCTTTACACAAAACGTAAAATCCTCTACAATAAAGGGGAGGTGTACTAGCCAGGCAAACAAGCAAAAAGAACAAAGATGTAGCCATAAAAGAAACTAAGTAGTCCGAATATAAGGAATGCCCGCTCTATCAAGTCTGAATGCTCCATGGCTAGCATGAGGGAGATGGGAAGGGTTGATCCAAATCTGATTTGTCTTCGAATCAACAACAATATTAGCCAAACAATCAGCCATCTTGTTACCTTCACGATATATGTGCGAGACTTGGACATGCATATGATCCAAAATGTGAAAAATCTGATGGGTTATGTAGAATATCTCCCAAGGAATTTGATACACATTAGTGATAATCTTCACAAGCACTTCAGAATCTAGCTCCAACCAAACATGAGTTATACCAAAAGACAGAGCAAAATGCAGCCCATCAAGCGCTGCCTTAGACTCCGCCCACATGTTGGTACGATAACCATAATAATTACCGAAGGCAAAAATCAGATCTCCCTTAAAGTTCCTAATAATACCACCAGACGCACCATCAGTATTAAGTTTAAAATAACCAAAGCATGGATTTAGCCATTTAACTACTTTAAAATATGAGGTTTTGAAGCAGCACTAGATAAATGGAAAGCACGATGAATATGGCCATCAAAATCTGAAACATGGTGGGGAGGATGGAAAGAAGAAGCAATAGTCATAACCTGATATATGATATAGAAGAGATGAGGGCTTGTCCATTAAGACTAATGCCTTCAAAGACCCATTTGTTCCTTTGAAACCATATATGCCAAGTGATAACTCCAGGAAGGATGAAGTGATCCATTTGTGGAGAGGGCTAGCATTTTTTGGGCGCTTGAACCACCAAGAGTAAAGGAGAGCACGAAAGGAATCCATGCAAATTGACACGCCACAAAGCTGACCAAAATATGCCCAAATAAATTGAGCAATCTCTCCATAAACAAAAACATGATTCATTGATTCGAAAGCCGGGGAGGAACAACAGCCACATCTAGAAACTATATGAATACCCCGGCGTTGAAGAGCATCATCCGTAGGCAGTCCCTTATGTAAAATTCTCCAAAGAAGAATGGAGAATTTAAGGGGAAGATGCTTATGCCAAATAGCCAAAAAAACTGGACTTATAACTTGAGGTTGATGACATTCACGCCAAGCCGAGGATATAGAGAATTTACCCGAAGGAGAAGGCTTCCAAATCAGGACATCATCATTCCCATTAAGAGAGATATGCTGCGCCTCAATCAAAGAAGCAAGCTGTTCACCAAAGTTTTCTCGAATATAATCAACCCTAGGTAGGTTATTCTCAAACAAAGTAAAAACCTCAGCATGATGAGAAGGGAGGATGGGTTTTACCCCATCAAACCAATTTTCGTGAATAGAAATCAGCCTTTGACCTATTCTCCACCATATACGATCTTCCATAAAGTCTTTCACCCCAATCATACGTTTCCATGCATGTGAAGCAAAGCTGGTAACAACGGCATCCATCGGATGGATTTCATAACAATATTTAGCCAACATAAACGTTGACCAAAGGGAAGAGGTTCCGCGGAGTCTCCACCACAATTTCATGGCAAAGGCTGTCAAGATGTCCTCAAATTTCCTAATGCCTAGACCCCCTCATTAAGAAGACGGCTGATACGCTTCCATCCAATCCAATGACATTTCTGAGCCCCATCTAAACCACTCCAAAAGAAATTCATAATAATACGTTGCATGGATGTAATAACACTCTTGGGAGGATCTAAGACAGAGATATAATAGAGGGGAATTGCTTGAAGACAAGATTTTATAAGGGTTAACTTCGCACCATAAGATAAAATTTTCCCTTGCCAAGTTGCTAATCTCGTTTCCATTTTTTGGAGAGTAGAGTTAAAGAGGCTGTGAGTCTTTCGGCCTACATACAAAGGGCATCCCAAATACGAAATAGGGAGCTCCTTTTTTTGAAAACCCGTAGCTTCCTGAATCATAGCATCCCGGTCATCCTCATTTTTTTTGGTAACAAAACAAGATTTCCCAATGCTAACAAGCTGACCCGAAAAGGCTTGATATTTCTCCAAGCATTTCATATGCATCTCAAGAGAATCTTTCGCTCCATTGCAAAAAATAATGATGTCATCAGCATAGGAGAGATGAGACACAATAGGAGTATGAATATGGGCTTTAAATCTGATCCTCGGGGTAGAGTGATGAAGATAATTTAAACCTCGACTTAGAATTTCAGCAGCGATAATAAACAAACTTGGAGATAAAAGATCACCCTGGCGAAGACCCCGAGACGAGTGGAAGAAGCCACAACTTTCCCCATTCACAAGATCCGAAAACCAGCAGCAAGAAATACATCTATACACCATATCCACCCATTCAATCGCGAAGCCAATTTTTTTGAGGACCTTGATTAAAGCAACCCAAGAAATACGGTCATAAGCCTTTGCCATATCAAGCTTGATAGCAATATTAGAACCCCTAACTTTCTTTTTAAGAGAATGCATCATTAGGCCAACAAAATGTTTTCATGGATAACTCTCCCTTGAACAAAGCCACTCTGATTAGGAGAGATAATTCGAGGTAAAATCATTTTTTTTTTTTTTACGAAAGGAGACGGTACTCCCTAGATTTTATTAATAAGAAAAATTAATACAAACGAGGAGGGGGACATGACGGCCTTAACCTCCTGGAAATAGAACACTAGAGGGGGAGTCCTTACACAAATTGTAAGGTCCTCTACAATAGGGGTGGGGAACTACAAATAACGCAACCAATTCAATTAAATTGTACATGAATCTAGCCATAACTAAAATCAGGAAAGAAAATCAGCGAGGAACTTTGAAACGAAAGGATGGCACCTCGGCTCTGTCAAGCTTCAATGCTCCACGGGCTAAAGGGGGAAGGTCCTCAAATGAATACCATGAAACTTCTGCCCTCATATCCGCTGCCTTGTTTGCTAAGCAATCCGCAACCCGGTTTCCTTCACGAAGGATGTGAGACACATGGACTTGCATTATGCCCATAAAGTGCTGTATTTTTTTTTTGATGATGTAATGAATTTCCCATGGAATTTGATAAACCAGAGTAATGATCTTCATTAAGACTTCAGAATCAACCTCTAGCCAAAGATGAGTAATACCGAATCCATGGGCAAAAATTAAACCATGAAGGGCAGCCATGGCTTCAGCCCACATATTAGAACAAATGCCGTAATACTTACCATAGGCAAAAATCAATTTACGTTTGGAATTCCGAAAAATGCCCCCTCCCGAAGCCTCTCCTGGGTTCCCTCTAGACACCCCGTCCGTATTAAGTTTGAAAAAACCATAAGAAGGTTTTTTCCAAACAACCAGACGAGGAATAGAAGCAACATTAGCAGCCATCTTTATCTTAAAAGATGTGATGAGATGAGAATCAAAATGGGTAACAGCAAATTGAATATTAAAAGCTAGGCAAATTTCAGCAACTTGACCCAAAACCTTCGAAATAATCTGACTTGCATGAGGCTTAATGCCTTCAAAAAGGCATTTGTTGCGTTGAGTCCAAAGATACCAAGAAATAATGCCAGGAAGAATAGAAGCCAACCATGTAGTGAGAGGAGAGACAGACTTTGGCAATTTATACCACCAAGAAATTAGAAGTTGACGAAGACTACCCCTATGAGGAGTAATGCCGAGAAGAGAGCTGAAAAAATCCCATACATTGCTGGCCATTTCACTCATGACAAAGAGATGATTAATGGATTCAGTCTGTGGAGACAAGCAACAAGAGCATTTAGAAGCAAGAAACACTCCTCTCTTTTGAATTAAATCATTGGTAGGTAAACCCTCATGCAAGGCTCTCCACAAGAAAATAGAAATTTTGGGGGGCACGTGTTTATGTCAAACAGATGAGAAAATCAGACTTTTAGGCTTTCCTTGACTACATTCACGCCATGCAGAAGAAGTAGAGAACTTACCGAAAGAGGACGGTTTCCATACAATTCTGTCCGGATTGTCACATAAGGAGTTATTCTGCTCCTCCAAAAGAGAGACAAGATGTTCTCCATAATGATCTCTAATATATTGAGTTCTCGGTCTATTATGATCAAAAAGTCTGAAAATCTGTTCGTGCTCAAAAGGGATGGCAGGTTTCGGCCCATTCATCCAGTGTTCATGTATGGAAATAAGACCATTGCCAATACGCCAACCAATACGCTCTTCCATCATATCTTTAATGCTAATCATCCTTTTCCAAACATGGGAAGCAAAACTCATAATTACCGCGTCAATGGGATGGGTTTCGAAGCAATATTTGGCCTGCATAAAAGAAACCCATAGAGAGGAGGACCCACGAAATCTCCACCACAATTTCATTGCAAAAGAAGTGGAAATATCTTCAAATTTTCGAATGCCCAAACCACCTTCGTTAAGAGGACAACTAATCCGATTCCACCCGATCCAATGGCATTTATTCTGGCCATCCGAACCACTCCAAAAGAAAGTCATAATAAGTCTTTGCATGGCTGTAATAACCCCCTTTGGCGGCTCCAAAATAGAGATGTAGTAAAGAGGAATAGCTTGAAGGCACGATTTTATGAGAACCAACTTTGCGCCGAATGATAACAGCTTTCCTTTCCAAGTAGCTAGCCTTTTCTCCATCTTGCTAATAATAGGGGAAAATAAATCTTGTTTTTTCCATCCCACATATATGGGGCAGCCTAGATATGTAATAGGAAGATCTTTTTTCATGAAACCCGTAGACTCCATAAGGCTTGCATCTTTTTCTTCATCATTCTTTCCGGTGACAAAACAGGATTTCCCAATGCTAACCAATTGACCCGAAAAGGATTGATATTTCTGAAGACATTTCATATGCATCTCAACCGAATGTTTTCCTCCGTTACAAAAGATAATAATATCATCAGCATAAGAGAGGTGGGACACTAAGGGGGTGTGAATGTGGCCACGATATCTGAATCTTGGGTTAGTCAGATGAAGGTGGTTTAGGCCCCTACTTAGAATTTCAGCTGCAATAATGAAGAGACTTGGGGATAAAGGATCACCTTGGCGGAGCCCTCGAGTTGAATGGAAAAAACCACTACTTTCACCATTAACAAGCACGGAAAACCAGCAGCAAGATGTGCATCTGTATATCATATCTACCCATTCTATAGCAAAACCAAATTTCTTGAGCACTTTGATTAAGGAAACCCATGAAATACGGTCGTAAGCCTTGGCCATGTCTAGCTTGAGAGCAATGTTTGAACCCCTGACTTTCTTTTTAAGAGATTGCATCATTTCTTGCGCGAGAAGAACATTTTCATGTATCACCCTTCCTCTAACGAAACCACTTTGATTTAAGGAAATGAGCCAAGGGAGAATCTGCCCCAACCGGCACGTGATGAGTTTAGTGATAATCTTGTTAGAGAAATTACACAAACTAATGGGGCGGAAATCTGAGAACGTCACCGGGGAAGGAATTTTAGGAAGGGTAACAATAAGTGTACTAGTCCACGATCTAGGCATTTCAAACCCTGCAAAGAATTCTTTGATAGCACGATAAAGGTCTTCTTTAATAATGTCCCAGCAAAATGTGTAAAACATTCCTGTAAAGCCATCCGGGCCTGCTGCACTTTGCCCGTTCATACCTTTTATAATTTCTAGCACTTCCTCAAGAGAAGGAATAGCAATAAGAGAAGCATTATCCTCATTAGTCACCAAAGCAGGAATTAAATGAAGCAAGTCATCGTTTGAGTTGGGAGCATCAATCGTAATTTCAGCCGAAAGCTGGTCCTTATAGAAAGCCACCGCCTCTTGATGAATATCTTCCTTAGATGTAAGAAGAGTACCCTCTCTATTTCTAACTCGGTGAAGGAAAAGTTTCTGTCTCTTTTGTTTTACATAGGCATGGAAAAACTTTGTGTTTTTGTCTCCCTCTTTCAACCATTTGACATTAGCTTTTTGCCTCCAAAAAGACTCCTCTAAAGACAAATATGAAGACGGTGAGCTTGAGCAAGGTTAAGATCTGCTCTATTTGTCTCCGAGGGATCTCTTTCAACTGCTCTTTCTTTTAATAGAACCTCATCTTCAGCATTAGCAACTTGCTGTTCAATACGACCAAAAGAGATTTTATTCCATGCTGAAAGAACCTTACGAAGCCTTGCCAATTTTTTCCCAAATCTGACCATCGGTCTGCCATCAATCCAATCATCCCAAGACTTCTTGACAGTTTCATAAAATGTAGGGTGTTTTAGCCAAGCATTTATGAATCTGAACGAGCTCTTTCCCCTTTCAGCCTCCACATTCACATTGACAACCAACGGAGAGTGGTCAGAACAAGTCTTATTTAAATGAGTAACACTTGTCATATAGAACTGATGTAACCAAGAATCATTATAGAAGGCACGGTCAAGTCGTTGCTGAATAGATTTCCTCCCCAATTGTTTATTCCACCATATAAACTTTGAGCTATTATACCCCGCATCTATAATAGAAGTAAGTTGAATAGTGTCTAAAAATTCTGCAACTGTACGAGTATTAATAGGGCGCCCACCACTCTTTTCAGTTTGGTCAAGAACCACGTTGAAATCCCCAACAACAAGCCAAGACAATTGAGAAGAGCTTAGCTCTATTAAAGCATCCCAAAGAGATCGTCTTTCATACTTATTACATTTTGCATGAACACAAGATAACAAGATTGGAGTAGGCCATAGACCATGAGAAATTTGAAGAGAGAGAACTTGAGGGCTGTCATGAATCACGTTACAATTAAAACTATGCTTCCAAAGGAACCAAATACGATCACTTGTATTAGAAACCCCACCTTCACAATTAAGTTTACGAATAAAAGACATAATTCGAGGTAAAATCTGCCCCAATCTAGTAGTGAAAAGCTTAGTAATAATTTTGTTAGAAAAATTACATAAACTAATGGGACGGAGATCAGAGAAAGATACCGGGGAATCAATAAGTGCTCGTCCATGATCTCGGCATTTCAAAACCAGCAAAAAATTCCCTTATAGCTCGGTGAAGATCTTCCTTGATGATATCCCAACAAACCTTATAAAAAACTCCCGTAAAACCATCCGGACCTGCTGCGCTTTGGCCATTCATCCCTCTAATAGTAGTAAAAACTTCCTCCATAGAAGGAGTGGCTTTTAACATGATATTTTCATCATCAGTTATCAAGGGTGGAATTAAGTTGAGAAGGTCATCATGAGTAGAATTATTCTCAATACTTGACTGCAATTGATCATTATAAAAAGCAACAGCCTCATTCTGAATTTCTTCTTTGTGAGTAAGAAGACCACCTCCTCTATCCCGGATTCTATGAATAAAGAGGCGCTGTCGCTTCTTCTTGACATAACTATGAAAATATTTTGTATTTCTATCACCTTCTTTGATCCATTTCACATTAGCCTTTTGCCTCCAAAAAGATTCTTCGATAGCCAAAGTATGCTGCAAATTGGCTTGGGCCAAACTCAAGGCAGCCCTATTTTCCTCGGAGGGTTCCCTCTCCAGCTCTTGCTCCTTGATGAGCACTTCATCCTTGGCATTAGCAACTTGTTGATCAATTCGACCAAACGTATTTTTATTCCAAGAAGATAAATCTTTGTGGAGTCTAGCAAGCTTTTTACTAAAACTGACCATAGGTCTTCCATCTATCCAACTAGCCCAAGAATTTTTTACTATATCCAAGAAAGAATGGTGTTTAGTCCAAGCATTAATAAACCAGAAAAAAATCTCTCTCTAAGATTCTCTCTAGGTGATCTTCCTCGGCTCTTTCCTAGGGTTCCTAGGGTTTCCATTCCAATGGCAGCCCCTCTAATGGCTGCCCCGGATCCTTTTCCCCCTTTACAACATCAATTAAACCCTGGATCTATTGCTAACATCATTGGTTCAGCAAACCCTAATCTCGGCCCCCATGCAGATCGCCCTAACCCTAATATTGTTCCAGCCGCCGCCTCTCAACCCCTTGCTAATTCGCTGTTTAGCAAATCTTTTGCATCGATTGTGGATTCCTCCTTCCCTTCACAACCCGCTAGTGTTCCCTTGATCCCAGTTAATACCCACAAGGTTGTCCCATCTCTCAAACTCTCTAAAGAAACCATTCAAGCTTTTGCAAAGCCTTTTGCTTGGACGTTGGTGGGTAGGTTTCTTAATGGTCGACCCACTATGGAAGTAGCAAGATTGGCTTTTGCAAAATTCCAATTGAAAGGAAATTTCAAGCTCGGCCACATTGATCCACATCACATGCTGATCCAACTTTCGATAGAGGAGGATTTTCATAGGTTGTGGACAAAGGAGGTTTGGTATGTAACAAAGTTCCCCATGAAAACGACTGTATGGTCTCCATCGTGGCAACCTAAACATGATTCTCCTTTAGTTCCAGTTTGGGTAAGTCTTCCGGGTTTGCCCATCCATTTATTTAACAAGGTTTTCTTGTCATCGCTTGCTAGTACTTTTGGGAAGCCTTTGTCTATTGACAAGGCTACGGCTGAGTTATCTAGACCGAGCATTGCCAAAATCCTAGTACAAATTGATCTTCTCAAGGTTTTAGCAGACAAAGTGCATGTTGATTGTGGTGATTGTTAGCCTAGTTTCTTTCAGAAATTAGAATATGATAATTTACCACTCTATTGTCGTCATTGCTCAGTTTTGGGTCATGACTCCTTTGGGTGTCGTGCTCTAAACAAGGAAAAGGAGGGAAAGAAGGTGGAAAAAGGGAGGAATACCAAGAAACCTAATTCAGCTAATGAGAAGGTTGATGGGCAGGTACACAATAGTCATCAAAAGGACAATATTGCTGAAAACTCAAACGTTAATGAGAATAAAGATAAGACTGGTTCTAAGCCAACAATTACTACGGGGATATATGTTGCCAAAAGGGGAGTTGCTTTGCCTGAAGCGGTGAATGATGCTCTTACCAAGAGGTTAACAGCTATCAAAACTAAGTCTGATAATGGGGAAGAAGGAAAGATTCCTATTGTTCAAGATCCCCTCAAGTTACAAACTCCAATTCGGGATGATTCTGCCATGCGGTTTTCCACCTCTTTGGCTAAGATGGACACTTTCAGCTCTTTGAATCTGTCACCTCGAGCTCCTAGGGTCACTAGCCTGAACCATGTTGTTGGGTTTCAATTGGACTTCAAGGAACGTGAATCTGTTGAGGATATTGTGGATGGAAATGATGATGGCTTCACTACTGTCACTCATAAAAGGAAAAAGGATAGGGAGAAATCCCCTTTGCAGTGAGTTACTTCCCCTATTTTCTATTCTCATTTACTTCCTTTTATCACTATTTTTAATGGTTTCGTTTATAAGTTGGAATGCCCGTGGCATTGCTAATGGTGCTACGATAAGAAGAATTAAGTGTTTATTTCGCTCCCATGGGGCTTCTTTGTTTGCTATTTATGAGCCTAAAGTTGCTAGTTCAAATTTGGATTATTAGTTTATAAGAAAGATTGGGTGTGAAAGTGGCTTGGCTAATACTTCTAATAGGGTTTGGGTGGTTTGGAAACATGGGCTGCATGGGTCTATTATTCAAGAATCTAAACAGGCTTTGACCTTGCAAATCTCGCATCCTTTGTGGGAGAAGGCTATGTGGGTTTCTTTTGTTCATGCAAGCTGTAATAGATTTTCGCGCATAACTCTTTGGGAGGAATTAATGGCTATCGGTGAGGTGGAATTTCCTTGGATGGTGGTGGGTGATTTCAATTGTGTTCTTGATCAAGGGGAAAAAGTGGGTGGTAAACCTATCAATGAAATGGCTGTTAATGAATTCTCAGACATGGTTCAATATGCTAATCTTATGGATGCGGGTTTTGAAGGCAATATGCCTACATGGTCGAATAAGAGGATGGGTAGAAGAGTTATTTACCAGAGGCTGGACCGGGCTCTTCATTTTTCTTATGGGCTCTTTTTTTTTTTTGCGAAAGGAGGGCGCACCTCCCTAGATTTTATTAATATAAAATGAAAATACAAACATGGTGGGGACATGACAACCTCAACCACCAAATAATACAAAACAAGGGGGGAGGTCTTACACAAGTTGTAAGATCCTCTAAAAAAAAAGGGAAGGAGGTTCTACCAAAAGAAAGACAAAACAAATACTAACCATACAGACTATCTTCGAAAATATGGAGTACCTTTCTTATCATTAAGAAAAGACCTCTTACAAGAAGAAGGAAGCTCAATGATAGAGGAGAACTCACAATCAACTCTATAATCCGCTGCAAAATTAGCAATTCCATCTGCGACTTGGTTGCCTTCTCGGAGAATATGAGTAAACCGAATCTGAAGAAAGGAAGCAAGATGCTTAATTTCTTTAATATAATGCCAAATTTCCCATGGAATGAGACAAGAGTCATTGAGAATATTAAGTAACACTTCCGAGTCCATTTCAGCCCATAAAACTAAATAACCACGATCAAGAGCAATACGAATTCCATCTAATAACGCACGGGTTTCAGCCACCATATTAGAAGCAATGCAATAATATCTACCAAAGCCGTAAACCATATTACTCTCAACATCACGTAAAACACCCCCTCCCGCTGCAATGCCCGAATTATTTCTTGAAACTCCATCCGTATTTAACTTGATATGACCATTAGGAGGTGCAACCCAAAAAATAAGACGAGGAAGTTTAAAAGAATGACCAGCCATAGGAATATGAAAGAATTCCCTCACATTCGAATCAAAAGCATTACCAGATAATGAAATGTTGAAAGCCTTCACAATATCCATAATCTGATTTTGGACTTGAGAAATCACTTTGTTAGCATTCATAGGGAAGCCCTCAAACCTGGATTTGTTCCTAGCTTTCCATAAGGACCAGAAAATGAAGCTAGGCAAAATGGCACACAACCATTTAATGCAAGGAGAAGCCTTTAAAGGCATGTTATAAATCCAAGACATTAAATGAGGAGAAACAGAATTACCATTGACCCGAATACCAATCAAGGTTTCAAAAAAATCCCAAACAGCCTTAGCAATGTCACCGAGCAATAAAATATGAGGGAGGGTCTCACAAACCCTAGAACTACAGCAATCACATCGGGACACTAAGGAAATACCACGCCTCTGGATAGACTCATCCGTAGGCAAAGCATTCCTTAAAGCCTTCCACAAGAAGACCGAAACCTTTAAAGGAATGTGTTTGTGCCAACAACTAGCAAAGACCATACTATGAGCTCTAGACTGACGACAAACTTTCAAAGCAGAAGTTATAGAAAACTTACCCGTCCGAGAAGGAGTCCAAAAAGGAATGTCATCCCCATTATCAATAGAAATGAACCTATCTTGCATGAGATTTACAAATTGCTGGCCATAAACTTGCCGAACATTATCAATTCTGATCCTCCCGTCATAAAATAGCGAGGCAATGGAAACATGAGCCTCATCTTGAAGAGTAAGGTCCATATTTAACCAATGCTCTTGAATAGATATATGACCAGCTCTAACACCCCAAAATAAACGATCCTCAACTAACCCCTTTGCTGCCATCATTCTTTTCCAAATGTGAGAACAACCACCTCGAATGGAAGCATCCATAGGATGAGAATTATGGCAATATTTTTCCATAAGGAACCGAGACCATAAGGAATCCCCACAACGAAAACGCCACCATAATTTCATAGCAAAAGCCAACGACATATAATCAAACTTTCTGAACCCCAAACCCCCTTCATTCAAAGGCCAATAAAATTCTTTTTTGGACACCCAATGACACCTTTTTTCTCCTTCGGCATTACTCCAGAAAAAATTAGAAATAAGACGAGTCATCGAATTAATGGTACCTTTGGGAGGTTCAAGTAATGAGATATAATAAATAGGAATGGCTTGAAGACAAGACTTAATCAAAATTACCTTAGCCCCCATAGATAAAATCTTCCCTTGCCATACATCAAGTTTATCTTCCATCTTCCTTATAACCGGCGCAAAAAGAGCTTGACTTTTCCTTCCTGAATACAATGGACAACCAAGATAGGTGATAGGGAGGTCTTTGTGCTGAAAGCCCGTCCATGGAGCCACCAAATCAGCCCTTGCAAGATCTCTTTTACCCAAAATAAAACACGATTTTGATACAAATTAAGGAAGTGCATGTGCATATCAATACCGGGCTCTTCATAATGAGCAATGGCTGACTCTTTTTCACCTTACTCAAGTTACTCATTTATCTCGGGTATGTTCGAATCATGTTCCACTGGTGATTAATATCCAAATTGAGGCTGAAAGAAAAAGTGGCTCTTTTCGGTTTCTTAATATTTGGTTAAAGCATCATGACTTCAGCAACATTGTTCGCAACACTTGGGACTCTTCTATGGAGGGTCGGCCTATGGTCTGTTTTGCTAAAAAGCTTAATCATTTGCGCAAATATATTATGGGTTGGAATAAGAGTATTTTTGGGAGAGTGGAGCAACAAATTAAGATTGCGGAGGATGAGGTTCTTGTATGTGAGGTTCAGCATCAAGAACTGAATACAGTAGAGACTCGTGCAGCTCTTCAGCTTGCTCAAGCTCACCTTCTTCAAAAGCAGCATATTGAGGAAGAATTATGGGCTCAAAAAGCTAATTTAAAATGGATTAAAGAAGGGGACAAGAATACTAGGTTTTTCCATGCCACGGTTAAGAAAAAGAGGCAACAATTATATATTCATCGAATCAGGAATAGACAAGGAGAATGGCTCACTGATAAGGAGGAGATTAAAGACGAGGCTGTGAGATTCTACTCGGATCAGCTCCAAGGTCAATGTGAAATCCCGGCAAATGATTATTTATTTTTGATTCCCCGTATTATTAATGATGAGGATAATCATAGGCTTACGGCTCTTCCTACGTTGGATGAGGTTCATGACATTGTTTTCAGCATGGATGGTCAAAGTGCTGCTGGCCCGGATGGTTTTACGGGGGCTTTCTATAAGGGTTCCTGGGATATTATTAAGACGGATCTGGTCCGAGCTATTGGGGATTTCTTTTTGGGGTTATCTATGCCTCGCAGCTGGACTAGTACATTGATTGTTACCATTCCTAAGGTTGATTCTCCAACATCCTTTTCGGATCTTAGGCCGATTAGCTTGTGTAATTTTTTGTAACAAAGTGGTGACTAAGCTTCTCGCTACTCGCCTTCCTCCCATTTTACCTCATCCCCTCAGCAAAGTGGTTTTGTTCAAGGGCGAGTTATTCATGAAAATATCCTCTTGGCACAAGAAATTATGCAGTCGATTAACAAAAAGGTTCGTGGCTCTAATGTGGCTCTTAAGTTAGATATGGCAAAGGCGTATGATAGACTTTCTTGGTTTGGTTCTTAAAGTCATGCGACAATTTGGTTTCAACGAAGTTTGGATTGACATGATTTATCGCTGCATCTCTAATAGCTGGTTTTCTGTGTTGATTAATGGGGAAAGT
Organism: Campanula takesimana; assembly: GCA_026119855.1. Lineage (NCBI taxonomy): Eukaryota > Viridiplantae > Streptophyta > Magnoliopsida > Asterales > Campanulaceae > Campanula > Campanula takesimana. The sequence continues at coordinate 316,295 of JAOWBW010001124.1, forward strand.
TGTGGTTTCTTCCTGTCTACTAGAGGTTTAAGGCAAGGGGACCCCCTATCCCCATGTCTTTTCATTATTGCTGCGGAGATGATGAGTAGAGGTCTTAATCACCTTCATTCCGTTTTCCCTCAATATCGGTATCGTATCCATATAAATACCCCAATGATATCTCAATTAGCCTATGCGGATGATGTGATTATTTTTTGCAATGGATCAATATTTTCTCTTCAATGTCACATGAAGTATCTTGAGTGGTATCAAAGGTTTTCGGGACATCTTGTTAATATCCAAAAATCTGGTTTCATAACGGGGGAAAATGGAGATAGAGATGATGTTATTGCAGCTACTATGGGGTTCATAAAGCAAGATCTCCCCATAAATTATTTGGGATGTCCACTCTACACGGGAAGGAAAAACATAAGCATTTTTGCCCCTCTCATAAGGAAAATGGAGTCTCGGTTAGCATCTTGGAAAGGTAAACTTCTATCTTTTGGTGCCAAACTTACCTTGATTCAATCGTGTCTTGCTGCAATTCCATTGTATTATGTGTCTCTTAGAAAGAATTATTGTTAGGTTCTTTTGGAGCAGCAATGATGGTAGCAAAAAATGCCATTGGCGAGTCTTGGGACAAAATGAGTTATCCCGTGGAGGAAGGCGGTTTGGGGTTACGGAAATTTGAGGATATTTCTATTTCTTTTGCTATGAAACTTTGGTGGCGATTTCGAAGTATGGACTCACTTTGGAGCAGCCTTATGCGTGCTAAGTATTGTTGGGAAATACACCCAATGGATGCTACTCTTACGTCATATTGTTCTCATGTTTGGAAAAGGATGATTGAGGCTAAACCGTTGGTCAAAGATCGGATGGCTTGGCGGGTTGGAAGAGGAGAGATCTCTATTCATGAGAGATGGATGGATGAATCTATGGGCGATATTCCTTTTGAGCATATCCCAATTTCGGACCTTTTTGTTTTTGTTTTTTTGTTTTTTTTTTTTTTTGGCGAAAGGAGGGCGGTACCTCCCTAGATTTTATTAAATGAGAAGGCAAAATACAAACATGGTGGGGGACATGACAACCTTAACCACCAAATAGAAAAATACTAGGGGGGAGTTCTTACACAAGTTGTAAGATACTCTACAATAAAGGGAAGGGCGGCTACAAAAATTAGGAAAAAGCCTATACAGAAATCTAGCCATAAACTAATTATGCCTGAAGTAAAGGGTCCTATTCTTATCCAATGCAAGGAAACCTTTGCATTGGTGAGGGAGTTCATGAACGTGCAATAACTCAGAATTGCTTTTCTCATCCGCAGCCATATTTTCTAGACCATATGCAACTCCATTTCCTTTGCGAAGAACATGAGTGACCTGAACCTCCATGATGTCCATTAACCGATGAATGTGAGCAATAATATACCATATCGACCAAGGAATATGATAGACCCGAGTAATAATGCGCATAAGAACTTGAGAGTCAAGTTCTAGCCAAACATGATGATATCCTCGAATCCATGCCTTTTGTAGGCCATCCCTAGCAGCCAAAGCCTCGGCTACCATATTGGACTCTTGTCCATAAAAACTAGCAAAACTGAAAAGAAATTCCCCGTTGTGGTTTCTAAAAACACCTCCACCCGCTGCAATTCCAGGATTACCCCTAGACACCCCATCCGTATTAATCTTAACAACTCCATTAGTCGGTGGGATCCATTCAACCAATCTGATTTTCGGAGCCAAGTATGATTTGATACCAAGCTTAAAATAATCCAGAATATTTCTCTCATCATATGACCATGGAAAAGAAAGGGAGAAAGAGGAGGCAATAAATGTAATATGCTCTTTTACTTTGTAGACAATCGAGCCATAGGTCATAGGAGTCCCTTCAAATCTGCACTTATTACGAGCAATCCACAATTCCCAGGAAATAATGGCCGGGAGAATACGAGTTAACTAATGTGTGACATTAGCTTTATGGTCATCAATACCAATCCACCATCGCACCAAAATTTGGTTCATAGTGCCCCTATGTAAATTAATGCCACAAAGGTTGCTAAAAAACATCCAAACAGACCAAGCAATATCGCCATTTATAAGGGCATGAGTAATGGTTTCTTTGCAAGGGTGAACACAACATTCACATTTTGAGGCCAAGAGAATGCCCCTTTTTTGAACCATGTCATCCGTGGGAATGCCCCCATGTAAAACTCGCCACAGGAATACAGAAATTTTGGTAGGGATAAATTTACTCCAACAAAAGGAGAATATAGAAGAGCGTACCGTAGAGGCTCTACATTCCTTCCAAGCCGAGCTAACAGAGAATTTACCAGAGGTGGAAGGTGGAAATATAGGGACGTCCAGAGCATCCGTCGGGGAGATAGAATGAGAGTGAATTAAATCCAGTAATTGGGGGCCATAATTTTCTCGAATAAATTCATTCCTGGGCTTCCCGTTTTCAAATAAAGTAGAGATCTCTGCATGCTCAAAAGGGAGGGGTCCCATAGCACCATCAATCCAATTCTCATGAATAGTTAGCTGCCCTTTCCCAATACGCCAAGCAAGCCTTTCTTCAACCCAAGGTTTCGCTGCAATCACTCTCTTCCAAATATGGGAGGAGTAGGAGGTGCTGGAAGCATCCATTGGATGAATATCCCAACAATATTTTGCAACATAAGTTGACACCATAAGGAATCAGTGGTTCGAAGACGCCACCATAACTTCATAGCAAAAGCAGAAGCGATATCTTCAAATTTCCGAATGCCCAAACCACCCTCTTCTATTGGCCAACTCATTTTATCCCAAGAAAGCCAATGACATTTCTTTTCTCCATCCGAATTACTCCAGAAAAAACGGGCTATGATTTTTTCCATATTCTGGATCACACTCTTAGGCGGGTCAATAAGAGTCAGATAGTACAGCGGAGTTGCAGCAAGACAGGACTTAATTAAAGTTAACTTGGCTCCAAAATACATAATCTTACCTTTCCAAGATTCAAGTCTTCCCTCCATTCGACGAATAAGAGGATTAAACAAACTAATTTTCTTCTGTCCCGTATATATAGGGCAGCCAAGGTAAGTCAAAGGGAGGTTTTGCTTGACAAATCCAGTAGTTTCAGCCACTAAATCTTCTCTATCATTGTTCCGACCCGTGATAAAACCGGATTTCTGAATATTGACAAGTTGTCTAGAAAACCTTTGATACCATTCTAAATATTTCATATGACTCTCAATAGAAGTTTTCGAACCATTACAAAAAATTAAGACATCATCCGCGTATGCTAGATGGGTAATCAGAGGCGTGTTAACATGAATACGGTATCTATAACTGGGGTGAACCGTGTGAAGATGATTTAACCCTCGACTCATCATCTCTGCAGCAATAATAAATAAATAAGGAGATAAAGGATCTCCTTGTCGTAAACCCCGGGATGATGGAAAGAAACCACAACCCTCACCATTAATAAGAATAGAAAACCAACTGTTTGATATGCAGCGATAGATAATATCAATACATACCTTGCTTGTACTATTTTTCTTTAATTAATAAAATCTAGGGAGGTACCGTCCTCTTTACACAAAAAAAAAAAAAAAAAAAAAAAAAAAAACATTGAAGCCAAACAATCTCATGACTTTAACAAGGCCGAACCAGGACAGCCGATCGTAAGCTTTCGCCATATCATGTTTGAGAGCCACATTAGAACCCCTAACCTTCTTATTTATCGATTGCATAACCTCCTGAGCCAACAGAATATTTTCATGAATTAATCTACCTTTAACGAAACCACTTTGCTGCGGCGATATAATACGGGGAAGGATAGGAGTGAGCCTGCACGTAAGGAGCTTAGTAATCACTTTATTGCAGAAGTTACATAAGCTTATAGGTCTAAGATCGGAGAAAGAGGAAGGGGAGGCCACCTTCGGAATTGTTACAATTAAAGTGCTTGTCCAACTTCTTGGCATTTGGAATCCCGAAAGGAAATCCCCCACTGCACGGTAAAGATCCTCCTTGATAATATCCCAACAACCTTTATAAAATTCACCCGTAAACCCATCTGGACCCGCCGCACTTTGACCATTCAAACTGAACACAACCTCTTTAATTTCTGCCATGGTAGGGACAGCCGTAAGCATAGTATTGTCATCTTCATTAATAAGCCTCGGGATTAAGAAGGAGAAATCATCAGAAGGAATTTGAACCTGACCTTGTAGCTGCTCTGAATAAAACCTAACAGCCTCTTCTTTGATGTCCTTTTGATCCGTAATCCAATCATCATGACTATTTTTAATTTTATGGATGAACAACTTCTGACGCTTCTTTTTAACCATAGCATGAAAAAACTTAGTATTCCGATCACCTGATTTAAGCCAATTCAGATTTGCTTTTTGAGCCCATAGATCCTCCTCCATCTTTAAAGTTGAAAGTAAATGTGCTTGTGCAAGACTAAGAGCAGCTCTAGAATCCTCATTTGCAATGGCCTGGTATTGGGCTTCACGATATAAAACCTCATCCTCCGCATTCTTAACTTGTTGATCCACTCTCCCAAAAACTTGCTTATTCCAAACTGAGATATCTTTCCATAATCTACCAAGCTTCTTAGCAAAGCAAACCATAGGTCTTCCATCCATTGAAGAATTCCACGATTTTGTAACAAGTTCAGCAAATGAGTTATGCTTTAACCAAATATTCAAGAACCGGAAAGAACTATTTCTAACTTCAGCCTCAACCTTGACATTAACAAGAAGAGGTGCATGGTCAGAACAAACTCTAGAAAGATGAATCACCCTAGTCAAGTTGAACATATTCAGCCATTTGTCATTGTATAAAGCTCTATCCAGCCTTTGAAAGATTGCCCTTCTCCCCATCCATTCATTAGACCACGTAGCCATATTCCCTTCATAACCCGCATCAATGAGATTCGAGTATTGAATCATGTCAGAGAATTCCGTTACTGCCATCCCATTAATCGGTTTACCACCTACTTTTTCCGATTGATCAATAACACAATTTAAGTCTCCCACAACCATCCACGGAATATCTACCTCACTACTAGCCATGAGTTCTTCCCAAAGAGAGATACGAGTGAATCTATTATAGCTAGCATGGACGAAAGAAATCCAAACAGAATTAGCCCATGGAGGATGCGAAAGTTGCAAAGTAATAGCCTGTTGAGAGTCTTTAATAATAGTACCTTGAAAGCCATGTCGCCATATAATCCAAACTCTATTATTCATGTTAGCAATACCTCCATCACATCCAAGCTTACGAACAAGGGAGCTTAATTGGTTCTCATTAACTTTTGGCTCATACAAAGCAATCAGCGAAACCTGATAACTACGAAATAACCTCTTGATTCTTCTAATAGTGGCATTATTAGCTACGCCACGAGGATTCCAACTTATAAAAGCCGCCATAAATAAACAATCAGAGATAAAGTCTATGAGAGAATAGTAAGAGAAAATCAGCAGCTTGATGGGGACTCCCTACTCTTTTTTCGCTTATATGAGACTGTGGTGAATCCCTCATTATCATCCTTTTCTGAATCAACTGATTTCACCTCCTTGTAATCAAGGTGAGCATCAAACACCTGATTAATGGTAGTAACCTGAGGTGCCCTTGGGGAAAGATTTAAAGAGCTGTAGGTATTCATTTTGACCACAGAAGTCACCTTAGCCCGCATAGCCGAGTCATCACGAATAGGGGTACAAAGCTTTTGGGGGTTTTGAGTATCCGGGAGAGGGATTTCTACTTCATTAGTAGTATTAGACGTAGATGTCCGAATAGCCTTGATTGATCTTGTTAAAGCAACGTTAACAACTTTCGGTAGAACTAAATTCCGCCTAGCCATTAATGGTACGTTCTCCACTTTTGAGGCCTCATCCTGCTTGGTCAAGTCAATTGTCTTCCTTTAATCCAGAGCATCCTGCGAACATGTATCTTGGACCTTGCTTGAACCTGCATGAGAGTCTTTCTTTATCCACACATCCTTTTTTTCTTCACCCTTTTTAACATGAGCCTCTTTAACAACCTTTTGAGGTCCCTTATTGCCATTACCCACCTTCCTGCTTTCTTCCTCATGGTTATTCTTTTTATATTCAGCATGCAGAATTCGACAGTTAAAATTATCATGTCCCAAAAGCGAGCAATGGTTACAATACAAAGGTAAGTTATCATATTCCACAGCTTGAAAAAAACTTGGCATGCAATCTCCACAATCAACATGAATTTTATCGGGTAATCTTTTAAGGAGATCAACCTGAACAAGGATCTTAGCCACACTTGGCCTTGAAAGATCAGCAGTGTCCTTATCGATGGACATAGGTTTTCCAAAATTTCTCGCAAGAGAAAACAAAAATATTTTGTTAAACAAATGAACTGGAAGCCCTGGGAGGCTTACCCAAACTGGGACAACAGAAGAATCCATTTGTGGCTTCCATGAAGGTGACCAAACAGAAGTTCGTATAGGAAATCTGTTAACATACCAGATATCACGAGTCCACAACCGTTGAAAGTCTTCTTCATTGTTTAATTGAATAAGAATGTGCCGAGAATCAAGGTGCCCAAGTTTGAAAGTACCCTTCAATTGGAACTGGTTAAAAGCAATCCTCTATGCTTCCATTGTTGGTCGCCCATTAGTAAATTTTCCCACTAAAGTCCACGCAAAAGGCCGAGCAAAAGCGTCAATGGCTTCCTTGGATAGTTTTAGTGATGGAACACCTTTGTGTGTGGCAGCAGGAATCAACGGAATGTCATTGATAGGAGGCGTTCGTGGCTGAGAGACTAATGATGCAAAGGATTTGTTCGACGTAGGTTGTTTATCGGGGATCGAATTAGGAATCTGATTTGGAGCATTAACGAAATTAGGGTTACCTAATGCGCCGCTAACATGCAACGGATTAGGGTTTACGGGATTGCTGACACTATTACTAGGAAGATTCAAGGTTTGGCCAGATTTGGTGTGCTGGAGGGGAGGAAAACAGATTTGATCATCCATAGCTACTGTGGCCATGTTGGCCGGAGCAAGAAATAAAGCTGCCGACGGCAGCCCTAGTTAAGAAACCCTAGAAAGCCTACAGAGAAAAATCGCCTAGAGAGAGAAATTCGGCCCTAGTTCTCATCTCAATTCTTCGGACCTTTTTGAGCATGGGCAGCCTCGCATTGATCTTATTCGGCATGTATATGGTCAACAACTTTTGTCTTTTTCAACGTCATGCTATTACTCTTTCTCATCAACCGGATCTTCCTATATGGCTGCCTTCTACCTCTGGTAAATTCACGGTTAGTTCGGCTTGGCACGAGTGCAGAATTTCTAGAAGCCGATCAGCTGTTTATTCTTACTGCTGGTCTAAATTTATTCCAAAAAAGATTTCGGTGTTCTTATGGCGTGCGTTAAATGGGGGTCTGCCTTCGGATAATAAAGTGAGGAATAAGGGTATCTCTTTGGCCTCCAAATGTGAATGTTGCAAGGCTGCTAGTGAGGATTCCATTAGCCATATTCTTGCTCATGGTGAGTGTGCTAACCATGTTTGGGATTATTTTAGCTCTATGTGTGGTGTTCGGACCAGCTTGGGTTGTCTTAACCAAGCGCTCATTTGTTGGTGGCAAGGGCCCTCTCATCCCAACTCGTCTATTTCTAAATGGCTCTTGAGTGTCATTCCAGCTCTTATTGTTTGGGAATTTTGGGTTGCTCGAAATAAAAGTATTTTTTTTTGGCGAAAGGAGACGGTACTCCCTAGATTTTATTAAAAGAATAAAAGAAAAAGGAATAGAGCAAGGTGGGGGACATGACGGCCGTAACCACCAAAAAATAAAAGACTAAGGGGGAGGTCTTATACAAGCCATAAGAACCTCTACAAAGAGGAGGGAACGCTATCTTACCTAAAAACATCAAAGACCTACTACAAAACAATAAAGTGATCTACGTCCTAAGATTAGGATAATGAATCCTATCAAAAAAGATTAAGCTTTGGCAAAGCCTAGGACAAGAAGCCATGTTAGGAAACTCAAAATCAGCCTGGGCATTCGTTGAATAATTTGCCAAGAAGTCAGCCACTTTATTTCCTTCTCGGTAGATATGGGAGACATTGACCTCAATAATGATGTAAATACATTGGAGAGCTCAAGTCAAGCTAAACAAGACCCGTTGCAATGGAACGTTGGACCTATTACTAGGTCAAAGTCTAAAGAATTCATGAAGGCCATCAATGGATTAGTTCAAACATTTTGGATCCAAGCTCAAGATCCAACTCAAAGGAATTCACCTATTCAAGTGAATTTAATCCAAGCTGAAAGTGATGTTTGTTCCAGCCCAAAAGCATAGACCATGGAGCCCAAGGGAGTGCAACATGAAGTTTCATGGAGGAATATGTTGGCCCAATAAATAAAGACATTTTGGAGCCCAAATTGAGTCCAAAATAAGTGTTTTCAAGTCAGGCCAAAGAGAGATCCGAATTTTACAAGTCTCATGAAGATTCTAGAGGGAAAATAAGGTAGATAAATTCAGCACATGCTTTTGGAAAGTTGGAAAGTCATTGGATAACCCATTATAATAATTGTAGTCTTTATCATGTAATTAAAGCTTGTAGCTTACATCATTGATGACCTCATTTATCTAGGAATCATCACCATTCCATCCTATAAATAGGCCATTTTTGTAGTCCATTTGGACACACAATTCAGATTTTAATCAATTTGAGAGATTTATTCTACTCTTTAGTTCTTTGAAAAACTTAGACTTATCAAGTGTAATTTTCTATACTTGTGGCGTCTTCCTAGCTTATCAACCAACTTGGGTGTATTGGTTGTGGCGCTTCTAAACCAAGTATCCTATCTTCTTAGGTAGGGGGTGCGGTTTTACACCTACGAACGACTTTCCTTAGAACAATCCTCGGCTACAAGGTAATTCTGATCCTATTCCTTGTAGAAATCACATCATTTGGTATCTAGAGCCCGGTTTCTAAGAAGTCATATACTATCCTTCTCTACTATTCTCTTCTATTGTCTTCGCATCTTTTGATTTTCTTGGTATTCCATTATTCATAATTGATATTGGGCTTTGTCACAAGTTGGCAAGGAATTTTATCATTGAATCTTGGGGGTTGAGGAATCAAAGTTATTTCTTTAATTTTATTTTCTTCTTTTGATAATTATCTGCAAAAAAAAAAAAAAAAGCTCCAAAAAAAAAAAAAAAAAACAATTTTCTTTTGTTATTATAGCCATTACTCTTAGTTGCTTATATTTCAAGTTTCATTTGATATCGTTCATAACTCAAGTTCTTATCTTCTTTCTTCAAGTCACTTGTATTGTTCAATTTTCATCTCTAGTCATCTAAATTCTTCTTGTTTTCATCGATCCTTACATTTCCTAGTTGATTGATCAAGATAGGAAGAAGACACTATACACTTGATTATTAGTTTTAGTTTGATAAGAACCCTTAGAGAGAATAAAAGTGAGACTATATTTGAGGGAATTTGAGTGTTGAGTTATCACAAAAAATTGAGAGAAACACGTGAGGGAGTGAAATTCTCTTGTGAGGTTTCTTTTTCTTTCTTGTCATAACAGGTACATCATGTCTCAAAACGATGGTGAGGTTCAGCAACAAAATCTGAACACCCTCCAAATGCAAGCTTTGATGGGTGAAATGAGGAGGTTATTACGTGAGGAGATAGAACCTTTGCACGAAAGGTTGGACAGATTGGAAGAGGAGTCACAAAGACCTCCAACTCGAAGAGGTGAAGATGATGAGATCGGAAATATTCATTTAGATAGAGAGGTTGAACGAGAAAGGAGGCCAAATGGAAGAAGGCAATGTGAAGACAACAACTTGAGCTCAATTAAGATGAAAATTCCTGCCTTTCATGGTAGATCTGATCCGGAAGCATACTTAGAGTGGGAGAAAAAGATAGAGTTCATTTTTGATTGCCACCAATATTCCGAAATCAAGAAGGTAAAATTGGCCGTCACTGAATTTTCAGATTATGAACTAACTTGGTGGGATCAATTGGTTTTGAATAGGAGAAGAAACATCGAACCACCTATTCAATCATGGAGGGAAATGAAGACAATCATGAGAAGGAGATTTGTTCCAAGCTATTACTATCGCGAGCTTCTTAACAAGCTGCAAAGTTGTAGGCAAGGAACAAAAAGTGTGGAAGACTTTTATAAAGAGATGGAGATTCTCATGATAAGGGCAAATGTGGAGGAAGATCGTGAAGTTACGATGGCTCGCTTTCTAAATGGATTGAATCGAGAAATTCAAGATAGGGTGGAAATGTATCATTATGTGGAGATGGAAGAGCTGGTGCATCAAGCCATAAAGGTGGAGAAACGGCTCAAGAAGGGGGAAGTACTCACACCAACACTTGGAAAGCAAGCTCTCAAAAGAAGGAGGATAAAACTTCCGCTTCTTCATCCTTTTAAATGTTTTAAATGTCAAGGCAGGGGTCACATAGCAAGCCAAAACAAGGTTGCCATGATAATTCGTGATGATGGGGAGTATGAGACAGATGTTGAAGACCATGATTCCATTAAATCAGACGAGGAAGAATTACTTGCCCAAGGAGAACTTTTGGGTACAAGGCGAGTTTTGAATTTACACATGAAGGACGAGGATGATGCTCAAAGAGAGAACTTGTTCCACACTCGATGTTTTGTGAATGGCAAGGTATGTAATGTTATTGTTGATGGAGGTAGTTGTACTAATGTTGCTAGTATTTCTATGGTGGAAAAGTTAGGCTTGCCTGTTCTAAAGCATCCCAAGCCATACAAACTGCAATGGCTTAGCGACTATGGCGAAGTTCGAGTTACAAAACAAGTAATGGTACCATTTCAGATTGGCAAGTATGAAGATGAGGTACTATGTGATGTTGTGCCTATGCAAGCATGTCATATGCTTTTGGAAAGGCCGTGGCAGTTTGATAAGCGAGTTAAGCATGATGGATACACAAACAAGTATTCATTTGTTCACAATGATCGAAATGTTACCCTTGTGCCCATGACACCAACACAAGTGTATGCTGATCAAGTGAGGATCCAAAAATATGAAAAAGAGAGAGAAAAAGAAAAAGAGAGAGAAAAAGCAAACCAGAGAGAAAAAGAAAACCAGAGAGGGGAGAAAAGAAAAATGAGAGTGGGAGAAAAAAAGAAAAAGAAGGGAAGAAAAAAGTCAATCCCCTGAATCGAAAGAAAAGATGTGTATGTTAGCAACAAAAAGTGACATCAAAGAAGCTATCGATTGTGGTTTACCATTAGTACTTCTTGTTTTTAAAGAAGGAAAATTGGAGACTAATAAGATAGCCGGTGAAATACCGAGCAGCATACATTCACTTTTGCAGGAATTCGAAGATCTTTTCTCCGAAGATGTTCCAAAGGGATTACCACCAATTCGAGGAATCGAGCATCAAATAGACTTTGTTCCTGGAGCATCAATTCCCAACAAACCGGCATACAGAACTAGTCCCGAGGAGACTAAGGAGATTCAACGTCAAGTTGAAGAATTGTTGGGTAAGGGATTGGTAAGAGAAAGTCTTAGTCCTTTTGCGGTACCCGTTCTTTTAGTACCTAAAAAAGATGGAACATGGAGGTTATGTGTTGATTGTCGTGCAATAAACAACATAACCATCAAATATCGTCATCCTATTCCTAGGCTTGATGATATGTTAGATGAATTGCATGGTTCCACAATTTTCTCAAAAATTGATTTAAAAAGTGGATACCATCAGATTCGCATGAAAGAAGGTGATGAGTGGAAAACCACATTCAAAACAAAGCATGGGTTGTATGAATGGTTAGTTATGCCTTTCGGCCTTACTAACGCACCTAGCACTTTCATGCGACTAATGAATCACATTTTGAGAAATTTTATTGGAAAATTTGTGGTTGTGTATTTTGACGATATTTTGATTTACTCCAAAAGTTTGGAGGAACATCATGAACATTTAACTCTTGTTTTGAGTGTTCTTAGGGAAGAAAAGCTCTATCTCAATTTGAAGAAGTGTGGATTTTGCACAAAGGAAGTAAGTTTTCTTGGCTATATTGTAAGCAGCGAGGGCATTTCGGTTGACATGGAAAAGGTAAAAGCAATTCAAGATTGGCCTAGTCCAAGAAATGTGAGTGAGGTAAGAAGTTTCCATGGGTTAGCAAGTTTCTATCGCAGGTTTGTGAAGAACTTTAGCACTCTGGCAGCACCTTTAACCGAATTGATTAAAAAGAATGTTGGATTCAAGTGGGGAAAGGAACAAGAGAAAGCATTTCAAAATTTAAAGTTTGAATTGACCAATGCTCCTCTTTTAACTTTACCTTTTTTTTTTTTGGCGAAAGGAGGACGGTACCTCCCTAGATTTTATTAATATAAAGGAAAATTACAAACATGGTGGGGGACATGACCACCTCAACCACCAGAAAAAGAAAATGGGGGAGTTCTTAGACAAATCGTAAGATCCTCTACAAAAACGGGTGGGGTGAATACTAAAACTGGCAAACAATCTATAAAGAAATCTAGCCATTAAAAAACCTTACTTGGTACGAATATAAGGAGTCCTTGCCTTGTCTAAAGAATCAGCCCTTTACATTGACGAGGGAGATCATTAACCGATAGAAACTCAAAATTATGCCCATCGTCCGCTGCCATGTTTGCTAGACAATCAGCGACACTATTCCCTTCTCGAAATATGTGAGTCACCCGAACCTCCATATTGACCATTAGCCGGTGAATGTGAGAGATGATGTACCAAACAGCCCAAGGAATGTGGTATTCCTTAATAATTATGCGCATTAGGGCTTGGGAATCAAGCTCTAACCAAACACGGTGATACCCTCTTCTATGAGCTACAAGAAGACCATCTCTAGCTGCCATAGCTTCAGCCATCATATTTGATTCTACTCCATAATAATTAGAAAAGCCATAGATGAAATCCCCATTATGATCACGTAAAATTCCTCCTCCCGAAGCTATACCTGGATTTCCCCTTGAGTCGCCATCCGTGTTAATTTTAATCTCATTAAGGTGAGGAGCCTCCCACAAGACCATTTTAATGTTCGGAGTTTTGGGAAGAGAAGCATGAAAATGAAACCAATCAAGTAAATGAGAATCATCAACTGACCGAGAGAAAGAAAGGGAGAAGGCCGAGGCAATTGCAAAGGCTTGAGTTTGAACCTTATAGATAATATTGTTGGGCTGCATAATCACTCCTTCAAATCTGCTTTTATTTTGAGCATGCCAAATTTCCCAACATATAAGAGCTGGGATAATCATGATAAGCCACTTAACAACCGGGGAAGGAGATTTGCCGCCACACCACCACCAAACTAGATGTTGATTAAGAGTTCCTCCAGCCATGCAAATGTCACACATCAAGCTAAAGTACTCCCAAACCCGAGTAGCAGTTTCTCCATTAGAGAAAACGTGCAAGATGGATTCCTCCCTAGGAGAACGACAGCACGCACATTTAGAAGGCCCAGATATACCTCTCTTCTTAATCAATTCATCCGTAGGAATCCCCCCATGAAGAGTACGCCAAAGAAAGACAGAAATTTTCTTTGGAAGATACTTATTCCAGCAATAAGAATGAATGGCTGATTTAACCCTATTTGTTCGACATTCCCGCCATGCAGAACTCACAGTAAACTTGCCTGAAGAAGAAGGCAACCATATTGGGATATCTGGACCATTAGAAAGAGATATGGAATTATTCTGAATTAAATTCAAGAGCTGCTCACCATAATTTTCTCGAATGAAGTTTATTCGAGGCATACCATTCTCAAACAACGTTGAGACCTCACCATGATGAAAAGGGATGGGATCCATCGATCCTTCCAACCAATTTTCGTGAACTGTGATATTACCTTGACCAACCCTCCAAGCAATTCGCTCCTCCACCAAAGGTTTGATATCAATCATACGTTTCCAAATGTGAGATGCATAAGAAGTACGAATAGCATCCATAGGGTGAATTTCCCAGAAATATTTGGCCAACATAACACTACTCCATAAGGAGTCTGTAGTACGTAAACGCCACCATAACTTCATAGCAAACGCCTTGGCTATCTCTTCGAATTTCCGAAGGCCCAGACCACCTTCATCAATGGGCCAACACATTTTATTCCATGATAACCAATGGCATTTTTTATCCCCATCATGACTACTCCAAAAGAAACGAACAATGATCTTCTCCATTGCACTTATCACCCCTTTGGGAGGGTCAATAAGAGCCAGATAATATAGAGGGATAGCACTTAGACAAGATTGGATAAGAGTTAATTTTGCCCCATAAGATAGAAGTTTACCTTTCCACGAAGCAAGCTTATTCTCCATTTTACGAATAAGGGAGCGAAAAATGCTGATTTTTTTCCGTCCCGTATACAAAGGATAGCCCAAATACTTCAAGGGGAGGTCTTGTTTAACGAAGCCCGTAATGGCTGCTATCATATCATCTCTATCTCAGTTCTTGCCCGTGATAAAACCTGACTTTTGGATGTTAATAAGTTGACCCGAGAATTTTTGGTAACACTCCAAATAATGCATATGAGACCCCAACGAATTCTTCGAACCATTACAGAAAATTATCACGTCATCAGCATAGGCTAAATGAGAGACTAATGGAGTATTGACATGAATTCGATACCTGAATTGGGGGCATATTGTGTGAAGGTGATTCAACCCACGACTCATCATTTCAGCACCAATAATGAAGAGGCAAGGGGATAAAGGATCCCCTTGGTGAAGACCTCGAGATGACTGAAAGAAACCACAACTTTCTCCATTTTAAAAGAACAGAAAACCAACAATTCGAGATGCAGCGATAAATCATATCAATCCATATTTCGTTAAACCCAAAGTACCTCATAACCTTCAATAGCCCAAACCAAGATAGACGATCATAAGCTTTGGCCATATCGAGCTTAAGAGCCACAATTGAGCCTCGCACCTTCTTATTAATGGATTGCAGAATTTCTTGGGCTAGCAGCACATTTTCATGAATAACTCTACCCTTTACAAATCCGCTTTGTTGGGGGGAGATAATACGAGGGAGAATAGAAGACAACCGACATGTAAGGAGCTTGGTGATGACTTTGTTGCAAAAATTACATAGACTAATAGGCCGGAGATCAGAAAAGGAAGAAGGAGATTCAACCTTAGGAATAGTAACAATTAGAGTACTTGACCAACTTCTAGGCATTTGGAAGCCAGAAAAGAAATCCCCAATAGCCTTGCAGAAGTCATGTTTAATAATATCCCAGCAACCTTTATAAAAGTCTCCCGTGAAACCATCCGGACCCGCTGCGCTTTGACCATTCATTTAAGAGACAATATCATGAATTTCCTCCAAATTAGGAACGTTAATTAACATGGCATTGTCCTCATCATTGATTAACCGAGGTATAAGAAAAGAGAAATCATCCGAAGGATTCTCTACATATCCCTGAAGCTGATCCGAGTAGAAGTGACCAGCTTCCTCCTTAATAGCCATCTGATCCGTGAGCCAATTCCCATGACGATCTTTTATACGATGAATAAAAAGTTTTTGTCTCCTTTTTTTAACCTTTGCTTGAAAATATTTAGTGTTTTTATCCCCATCCTTTATCCATGCAATATTAGCCTTTTGAGCCCATAAATCCTCCTCAATCTTCATTTTCACCAGTAGGTGAGCTTGAGCAAGGCCAAGAGCAGCTCTAATTCATCACTACCAAGTTGCTGATGTTGATTTTCTCTAAACAAGACTTCATCTTCAGCATTTTTAATTTGTTGTTCCACTCTACCATAAACCTTCTTATTCCATTCTATAATGCACTTTCGGAGTCTCCCAAGTTTTTTGGCAAAACCCACCATAGGCCTCCCATCCATCGGGCTATTCCAAGAGACTTTAACCATATTAGGAAATGAATGATGCTTCAACCATATATTAAGGAATCAGAAGGAACCTTTTTTAGCCTCTTCTTCAATTTGAACATTAACAACTAGAGGAGCATGATCGGAGCAAAGTCTAGATAAATGAGATACCCTTGTAGAGGAGAACAAATGTAACCATTTGGCATTATAAAGCCCCCTATCCAGCCGTTGGTAAATGGCTCTTCCTCCCCTTCTTTTATTGTACCAAGTAGCCATATTCCCCTCAAAACCAGCGTCAATTAAGTTGGCATATTGGATCATATCAGAGAATTCCGTACAAGCCATTTCATTAATAGGTTTCCCTCCTATCTATTCCATTTGATCAAGAACACAGTTGAAATCCCCAACTACCATCCAAGGGATATCCATATCACTAATAACCATTAGCTCTTCCCATAAAGAAAATCTAGAAAACCGAGAACACTTGGCATGAACAAAAGAAACCCAAACAGATTCTGCCCATAAAGAATGAGAAAACTGAATAGTTATGACTTGAGAAGATTCTTGGATCACCATACCTTTAAGCCCATGTCTCCACATAACCCAAATTCTGTTAGTACCATTAGAAATACCTTCATCACAGCCCACTTTGCGAACAACTGAACCCAGACATTCTTGTTTAGATTTAGGCTCATAAATAGCCATAAGAGAGGCATTATGGGAGCGAAATAAACGATTTTTTTTTAAAGAGGATCGATAGTGGTTCCCCACTTACCCCCTTATAATAATGATGTCCTAGGAGGCATGGGAAGGGATCGAACCCGAGACCTCACACATTGTGAAGTTTGGCTCCACCACTGAGCCATTCTTCTAATTGTGGCACCATTTGCTATGCCACGAGCATTCCAACTTATGAACGACACCATTAAAAAACCAAAATTAAGGAGAAGTAAAAGAGGGAATTAAGCTAAAACGGGATACTCACATTGATGGGGATTGCTCCCTATTCTTTTTCCTTTTGTGCTTCCTTTCTTTGTAGTCCAACTGGAAGTCCATAACATTCAGAGAAGTCACTTGGGGGGCTCTAAGAGATAAATTGAGCGAGCTGAATGTATTCATTTTTGCATGGGATGAAGGTTTAGCTCTCATAGCAGTATCGTCTCTCAAGGGAGTACATAACTTCTGGGTATCTTGAGAATCGGGAATAAGAACAGAATCGTTAACATTTTGAGCAATTGTAGATCCAGCCTTGGTTTTTATAGCCTTCAGAGTCTTAGATAACGCGTCATTAATGGATTGAGGCAATATAATGCCTCTCCTAGCAACCATAGATGGTTTGGTGCCATTAGTATTCACCTCCTTATTTGTAACATAAATTTCATCAGTTTGTTTGCTGCTGCCTTCAATACCACTTTTTTCTACTCCTCGTCTTTCTTTTTCCAAATCTCACGAGAATTATCATCCTTCTTATCATCACCTTTGTTGTTCTTGGTTTCATTTGATCTAGAAAGTACCTTATCAACCTTCTTAGAACCAGCTTCCTTTGTGCTTTTCTTATGTTCTGAATTTAAGATTCGACAGTTGAATTCATCATGACCCAACAATGAACAATGACTACAATACATTGGAAGTTTATCATACTCTATAGCTTGGAAAAAGCTAGGCATGCAATCACTACAATAAATATGAATCTTTTCGGGTAACCTTTTACGGAGATCAACTTGCACCAAAACTTTAGCTACACTTGGACGGGATAATTCAGCAGTGGCCTTATCAATTGACATGGGTTTGCCAAAAATCCGAGCCAAAGAAAAAAGGAAAATCTTATTAAATAAGTGCACAGGTAGACCGGGTAAACTAACCCAAACAGGAACAATGGGAGAGTCCGTTTGTGGCTGCCAAGAAGGGGTCCAAACAGAAGTTCGCATTGGATCAACATGTGTCTCGTATCCAGATGACCAAGTTTATACTCACCTTTTAATTGAAACTGTGTGAAGGCAATCCTAGCAGCCACCATTATAGGTCTTCCATTAGTAAATTTTCCAACAAGAGTCCAAGCAAAGGGTCGAGCAAACGCATCAATCGCCTCTTTGGATAGTTTTAGGGATGGAATTCCCTTGTGAGTAACAGCAGGAATAAGAGGGATGTCATGAATGGGATGCGCATTTGGTTGAGAAACCAAGGATGCAAAGGATTTGTTCAGCGTAGGGTTGGATAGCGGCTGCGATGGAGAAGAAGAATTAGGGTTAGAGCCATGCAAAGGCGGCACTGAGTTGCTAGGGTTATCTTGAGTCGGCTTACCAAAGACGGGGATGAGCGGATTAGGGTTAGGTATGAGGGTAGCGGATTGTAAGGGGGGAAAATCAGCCGGAGCAGCCATAGAGGGTCTGCCGGCGGCCAAAAGCTAGGAAACCCTATGAGGAGACGAAACCCTAGAGAGAATCGCCTTGCTTCTGGTATAGGTATTGGTGCCGTCTTGATGCAAGAAGGAAGGCCTGTAGCATATTTCAGCGAGAAACTAGGTGGGGTGAGTCTCAACTACCCTACCTATGACAAAGAGTTGTACGCTTTGGTAAGAGCTTTAGAACCTTGGCAACATTATCTATGGGCCAAAGAATTTGTGATTCACACCGACCATGAGTCTTTAAAGTTCTTAAAAGGACAGCAAAAGCTCAACAAAAGACATGCAAAATGGTTGGAATTCATTGAGTCATTTCCGTATGTCATCAAATACAAGAAAGGTAAGGAGAATATTGTTGCTGATGCTTTATCAAGGAGGTATGCCTTACTCTCTACTCTTGATGCTAAATTGCTTGGTTTTGAACAAATCAAAGATTTTTATGAAAAAGATCAAGATTTTGGTAAGATTTTTCAAGCTTGTGAAAAGGGTTGTTTTGAGAAATTTTTCAAACATGATGGATTTCTTTTCAAAGAAACAAAGCTTTACATTCCCAATTCTTCAATTAGGGAACTTTTGGTGCGTGAAGCACATGGTGGGGGACTTATGGGACATTTTGGAATTGATAAAACTTTAGCCATTTTGCAAGAGCATTTCTTTTGGCCAAAAATGAAAAGTGATGTGGTAAAGATTTGTGATAAATGCATTGTGTGCAAGAAGGCTAAATCTAAGGTTTAACCACATGGTTTGTACACACCTCTTCCCATTCCTAATGAACCATGGGTTGATCTTTCAATGGACTTTGTTTTGGGTTTGCCGAGAACCAAAAACAACAAAGACTCAATCTTTGTTGTTGTTGATAGGTTTTCCAAAATGGCACATTTTATAGCATGCAACAAGACCAATGATGCTTCTCATATTGCTAACTTGTTTTTCAAAGAAATTGTCAGGTTGCATGGGATGCCAAGGACAATCGTGTCAGATCGTGACACAAAATTTTTAAGTTACTTTTGGAAAACATTGTGGGGGAAGTTGGGAACAAAATTATTGTTTTCTACAACTTGTCACCCACAAACGGATGGTCAAACTGAAGTTGTTAATAGGACTCTTTCTGCTTTGCTTAGAACACTCATTGGCAGAAATACCAAGACGTGGGAAGATTGCCTACCCCATGTTGAGTTTGCTTATAATCGTGCAAGGCATTCTGCTACAAAGTTTTCTCCATTTGAGATAGTTTATGGTTTTAATCCTTTAACTCCTATGGATTTAACTCCTTTACCCATGAGTGAAAGGACTAATCTTGATGGGAAAAGAAAGGCTGAATTCGTGAAGCAAATCCATGAAAAGGAAAGGCTGAATATTGAAGAAAGGACCAGAAAGTATGAAGAGAAGGCGAACAAAGGAAGACATGAGGTTATCTTTGAACCTGGTGATTGGGTTTGGTTGCATTTCAGAAAGGAGCGATTTCCAGACCAACGGAAATCAAAGTTAAAACCAAGAGGAGATGGACCATTTCAAGTGCTTGAGCGAATCAACAATAATGCTTATTGACTTGACTTGCCTAGTGAGTATAATGTGCATGATGTTTTCAATGTTGCTGATTTGTCTCACTTTGATGCAGGTAGCGATTTGAGGACAAATCACTCTCAAGAAGAGGGGAATGATGTAAATACATTGGAGAGCTCAAGTCAAGCTAAACAAGACCCATTGCAATGGAACGTTGGACCTATTACTAGGTCAAATTCTAAAGAATTCATGAAGGCCATCAATGGATTAGTTCAAACATTTTGGATCCAAGCTCAAGATCCAACTCAAAGGAATTCACCTATTCAAGTGAATTTAATCCAAGCTGAAAGTGATGTTTGTTCCAGCCCAATAGCATAGAGCATGGAGCCCAAGGGAGTGCAACATGAAGTTTCATGGAGGAATATGTTGGCCCAATAAATAAAGACATTTTGGAGCCCAAATTGAGTCAAAAATAAGTGTTTTCAAGTCAGCCCAAAGAGAGATCCGAATTTTACAAGTCTCATGAAGATTCTAGAGGGAAGATAAGGTAGATAAATTCAACACATGCTTTTGGAAAGTTGGAAAGTCATTGGATAACTCATTATAATAATTGTAGTCTTTATCATGTAATTAAAGCTTGTAGCTTACATCATTTATGACCTCATTTATCTAGGAATCATCACCATTCCATCCTATAAATAGGCCATTTTTGTAGTCCATTTTGGACACACAATTCAGATTTTAATCAATTTGAGAGATTTATTCTACTCTTTGGTTCTTTGAAAAACTTAGACTTATCAAGTGTAATTTTCTATACTTGTGGCGTCTTCCTAGCTTATCAACCAACTTGGGTGTATTGGTTGTGGCGCTTCTAAACCAAGTATCCTATCTTCTTAGGTAGGGGGTGCGGTTTTACACCTACGAACGACTTTCCTTAGAACGATCCTTGGCTACAAGGTAATTCTGATCCTATTCCTTGTAGAAATCACATCAAATAACCTCCATGATTCTGAAAATTGCTTGGATAACATACCAAATTTCCCACGGAATAGTGTATTTCCGGAGAAGAATAAAAGCCAAAACTTCAGAATCAGCCTCTAGCCAAACCGACTGAAAACCCATCAACCTAGATTGGGATAGACCATCAAGTGCAGCCCTAGCCTCCGCAATCATATTAGAAGCAAGACCATAGAATCGAGCATATGCAGACACGAAGGACCCATCATACAGCCGGAAAACACCACCCCCCGATGCAATACCAGGATTACCTCTCGAGGCTCCATCTGAATTAAGCTTTACTTGACCCGTATTCGGAGAAGACCATGAGACAAGTTTAGCCCGAGAATGAGTAGGAGCAGCCTTATGAATATCGAAAAACTGAGCAAGAAACTTGTCCGAAAAACTGGGGCTGAAACTCAACTTATTTGCATGAATAATATCCACAATTTGACGTCGAATATTATGAATCACATTATTAGTTCTTGGGACGATCCCATCAAATCTGCATTTATTATGAATTTTCCAAAGCTCCCAACAGATAAAACCAGGCAGGAGATCACTCAACCATAAAATAATTCTGCCACTTTTAACCGGTTTACTTGAGTGCCATGCAATAAGACGTTGGGAGAGGGAATTTCCCGACACTCCAAAGCCAATCATATTACCAAAAAATAGCCATACTTCCGACGCAAGATCACCATGAATGAGGATATGTGCAATAGACTCAGAATCAGAACTAGAACAACAACGGCATTTAGAAACAATAGGGATACCTTGGCTTGGTCACCGGCCTAGCGTCCAGAACAAGAATCTCCCATTGTTCCAGTTTGGGTGGGGTTGCCAGGATTGCCTGTGCATCTTTTCAACAAATCTTTCATATTTTCGTTGGCAAAGGCGATTGGTACTCCTTTATCTTTGGACAAAGCAACTGCTGATCTTTCTAGGCCAAGCATCGCCAAGGTATTAGTGCAAGTTGATGTTACTAAAAAATTACCTTCTGAAGTTTTTATTGATTGTGGAGATTTTATTCCAAGTTTTTATCAAAAAATTGAGTATGATAATTTACCCCGATATTGCAAGCATTGTTTTGTTCTTGGCCATGATTTTAGTTCATGTCGCCGTGCAAACCCTAATGCTGGAATGGACAAAAAGAATGGTCATGGGAAAAAGGTGAATGATCCGACTTATAAAGAGAAAGTACATGTGACTGCTGATAAGAATAACGGGGATGCCAATACTTCGGGTTCAAAGGTGAATGGTATCTCTAAGGAACCAGAAGTGATTGATGTCGTTGATGATGATAAATCAAAAGGAAATAAGGTTTTTGTCCCAAAGATGGCTGTTCGTGGACAGCCTATTCCTGATATTGTTAACCTGGTTTTGAAGAAACCTAGTGCCGAGTCTAATAGTAACCCTCAGGTTGGTTTGGTGAATACTCTTGATACATTAAAGAATAGTGGGGTGGATGGAGATAGTGATGGTTTAGAGAAGGTTCTTGAAAAAGTGCAATTGCATAAAGAACAACATAATGGTATTGTGGTTGATGCTAATGAGGGTGTCCAGCAGGTGGATCATGTGATTCAAACCGTAAATTTAATTGAGGGTTACACCTATCTCCTCGTGCTCCTTCTTCTACAAATTTTGTCACTGAAATGGCTGGGTCTACACCTTTTGCCAATCAATCTCGTTCGAGTGTTGACGCTGAAGGTTTTACTTTGGTAAAATCTAAGAGGCATCGAAGCAGATCTGTTTCACCCTCTCATTAACTCTTTGTTGAGTGCCTTTTATTTCTTTTTATGACTTTTATAATGGTAGCTCTAATTTCTTGGAGTGTGCGTGGCATTGGTAATAAAGCATCGTTCAGATGAGCTAAAAGGTTGCTGCGTTTGCATGGAGCTTCTTTTCTTGCTATCTCTGAACCAAAGGTATCTTCTTCTCAGATTATGGATGCTCAAAGAAATTTTGGTTGTACGGGTAGTGCTTTTAATTGTAATGAGAAAATTTGGTTTTTTTGGAGGAATGGTTTTGATTGTAGGGTGGTGCATGATTCTTCCCAAGCCCTTACATTGCATGTGTCCCATACTCAATGGGATACTCATATTCTCCTTACTATTGTTTATGCAAGCTGCAACAGGTTTGATAGAAGGGAATTATGGGATGACTTAATGAATCTCAGCTCTTGTCAAAATCCATGGATGGTTATTGGTGATTTTAATTGTGTCCTTGATCAGACAGAAAAGAGGGGGTGGGAAAGCTCTTCGAGAGAGTGTTATTTCTGAATTTGTGGATATGATTCAATTCTCGGGTCTAATTGATGCTGGTTACTCCGGGAATATTTTTACATGGGTAGATAAGCCTAGAGGTAAACCTACTATCTACCAGCGTCTGGATCGTTCCCTTTATAATAGTCTTTGGGTGGATAAGTTCCATATTACTTCGGTGTCTCATATTAGTCGTACTTGCTCGGATCACAACCCCCTTGTGGTCCAAGTTAAAGTTAGTGCTGATGCTACTCGAAGTGCCTTTCGATTTCTTAATGTGTGGCTCAAACATCATACCTTTATGGAGTTGATTAAAGAGTCTTGGAATCTTCCTATGGATGGTCGGCCTATGGTTAGCTTTGCTAAGAAATTAGCTCGTTTAAGGAAAGTGATCTCTGTATGGAACAAAGAAATTTTTGGTAGAGTAGATCAACAAGTTAGAGATGCGGAAGATGAAGTTACTTACAAAGAATTGATATTCCAATCTGATCCCACGGATAGTAATAGAGCAGCCCTCAATCTTTCTCAAGCTAAGCTCCTTTCGAAGCTCAAAATGGAAGAGGAATTCTGGTCTCAAAACGCAAATATTTCTTGGTTAAAGGATGGTGTTAGAAATACAAAGTTCTTCCATTCCTACGTCCGTAAAAAGAGGCAAAAGCTCCATATTCACAGAATTAAAGGCAGTAATGGGCAATGGCTTTCGGGTAAGGATGACATTCAAAATGAAGCAGTTAGTTTCTTTGCGAACCAGCTGCAATCTCCGCATAATAATCCCTCTAATGATATTCTTGATGTTATTCCGAGACTCATTACTAACGAGGATAATGATATGCTTATAGCCGCCCCTTCTATGCAAGAAATCTATGATACTGTGTGTTCTATGAATGGTCAAAGTGCAGCAGGGCCGGATGGTTTTACGGGGGAGTTCTATAAAGTCTGTTGGGATGTCATTGGTCTAGAATTTCATAGGGCCATTCTTGAATTCTTTGCTGGCTTTCCTATGCCGAGAAGTTGGTCCTCAACTACCATTGTTCTTATTCCTAAGGTGAGCGCTCCTACTACTTTTTCTGAGATGAGACCGATTAGCCTTTGCAATTTTTCAAATAAATTTATTACCAAACTTTTAACTTGTCGATTGGATCCAATCCTTCCAAGGATTATTTCTCCGCAGCAAAGTGGTTTTGTAAAGGGTCGTGTCAGCCATGAAAATCTGTTGTTGGCTCAAGAGTTGATGCAATCTATCAAAAAAATATTTGGGGTTCGAATGTCAGTTTAAAGCTTGATATGGCTAAGGCTTACGATAGGATTTCTTGGTCTGCTCTTATTAAAGTTTTGAGGAAGTTTGGTTTTTCGGAAGTGTGGAATGATATGATTTTTCGTTGTATTTCCTCTTGCTGGTTTTCTGTTCTTGTTAATGGGGAAAGCTCGGGGTTTTTCCATTCCACTAGAGGCCTTCGTCAAGGAGATCATATCTCGCCTACCTTATTTATTATTGCAGCTGAAGTGCTGAGTAGGGGGCTGAATTTATTGCATACGGATTTCCCTCAATATAGATACCGGGCTTATATTCATACTCCTATGATCTCTCATTTATCTTATGCGGATGATATTATTATTTTCTGCAATGGTGCTAAAGACTCATTGGAAGCTCATATGCGATGTTTACATTGGTATCAATCCTTTTCGGGGCAACTTGTTAATACCTCCAAATCGTGCTTTATCACAGGGGTTCATAATGATGCCAAGGATGCCTCTATTTCTGAAGTCACGGGGTTCATGAAGAAAGATTTGCCTATAACTTATCTTGGATGTCCTCTTTACATTGGGAGGAAAAAGATTTCTTTATTTGATCCGGTTCTAAGGAAAATGGAAGACCGTCTAGCTTCATGGCAAGGTAAAATTTTGTCTTTTGGTGCAAAGTTAACTCTTATTCAGACTTGTCTTCAAGCGATTCCCCTTTATTATATTTCCTTATTGGACCCTCCGAAAGGTGCTACTAATGCTATGTATAGATTAATATCTAATTTCTTTGGTGCAATGAGGATGGCCATAAGAAATGTCATTGGGTTCGTAAAGAATTGATGTTCCAGCCTATTTCGGAAGGGGGATTACGAATCTGAAAATTTGAAGACCTTTCTTTGGCTTTTTCTATGAAGCTGTGGTGGCGCTTCCGTGGTACCCAATCTTTATGGTCTGAATTTATGATGGATAAATACTGTTTTGGTACTCATCCCATGGATGCAACTAAACCCACTTATGCGTCTCACATTTGGTCGCGAATGATACAAGCTAAATATTTTGTTGAGCCTCATATTGGTTGGCGTTTGGGGGCGGGTCTCATTTCTGTGCATGAGAGGTGGCTCGAAGGTCCCAATCTCTCTCTTCCTGGTAATCATGTGGAGATTGCTTCCCTTTTCAGTGACAACCAGATCAGAGAAAACCATGTTCAAGATCTTTATGGTAATCATCTCCTCTCTCTTATGCATGAGCAAAATATTGTGTTGTCTAATGGCCCGGATCAGATTTTTTGGCTTCCTTCTTCTAAGGGTCAATTCTTTATTTCTTCGGCATGGCAAATTTGTAGGATGCAAGGTACAAAAAGTTTAATTTTTGATCACTATTGGCATAAGCATATTCCTCTCAAAGTCTCAGTCTTCTTATGGTGGTTAGTGAATAATGGTCTTCCTACGGATCTGGCGGTTCAGCAAAGGGGCATTCATCTTGTATCTTCTTGTGTTTGCTGTACTAGCCACTCTATGGAGGATATTCCTCACTTATTTGTTCATGGTTTGGTTGCCTCAGAGACGTGGCTATTCTTTGGTCAGAAGTTGGGGATTTCGATTGCCATGTATAATGTTCGTTCTATTCTTTCGTCTTGGTGGTTTGGGAAGAACCAGCGAAAAAATTCTGGTATTTATTGGCTTTGTCGACTCCTCCCGTGTTTTATCTTTTGGGAGCTTTGGAAACATAGAAACAAGGCCAAGTTTGACAATACTCCTATGACTTCAAGGGCTGTTATTAGGGATGTTTTTTCTCATATTGTTGCTGTGGCTCGAGCCTTCAAGGTTAGCTTTCCTTATTCTGTGGACAACTATCAAGTGCTGGAACAATTTCAAATTCCTGTGTGTACTACCTCCTCCCGGCCTATGAGGTTAGTTCACTGGCATTCTCCTCTGGTTGAGCAATTTAAGTTGAACACGGATGGGGCGTCTAAAGGTAATCCGGGGCCTAGTTCAGGTGGTGGGATTTTTCGAGATAAACATGGTAACATTATTTTTGCTTTTTCAAAGTATTTTGGCTTTGGAACTAATCTCATGGCGGAAACAAAAGATGTGTTGCATGGCCTCTCTCTTGCTTTAAAGTTTGGCATCACTTCTTTATGGCTTGAGATTGATTCGGAGATTCTCCTCAAAATTCTAATTCTGGATTACCACATACCTTGGAATATTTGCTATGAGGTTCAACATATCAAACGTTTGTTGGGTCAGTTTTTAGTTCGAATCACGCACATTCTTCGGGAAGGTAATAAAGTGGCGGATGGGATTGCTAATATAGCTGCAGTTTCGAGAAGTGACTCTGATTTTTATGATTTTCATCATCTCCCCCATGTTTGTAAAGGTGCTTATCGTTTAGATAAAGCATCTATCCCGTATATTAGAATTCATTAGTTTTCTCTTGGCTAGATATACTCTTTGGCTTTTAGACACCCCTTCCTTGATTGTAGAGGAGCTTCTTGTGTAAGTACTCCCCCCTAGGTTTTTCTTCCTGGTGGTTGAGGTTGTCATGTCCCCCACCATGCTTGTATTTTTTGCTTATTAATAAAATCTAGGGAGGTACCGTCCTCCTTTCGCCAAAAAAAAAAAAAAAAAAAAAAAACAAAGAGAGAAAACATCTGGTCATGTTGTTGATCAGGAGTTTGATATTTTGAGGTAACCATTTTTCTTGAATGGAAATTTCACCATTACCTACTCCCCATCTTAACCTTTCTTCAACCAAATCTTTAGCAGCAATCATACGTTTCCAAATGTGAGAGCACCCAATTCTAACCGTAGCATCCACAGGGTGGGAGTTGCGACAATATTTGGCTGCAAGAAATTGGGCCCATAACGAATCTGAGGTCCTGAATCTCCACCAAAGTTTCATAGAAAAGGCTAAAGACATCTCATGAAATTTCCGAAGCCCTAAACCACCTTCTTTAGTAGGCCAAAAAAACTCATCCCTTGAAACCCAATGACATTTATTACTCCCATCCGGGCTGCTCCAAAAGAAGTTAGCAATAAGGCGATTCATTGCAGTAATAACACCCTTTGGGGGTTCCAACAAGGAAATATAGTATATGGGAATGGATTGCAAGCAAGCTTTAATGAGAACCAATTTAGCCCCAGCCGAGAACAATTTCCCTTGCCAAGAATCAAGTCTATTTCGAAGCTTTTGCATCACAGAGTCAAATAAAGATTACACTTTTCTACCAATGTAAAGGGGGCATCCGAGATAAACAATTGGCAATTGTTTCTTTTGAAAGCCTGTCTTTTCAGCAATGGCATTGTCCCGAGTAGCATTATCTCTTCCAGTCAAAAAGCAAGATTTAGAAACACTAATGAGTTGACCAGAAAATTGTTGATAGGTCTCTAAAAATTCCATATGAAGCTCAATAGACAGAATACTCCCATTACAGAAAATTATAATATCATCGGCATAAGAGAGGTGAGAAATAATAGGAACATCAATATTACCCGTGATGAAATTCACATGAGGATGGAGCATATGTAAATTATTCAGCCCACGACTTAGAACTTCAGCTGCAACAATAAAAAGACTAGGAGAAATTGGATTACCTTGTCGAAGACCACGGGAGGACGAAAAATAACCACAGGCTGACCCATTGATAAGAACCGAAAACCAGCAAGAGTTTATACATCTGAATATCATATCAAGCCATGTCTTAGAAAACCTGAATCTCCTCATAACTTTAATCAACGCTAACCAAGAAAGTCTATCATACGCTTTTGCCATATCAAGCTTCAATGCCACATTAGACCCAAAGACTTACCTTTTAAGAGAATGGAAAAGTTCTTGAGCAAGCAAAACATTTTCATGAATCAGCCTTCCTTTCACGAAACCACTTTGTTGCGGAGAAATAATACGAGGGAGAACATTCTTAAGTCTAAGACATAAAAGTTTGGTAATAATCTTATTAGAATAATTACACAAACTTATAGGCCTTAAATCAGAGAAAGAATTAGGCACATCCACCTTAGGAATGGTAACAATAAGAGTACTAGTCCAACTTCGAGGGAGATGAAAACCAGAGAAGAATTCCACCACAGCCCGATGCAAGTCAAAACTAATAATATCCCAACAATTCTGATAGAACTCACCTGTGAATCCATCCGGCCCCGCTGCACTAGAGCCACTCATGCTAAACACCACTGAACGAAGCTCTTCTAAGGAAGGGGGAGCTATCAGCATTAAATTCTCCTCATTTGTGATTAGACTTGGGATCACATCCAGCACCTCATCCGGAGTGTTCTCTACATAGCCATTGAGCTGATCAGAATAAAATCGAATGGCTTCAACACGAATCTGCCCTTGATCTACAAGATTGTTCCCATGACCATCTTGAATGCGATGAATGTATAATTTCTGCCTTTTTTTCTTTACATAAGCGTGGAAGAACCGAGTATTACAATCACCATCCTTTACCCATGCTAAATTGGCCTTTTGCATCCAAAACTCTTCTTCAATTTTTAAGCAATCGGAGAGGTTAGCCTGAGAAAGGTGAAGGGCTGCTCTATTCTCCTCACTGGGATCCTGTTCAAATGCTAACTCTTTTCCACAAACATCATCCTCAGCATTTTTAACATGGTGATCAACCTTCCCAAACGTATTACGGTTCCAGATTTGAAGGTCATGTTTGACCTTAATGAGCTTTTTTGCAAACTTTACTAGAGGTCTACCATAGATCTTATCCTTCCAAGAAGAAGAAACCACAGATTTGAACGTCACATGTTTAGTCCACACATTTAAAAATCTGAAAACACCCTTACAAACCTCATCCACTAGCCGAACATTAACCAACAAAGGAGCATGATCGGAGCAAGTCCGACTAAGATGATCAATAGTAGTTTGAGCAAAACTCTGAAGCCATTGCTCGTTATACATAGCACAATCCAGCCTTTGAAGAATAGTGGCTTGCTGTTTCCGCTTATTCCACCAGGTATAGATATGGCCCCTATATCCTCCATCAATTAAACTTAAACTTGAATCATATCAACAAATTCTGCAACTTTAGAATCCACCACAGGTTTACCACCAAGTTTTTCGGATTGGTCAACAATAGCATTGAAATCCCCCACAATCAACCATGCATCACTTGTATTACTCACATCAATGATATAATCCCAAAGAACTCTCCTAACATACTTGCTGCAGCTAGCATGAACAAAGGAAAGCAAAACAGGAGAAGGCCAAAGAACATGAGTGGCTCTAACAGTCACAACTTGGTCATCTTGAAAAATAAAAGTACAATTAACCCCATGCCGCCAAAGAACCCAAATATTGCCTTTATCGTTTGAAAAGCCACCAATACATCTCAACTTATTGACATAAGAAGGAAGAGAAGACGGATCTAATTTAGGTTCATAGATACCGCAAATCAAAATTTCATGCATTCTAAGTAACCTTTTAACTCACCTAACTGAAGAAATATTACCAATCCCACGGATATTCCAACTTAAAACTCCTACCATTAAGACAGATTTAGAAGGAAGAGAGCAAAAGGCTTTTAAGCCAAGTTAGGGTTATTGCCCCTTAAATCAGGAGCAACATTCTCTAAATCAACTTCGTTTGCATGGGATGAGAGTTCTTGTATATCAAAGTCAAAAGTAACACGAGGTGCACGAGGAGATAAGTGAAGTTGATCAAGAACTGCATCACAAGATTTCTTCAAAATTGAAGAATCTTCAACCACCAATTCAGAATCTGATTCATATTTGTCCTTTTCTTCAAGAATTCTGTTGTCCTCAACGTTAATAATAATAGGCTTTATCCCCTTATGAGCAACCTTAGTAACATTCAGATTCGTATTATCTTTTACTCCCGACCTTTCTTCTTCTAATTCAATAGAGCCATCTTCAGAAATAACACTTTTATCATTATGCTGCATTTGTAAATTCACCGAAGCAATGGTGCTTGAGGCTTTAAGAGAACCTGGAGAAACAAAGGGGGCTCCCCTCATAGGGATAAAACTGAAGCCACTAGTAATAAGTTAGAGAAAGTAGCTTTTGAACTACCAATAGGAGAGGAGGGCTTAATAGCCAAAGAAGGACCAGAACCACTACCACTTGGACCAGTTTAAAGCTGCACATTTGGACTCTTTTCAGAGGATATCTCTTGTATATCTTACCCTTAGAATTTTCATTAAGAACACCTTTCTGCATGGGGGCCTTACTTATAACCTGTTCACTTTGCTTTGATTTCACCGCATAGACTTGGCCTGATTTACCATGAGGAACTGCTTTCGGATCTGCTTTTGCCATTCCCTCCGACCTGGTTCTATTATTCCCTTTTTCAGCATTTTTCCCTTCACCTTTTATACCCTCCTGGCGTGGATGTAAAAAATAACAAGATCCCATATCGTGACCAAGCTTGTAACAATGTTTACAATATTGTGGCAGATTAATAAACTCCAGAATCTGGTAAAAGCTATCAAACTCATCTCCACAATCAATAAAAACCCTAGAAGAGAGCTTTTTTAACAAATCCACCTGTACCAAAACCCTAGCTTCACTCAGCCGAGAAAGGTTAGCCGTGGGCTTATCAATAGAAAGGGGCTCCCCAAATATTTTTGCAATAGAAAACAAACAAACTTTATTAAACATGTGTATAGGCAAACCTGGAAGACTTACCCACACCGGGAACAACGAGGATTCTTTCTCTGGATGCCTTGAAGGAGTCCACCGGAAAACCCTCATAGGATGACGACCTAGCTGCCAAGATTCTTTCGACCACAATCTGTTGAAGTCACCTTCATGCACCAATCTGATCAGAATATGCTTTGAATCCACAGGCCCTAATTGAAAATCTGCCTTCAGCCCAAACTTAACAAAATATTGACGAGTAGTCTCCATATTAGGTCTTCCATGCGAAAATTTTCCAATGAGAGTAAACTTGAATGGCTGAGCAAGAGCGTTGATAACTTCTTTGGAGAATTTAAGAGCAGGTTAGCCCTTATAATTTGTCATTGGGATCATATTGATTTTCGGAGAAGGGATAGTAGGTGAATCCTTAAGCAATTCAGCAAAGGATTTCTTACGGGTAGGAGATGGCGGCGCTAGGGTTTCGTGGTTGGATGAGGAAGCCGCTTGATGAATCAGATTAGGAGAGGAAGCATTGACATGAGAGGGAGCCATGCCAGCCATAAGCCCACCGGAGGCAGCCATAACCGGAAACCCTAATTAGGGTTCCGATCAGAAAAGAGGAGGAGCCCTTAGAGAGAGAAAGCTAGAGAGAGAAAATCTTTAGTGATCCCTCATGTCTCGAAATAAAAGTAGATTTGATGGGATTAAGATGTGTCCTAATGGTATCATTCATAGGGTTTGTTTATATGCATCTTAAATTGCTTCTTCTTTCAAGTTATCTTTCCAACGATCTTTTGGGGATTACTTTGAGTTCTTCTCCCACCTCTCATCGTCCCATTAGATTGGTGGTATGGGAACCCCCATGTCTTGATTGGATTAAAGTTAACACGGATGGTGCGTCTCGAGGTAATCCTGGTATTGCTTCTGGCGGTGGTATTTTACAGAATCATAATGGAGACTTTATATTTGCCTTTGCCAACTTTTATGGAGTACAGTCCAACATGGTTGCTGAGGCTCTTGCTGCTAGAGATGGTCTCATTATTTCTCAAAACCAAGGCTTTCATAGAATTTGGCTTGAATTAGATTCACAAGTTCTAACCCGAATTATTAATAAGGATTATCATATCCCTTGGGCTGTTTGGTATATTATTGCTCATATTCATCGTCTTTTGAATCAAATGGAGGTTAAGGTTACTCATATCTTGAGAGAAGGTAATGGAGTTGCGGATGGTTTGGCTAATATGGCTGCAAATGAGGAAAGGAATTCTGTTGTCAACACTTTCCATGATCTTCCTTATCATTGCAAAGGTTACTTTGCTCTTGACAAGGTGCGAGTTCCTTACACTCGGTTATCGTAGTTCTTTCTCGGTTTTTTTTTTCTCATGGCTAGGTATCTTTTTATTCTTTTTGCTATGTTTTCTAGATTCCCTTCCCTCTATTGTAAAGGTCCTTACGGCATGTGTAAGGACTCCCCCTAGTTCGTTATTTCCCGGTGGTTGAGGTTGTCATGTCCCCCACCGTGTTTGTAATTTTTGTTCTTATTTAATAAAATCTTAGGGAGGTGCCGCCCTCCTTTCGCCAAAAAAAAAATTAATAAACCGAAAGGACCCCTTGCACAAATCAGCCGCCACCTGAATAGAAATAGCCAACGGGGAGTGATCCGAACAGGTTCTATTTAGATGCTTCACTGAGGTGCTAGCAAAAGAATTAAGCCACTGCTCATTATAGAAAACCCTATCAAGACGCTGTTGAATAGAGTTTCTATCGAGCTCTTTATTCCACCAAGTATACTTTGATCCAACATATCCAGCATCAATGAGAGAGGTAATTTGAATGGTATCATAAAATTATGCTACTTGCCGATGCTTAATAGGACGCCTTCCAATCTTCTCATTTTGATCGAGCACCACATTAAAATCCCCACAAACCATCCATGCGAGCTGAGTGTCACTGATAGCGATTAAGTCATCCCAGAGAATCCTCCTCTCAAATTTATTGCAACGAGCATGAACACACGTAAGAAGAATGGGACTAGGCTATAAACCATGAGCAACATGGATAGTAAGGGCCTGAACACTATCATGAACAATGTTACACGTAAAACCATGCTTCCAAATAAACCAAATTCTTCCACAAGCATTAGATA
The DNA here is from genome assembly GCA_026119855.1 of Campanula takesimana. Classification (NCBI taxonomy): domain Eukaryota; kingdom Viridiplantae; phylum Streptophyta; class Magnoliopsida; order Asterales; family Campanulaceae; genus Campanula; species Campanula takesimana. The sequence goes on from JAOWBW010001124.1 coordinate 349,271, forward strand.
TACCCCTAGAACAGTTCAATTTACGAACAAAAGAATCCACCTTTAAAATGTGTTGCTTTGGCTCATAAATGGCCATAGCTGAGGCATTATGAAGGTTAAACAACTTTTTGACTCTTCTCACAGTGGCCTTGTTACAAATACCACGGAGATTCCAACTGAAGATAGCTACCATTGATAAACAATCCAAAATAAATAAATGGAGACTTACAAAAGTTAAGAAGGAGGAGAAGCAGATTTGCTCCTTTTTTTTTTGAGAAGCCACCTTAATAAAGCCCTCAGAATCCATGTTCTGACTATTTTGAGAAGCAAAAGGTGTAGAACCAGCCATGTTTGTGATGAAAGGTGAAGGGGGAGGAGTACCCCGAGGAGAAAGATTCAAAGCTTTGACCGTATCTTCATTACTATCAGTAGCAACCACGAGCCTGTCCACCATACTTGTATCATTTTTCACCTTGCAATGGGCATAATGACTAGCCACATTTTGAATTTATTTATTTTTTTACCGAAAGGAGATGGTAGTCCCTAGATTTTATTAATAATGAAAGAAAAAATTACAAACATGGTGGGGGACATGACCAACCTCAACCACCAGAAAGAAAGGGACGGACTTACACAATCCGTAAGCTCCTTAACAAAGAGGGGGAAACTACCAAACATCAAGCATAAAAAATAAAGAAATCTAGCCATCAGAAACTAAGTTCTAACATAAGGGATAGCAGCACTATCTAAGGTATAAGCACCTTTGCAAGAGTAAGGGAGATCACTAAAGGAGAAATACTCCGAGTTTGCTCTCGAAACTGCAGCAACATTAGCCAACCCATCAGCAACCTGATTTCCTTCATGAAGGATATGAGTAATTCTAACTCCAATCTGGGAAATAAGCCTTTTAATACGAACAACCTCATACCAAATACTCCAAGGTATATGATAATCACGGATTAACACATTTAAAAGAACTTCAGAATCAATTTCCAACCAAAGAGAAGAAATGCCAAACTGAGATGCATAGAGAAGCCCATCCAAAACAGCCTTAGCTTCAGCAACCATATTCGAACCATGACCATAGAATTTAGAGTAGGCAAACAAAAACTTACCTTTTCTATTTCTGAAAATACCACCACCAGAGATTATACCCGGATTTCCTTTCGCCGCCCCATCCGTATTAAGTTTGAGAATTTCAGATTTAGGAGCTTTCCAAAGAACAAACCTCATAAGCCGGGGTCTATGAACAGCCATAGGAATTTTAAAGGCTTGAAAAATATGAGCTTCCATATCAGAGCAAGGAAAACTCAATTTATAAGCCTTAATAATATAACCAATCTGCTCAACCACAACCCGGATAATTGCTGCAGAAGACATATGGATATTATTGAATTTGGCTTTGTTTCGACTCTTCCATAACTCCCAGGTGATGAAACAAGGGAGAACACGACAAAGACAAATAATCCCCTTATTTTTTCCCCACGGCCGTATTAAACCACCAACTCGCAAGAATAGATTTAACATTATGGAAAGTTATGTGAACGCCAAGCAGTCTAGAAAACCAATCCCAAGTCTCAAAAGCCACTTGACTATGAACAAAGAGATGCGTAATATCCTCCATGGAACGAGAAGAACAACAAACACAAGATGAGACAAGGGATATACCACGGGACTGAATTGCCAAATCGGTAGGGAGACCATTATATAACATTCGCCAAAGAAAGATGGAGACTTTCAATGGGACATGTTTATTCCAGCAATATTCAAAGATTAAACTCCGAGGATTAGCCACTCTACAAACTTGCCAAGCCGAGGAAATAGTAAAATGACCTTTAGAGGAAGGAAGCCAATACATGCGATCCAGCATATCCGAGAGGAAAATATTCTGATTTTGAATAGTATGGAGGGCCTCCATCCCATAGGAATCACGAATATGATTGAGCCTAAGTTGTCCCTCATAAAACAAGGAAGAAACTTCAATATGATTACCTGGGAGATGAAGACGAGGCCCCTCCAACCATTTTTCATGAATAGAGATAGCCCCTCTACCAATCCTCCAAGGACTATGGTCTTCAACAATATCTTTAGCTTGAAGCATACGGCACCAAATATGAGAAGCATAAGTAGGTTTGCTTGCATCCATAGGATGAGTACCAAAACAATACTTGTCAAGCATAAAATCAGACCAAAGAGAATGAGAACTTCTAAAATGCCACCAAAGCTTCATAGCAAAAGCCATAGAAATATCTTCAAAACGACGAAGACCCAAACCACCTTCACAGATAGGCTGAAACATCAACTCCCTTCTCACCCAGTGGCATTTGGACTGACCTTCTTCATTACACCAAATTTTTTTTGCAATAAGTCGGTAAATGGCTTTAATAATACACTTAGGAGGTTCCACCAAAGAGATATAATAAAGAGGTATAGATTGCAAGCAAGATTGAATAAGAGTGAGCTTAGCGCCAAAAGAGAGAATCTTGCCTTGCCAATTAGCAAGCCGGGCAGCCATTTTTTGAAGAACCATATCAAAAAGGGCAACTTTTTTCCTCCCAACATAAAGAGGACAGCCAAGATAACTTATATGGAGAGATTTCTTTTCAAAGGATGTAGCTGCCTCAATAATACCATCTTTAACCTCATCATGAATGCTGGTAATAAAGCAAGACTTCCGAATATTAACAAGCTGGCCCGAAAAGGCTTGATACCAATTCAAACATCTCATATGAGCCTCTAGAGAGTCTTTGGATCCATTGCAAAAAATGATAATATCGTCAGCATAGGAGAGGTGAGAAATCATAGGAGTGTGAATATGAGCCCGATATCTATATTGGGGGTAGTCAGAATGAAGCCGGTTAAGACCCCTACTTAGCACCTCAGCTGCAATAATAAAAAGAGTAGGGGATATAGGATCTCCTTGTCGAAGGCCGCGAGAGGAGTGAAAAAAACCAGAACTTTCCCCATTTATAAGAACCGAAAACCAGCAAGAAGAAATACAGAAATAAATCAAGTCATTCCAAACTTCAGAAAATCCAAACCTTCTCATCACTTTAATCAACGCAAACCAAGAGATACGATCATAGGCTTTAGCCATGTCTAACTTAAGACTAACATTTGAGCCTCTTACCTTTTTCCGAATCGACTGCATGAGCTCTTGAGCTAAAAGAACATTTTCATGGATCAAACGCCCTTTCACAAAACCACTTTGCTGAGGAGAAATAATTCTTGAAAGAATTGTAGCTAGCCGAGAATTAAGGAGCTTCGTAACAATTTTATTAGAGAAATTGCATAAGCTAATAGGTCTCATCTCCGTATAAGAAGTAGGTGCATCAACTTTAGGAATAAGAACAATAAGAGTCGAAGACCATCCTTGGCATAGGAAAACCAGCAAAAATTCCATAATAGCTCTAAAAAAATCATCCTTGATGATGTCCCAACAGCCTTTATAGAAAGCTCCAGTAAAACCATCCGGACCAGCAAAATCATCCTTGATGATGTCCCAACAGCCTTTATAGAAAGCTCCAGTAAAACCATCTGGACCAGCAGCACTCTGATCATTCATGGACCAAATAATCTCTTTTATCTCCTCCAAAGACGGAACAGCCGTAAGCATAACATTATCCTCATCATTGATCAACCGCGGGATGACCTCTAGAATATCATCATTAGGGTTATCAAGGGAAGATTGAAGCTGATCCGAAAAGAAAGAAACAGCCTCATCTTGGATCTCTTCTTTATCATGTAACCAATTCCCATTACGATCTCTAATTCTGTGAATATAGAGTTGCTGCCTTTTTTTCTTAACATACGAATGAAAAAACTTAGTATTACGATCACCCTCCTTGATCCACTTAATATTAGCTTTTTGACACCACAAATCTTCCTCAGTTTTCAGCTTGGCAAGAAGGTTTGCTTTCACCAAATTAAGTGCTGCCCTATTGTCATCAGAATTGTTGCTTTGGAAAGTCAATTCTCTTTGACACACCTCATCTTCAGCCATTCGAACATGCTGATCTACCCTACCAAAAACCTCCTTATTCCAAAGGGAGATGCATTTCCGAAGACGAGCAAGTTTCTTTGCAAAACGAACCATTGGACGACCATCCATATAATCCTTCCAAGAATTTTCAACCAACGACATAAAAGAGGAGTGCTTGAGCCAAATGTTAAGAAAACGAAAAGATCCTCGAGTTACTTCAGCCGAAACCTTAATTTGAACCAAAAGGGGATTGTGGTTAGAACAAGTACGATTAAGATGAGAGACAGAAGTAACATGAAAGGTATTCATCCATTGAGAATTATAAAGGCTCTATCCAACCGTTGGAGAATAGTAGACCTACCCCTTGGTTTATTAACCCAAGTAAATTTGTTTCCAAGGAAACCAGCATCTATCAAACCAGAGAATTGCATCATGTCGGAGAACTCATTTACAGCCTTTCTATGGATTGGTTTGCCACCTACCTTTTCCGAATGCTCCAAAACACAATTAAAATCACCAATAACCATCCAAGGAGTTGTACAAGAACCGAATTCCATAAGATTATCCCAAAGATCTCTACGCTCAAATCTATCACAGCTAGCATAGACCACAGTCACATGAATAAACGAGTCTCATTGAGCATGAGAAATCTGTATAGTAAGGGCTTGAGCAGAATCTTGAATTACACGGCAACTAAATCCATGTTTCCAAAAAAACCAAATTTTCCCATTGCAATTAGAAAGACTACAACCACAGCCCATTTTCCTTTGCGTAGAGACACGCTGAAACTGATTAACTTTAGGCTCAGACATAGCAAAAAATGAGGCACCATGAAGACGGAAAAGCCTTTTAGCACGTCTAAAAGTTACACCATTACCAATACCTCGAACATTCCAGAAAAGCAAAGCTACCATTGAAAAAGCTGAAAAAACAATAAATGACTCACCAAAAGAATTAAGATACGGGGGAAGAGGATCTGCCACGATTCCTCTTTGATATCACTTTAGTAAAGCCATCTGCATCAACCTCTCTATTGGAAGTATTAGCAAAGGGCGTAGAACCAGCCCTTTCAGTAACAAAAACATTAGATGGAGGACCTCGAGGGGATAAACACAGCCCTTCAATCTGATCATTCTTTTTCCCTAAAGTTTCTGACACAGGGGAAGAGACTAAATTATTGATCTCATCCATTATAATGGTTTGTTGCTTCTCTTTGTGTTGCACAACTCGATTAATAATAGAAGATAACTCAGGCTCCCCATCACCTTTTGAAAGAATAATTGGTTGGGAAACCATAGCTCCCGAATCAGCCCCCTTAGCAATAGCTTCAGAACAAGCTTTTTTGATAATTAAATCAACTGCTGGAGGAAGTTTTTGCCCTCTAACAACAATTTTAGGAACCACACCCGAAGCCTCCAAAGACTTACCATGGCCAGGGATGTCAATAGTTTCAGCCTCCTTCCCAATACCATTAACTTTTGCACCACTACTAGAGGCATCAGAAACCTTTATCTCGTCAGCAACCTTAGATTTATCTTTTGACTAGAAAACCTTTGAAGGCTTATCCTGCTGCTTAGTGCCATTCAAATGAGGATGAGCTTTTTTGTAATGAGCAAAGTCATGACCAAACATCCAACAATGCTTACAATAGCTCGGCAAATTATCATATTCCACTTTTTGAAAAAAACTAGGACAAGTGTCACCACAATCAACATATATTTCATGGGGCAGTTTTTTAAGAACATCAACTTGGATAAGGATTTTAGCAATACTTGGCCTAGAGAATTCAGAAGTAGCTTTATCCAAACTTAAAGGGGTTCCAATCATAGAAGCCAAAGTGAAAAGAAATGCTTTATTCATCAAATGGATTGGAAAAGAAGGCAGCCCTACCCAAATAGGTACAATGGATGACTCCTGCTCCGGCCTCCATGCAGGAGTCCAAGCAAGGGTACGCATAGGGAAACGAGAAACATACCATGTCTCCTTCATAAAAATCCTTTGATAATCCTCCTCATTAGTCAATTGGATCAACAAATGCCGAGAATCAAGATGACCCAATTTATAGCTTCCTTTTAACTGAAACTTAGCAAAAGAAATCCTTGCATCCTCCATAGAAGGACGACCATGCGAGAATTTACCAACAAGAGAGTACTTAAAAGGTCTAGCAAAAGCATCAATGATATTTTTATTGAGTTTTACCGAAGGAGTTCCCTTATAATTACCTGTTTGAATATCTGTAGTGGCTGAATTAATAGGATTAGAAGTCCCATTATTTGAAGGAATTGCTGATTGGGAGAACAAATCTGCAAAAGATTTGGTGGCTGGAACAATATGATTCTGATTAGGAGAAGGAATTGTAGGCAACACCTATGTAGAAGGGCTAGATTGAATCCCAAAGCCGGAAGGAAGAGATGGAGAAGGATTAGGGTTATGGGTCGCATGATTAGGGTTTGCATGGGAATCTTTGAGCGCCGCATTAGGGTTTTGCAGCGGCGTGAAGCCACAAGGGTTAGGTTCAGAATTAGGGCTAAGCATTATCGAAGGATTGTAGTAGGGATTGCGGGGGCTGGAATTCAAAGAATGGAAGAAAGAAGCCGGAACAGCCATAGCTGCCGCCGACTTCTAAGAGAACCCTAGAGAGAGCTCGCCTAGAGAGAGAATTTTGAGTTCTGCCACATTTGAATTACCTGCTCTTCATTATGAACCATAGTCGGGTGTTGTTGAGAAACACTTTCACAAGCTTTTTTCAAAGCCTGAATCACCGCCTCGGGTAAAATCTGCCCTCTTTTTGCAACAAAAACCTTTTTAGTATTTAGAGTAGGGGTAGGGTCTAAAACCTCTTTCTGTATTTCAGATGGAGGATCATTCTTAGCCAACTCACCAGAAGTAATCTGCTCTCCATTCACAACCTCGTGAGCCTCCAAAGATTCTTTAGGTTTAGCAACATTCACCTTTGTGGGCTGTTCATTTAAAACCCCACTTTTCGAATTATTAGAATTAGGGTTTACCATCTGACAAGATGAAACATCAGGCCCAAGAACAAGACAGTGTTTGCAATATTTCGGCACATTAGGGTGCGTGCGCCCCCTCTCACCTGGTGCGCACACCCCCTCCTGTGTGAAAGCAATGGTCGGGCATCAAAAGAAAGAAAAACGAGCATAAGCCCCATTTGTGAACCTGAGTTGCCCTCTCTTCTCTTTCTCTCTCTTAAAATCCACCAAACCCTAATCTCTCTCTACAAATTACTTCCCCCCATCACAAATTTTGGCTAACCACCACCAGAAATCAGCCTTCTTCCTCTTGCATTCCCCCATTCCAAAGATTTCAAGCCTCCAATCATCATTAAATCGGGGCAATTGCAAGAATTTGTTCAAGCTTTGAAAGTAAAGAAAAGTGTTATTTTGAGAGCTTTTGGGGTCGAATCTGAAGGTTCCTCAGAAGGGAAAGTGGTTGTTGGAGCAAGAGCTCTCTGTGGTCATCCTCTTCTACAACTTCGGTAAACTTTTTCCGGCCAAATCCGACGTCTTTTCTTGCAATTCATTCCAGTCAAGTAAGTGTTTTTCTGGGTTTATCGTGTAGAGAATTCTGTTGTAAGCTCTGATACGTTGGGTAGGACTAAAAAGAATACTCCCACACCTGATGTTTCGGTGGAACCCCCATATGATCACCCTAAATTTGTGAATGCAAAGGCGGAGAAATCTTGAAAGATAATAAGAGGAATAGTTTTATGGATGAGAGGGAGTTTAATTGGGAAAGTTTTGGTCTGAAGGATATTTTCACTTATTACAAATGGAAAGATTTGTCTATGGATCCGTCTACTAAAGGAATATCTACTGTTGTCAAATCTTTCTATGCTAATGTTATCGGAACAGGGGAAACGGATAACTCGTTTGTGCACGGTTTGGATATTGATTACACTAGTAAAATGATCAATAAGTACTACCGTACGCATGTTGGGGTGACTGAGGAGAAATGTGCTTATCAAAAATTGTTGAGAGAGTTGGATACTGTGGAAAAAGTGAAAGAAAAGCTCCCTGCGCTATCTGAGACTCTAGGGGTGATTATTGACCCTCGGAAGTACCACAAGGGCAATATTGGGGCAAATTAATGAATTTCAAAACCTGATAGAAGCTAGAAAACTCATCTTAACCTGACCCAACGCCAGAGGGTTCCAAATAACAGTCTTAACCCGGGGAACCTTAGAAGAAGCCATAGGCCAAACAAAAAATCTGGAGATAAAATCATCCTTAGGGGCAGCCCCAATAGATAATTTATGGGCATGAATAACGTTAAAGACGTGATGCCGAACATTATTAATGACCATAGAGTGGCAAGGAGTAACTCCGTCAAACCTACATTTATTGCGATCCAAATTTCCCAACAAATTATTCCGGGCAAAATAGCCCCTAGCCAAGATTCAACCCGAGTAGTAGAATTAGAAGAGTAAGAGTGCCAACTAATCAGCCTTTGGGCAAAAGAAGCACCCAAAACAGGAAAGCCAATCATTGAGCCAAAAAACAACCACACATTACGAGCAATGTCTCCATGAAGAAGAAGATGAGGGATAGTTTCAAAAGAAGAAACCAAACAGCAATGACATTTAGAGACAATAGGAATACCTTTACGAGAAACATTATCGTCTGTTGGGATCGCTGCCTTAAGAACTTTCCAAAGGAAAACTGAGACTTTAATTGGGATATGCTTATGCCAACACCACTTAAATACATTAGACCGAGTCCTTGAAACCCTACATTCCCTCCAAGCCGAGTTAATAGTGAATTTCCCGAATGTTGAAGGTTTCCAAAAAGGCTGATCGTGTCCATTCAATAGTCGAATATCGTGTGCTTGCATTGCTAAGAGAAGGGGCGGCCCAAAATTATCTCTCACATAATCTTCACACAAAATGCCATTCTCAAAAAGAGAAAAAATATGTTCAAGTCGAGTGTCATTTAATTGAATGTCTTGAGAAAGCCACTTTTCTTGAATTGAGATCTCCCCATTACCAACACCCCATTGAATCCTTTCCTCCACCAAGTCTTTCGATGCAATCACCCGTCTCCAAATCTGTGAGCAACCAGCCCAAATCGTGGCATCCATAGGATGTGAGTCCCTACAATATTTGGCAGCAAGAAATTGTGTCCAAAGAGAAAGAAGTACGGAAACGCCACCATAATTTCATAGAGAAAACCAATGAGATCTCTTCAAATTTCCGAAGCCCTAATCCCCCTTCGTCAACCGGCCAAAAGAACTCATTTTTTTTAACCCAATGACATTTTTTACCCCCATCCTGGCTACTCCAAATTTTTTTAGCTATAAGCCGATATATTGCAGCCATAACACCTTTAGGCGGCTCAAGCAAAGATATATAGTAAATGGGAATAGCTTGCAAGCATGATTTAATGAGAATCAACTTATCCCTTGCCGATAAAATTTTACCTTGCCAAGAATCAAGGCGTAATCTAATCTTTTGCATGACGGGTTCGAAAAGAGATTGAACCTTTTTACCAACATAAAGAGGGCAGCCAAGGTACACTATAGGAAGATGTTTCTTCTGAAAACCCGTGATAAGAGCAATAGCATTATCCCGATCAGCATTATCTCTACCGGTTAGAAAACAAGATTTGGATATACTAATAAGTTGCCTCGAGAAATGTTGATAAGAATCCAGAAAATCCATGTGAAGTTCAAGAGATTGCACACTTCCATTGCAAAAAATGATTATATCATCAGCGTAGGACAAATGAGAAATAACCAGAACATTTATATTACCCACCAATGTACTTTTGATGCCATCATTATCTTTACTTATAGCTTCAGCACTAGCTCTTTGTAGAGCCAAATGAACAGCAGTAGGTAAAGGTTGGCCTCTCTTGGCCATAGTCGGAGCCATAGCCTTAATTTGAGTCTTTCCACCCTCAATATCAATAACCTCAGGTTCAACCACTACACCATTTTTCTTAGCACCACTACTTGAAGCTAGAGGCACCACTTTATCTTGAGTCCCATTCAGCCCACTTTCTTTCACTTTTTCTCTACAAAACAGAATTCTGAAAGGAAGGGTCCTTTCAGAATTCTGTTTTATAGAAGAACCAATACTAGGGTTTTCCCGTCGACATGAGCCAATATCATGGCCAAGAGTATAACAGTGCTTACAATACCTTGGTAAATTATCATACTCAACCTTCTGGTAAAAACTTGGGATAGAGTCCCCACAATCAATGAAGATTTCATAAGGAAGCTTTTTGGTTACATCAATCTGAACTAGCACCTTGGCTATACTTGGCCTAGAGAGTTCAACAGTAGCTTTGTCCAATGATAGAGGAGTCCCAATTGCGCTGGCTAAGGAGAAAATAACAGACTTGTTAAAGAGGTGTACCGGAAGTCCAGGCAGCCCAACCCAAACAGGAACAAAGGGGGACTCTTGCTCCGGTCGCCACGCCGGAGACCAGGCTAGGGTTCGCATCGGAAACTTATCAACATACCACGTTTCCTTCATCCACAACCGCTGATAATCTGCTTCAGTAGTTAGTTGAATTAACAAATGCTTGGAATCCAAATGGCCCAATTTATAGCTACCTTTTAACTGAAACTTAGCAAATGCCAGACGAGTAACTTCCATGGTAGGTCGACCATGAGAGAATTTTCCGACAAGTGTCCACTTAAATGGCTGAGCAAGTTGATCAATTGCTTCCTTAGATAGTTTGAGAGAAGGCGCCCCTTTATGAGACGCCAAAGGAACGATAGGGAATGCACTTGATATCGAGGTATTTGGAGTTGTATCAGAAGTAACCAACGGAGCAGAAAATAAATCTGCAAATGACTTTAATGGCTGTGCTTGAGAAGGGTTAAGGTTTGGAACATTAGGGTTTGGCGGATAGGAAGGAGATGCCGGCGCTACAGTAGGAACCCCAACATTATGAGTGATCAGAGGAGAGTTGGCAATAGGCGGCGCATTCAGAAGATTAGGGTTTGCATGAGAACCTTGAAGCGCCGACTGAAAATTAGGGTTACTGGGTGACGAGGCGGGTTGGGAAGAAGGAGAGTAGTAGGGATTACTGTTGCTAGAGTTCAAAAAAGGGAAGAAAGACACCGGGCCAGCCATGGCTGCCGGCGGCAAGAAGCCCCTAGGGCAAACCCTAGTGACGGAAGAGAGAAAATTTTTAGAGTCCAACTATTCTTACTTCGGACTTTGAGGGAAAGATGAATAAAATTCTTGCGAATATCAACATGCATAAGGAGCAAAATGCTAGTTCTATGGTGGAATTTGGTCAGATTGTGGAGGCTGATTCTGATGGCCTACATGTGGATCCGGTTACCTCTATTCCAGCTTTAAATTTATCTCCAAGGGCTCCTCCATCTACATCTTTTGTGACTGAACTTGCAGGTTCTACTCCTTTTTCTAATCCTACTTCTAAGGATGTTGATAAAGATGGATTTACTAGGGTTTCTCATAGGAAAAACCGTAGTAAATCATCTTCCCCCTCATCTTAACTTCTCGGGTGAGATCATCTACTTCCTCTTAATTCTTTTTAATGGTGTCTATGATATTCTGGAATATTCGTGGCATTGGTAATAGGGCTTCTCTTCGTAGAGCGAAAAGGTTGATCCGTATTTATGGGTTATCCTTCTTTGCTGTCTCGGAACCTATGTTGCCTTCTTCTAAGATCCTTGTTACTCAACGCAAACTTGGCTGTGTGGGTGGTATCTCTAATTGTTCTAGCAAAATCTGGTTTTTTTGGAAGCACGGTTTTGATTGTCAAGTCATACATGACACGTCTCAAGCCATGACAATTCAGATTTCTCATGCTCTTTGGGATTCTTTCATTCGTATTACAATAGTTTATGCTAGCTGTGATAGTTTTAATAGAAGAGAACTATGGGACAATCTCATGGATTGGAGTTCTTTCAATGAACCATGGATGGTTATTGGTGACTTTAATTGTGTGCTTGATCAAACTGAAAAATTGGGTGGAAAACCGATCCGAGATAGTATTGTGGCAGAATTTTCGGTCATGGTTCAATTCTCTGGTCTTCTTGATGCTGGTTATCTGGGTAATATTTACACTTGGGTTGATAAACCTCGTGGCAAGCCTTCTATTTTTCAGCGATTGGATAGGGCCTTCTATAATAGTCAATGGGTGGGAAAGTTTCACTCTACGACTGTTACGCATATTAACAAAACTTGTTCTGATCATTCTCCTCTTGTCGTTAAAGTTCAAATTGGTGCTGAGAATTTAAAGGGGGCTTTTCGTTTTCTCAATGTTTGGTTAAAGCATCCCTTGTTTGATGATATTGTGAAAAACTCGTGGGAGGAGCCTATGGATGGGAGGCCTATGGTAAAGTTTGCAAAGAAGCTGGCAAGGTTGAGGAAGGTTCTTTCTATCTGGAACAAAGAGGTCTTTGGTCGTATTGACCAACAAATAAAAGATGCTGAAGATGAAGTTAATAGATGCGAACTGGCCTTTAATGTTAATCAGATTGATGCTCATTTGATAGCTTTGAGCAAAGCCAAGGCTAATCTCCTATCTAAGCTAAAAGTGGAAGAGGAATACTGGAGCCAAAAAGCAAACATCTCTTGGCTGAAGGATGGCGACAAAAATACAAAGTTTTTCCATTCTTATGTGAGAAAAAAGAGACAAAAACTGCATCTTCATCGTATCAGGAATAGCAATGGTGATTGGATTCATTCTAAGGAAGAAATTCAAAAGGAGGCCGTGACTTTTTACTATAGTCAGCTTCAAAAACCCCATGAAAACCCTTCTAATGACATTTTGGATGTAATTCCCACGTTGATTATGGAGGAGGATAATGCATACTCACTGCTATTCCTTCTTTGGAAGAGATTAAAGCTACTATTTGGGCTATGAATGGTAAGAGTGCAGCTAGCCCGGATGGTTTTAATGGGGATTTTTATCGGCATTGCTGGCCTATTATACAATCTGACCTTGTTCGAGCTATTTGTGAGTTTTTCTCAGGCTTTGAGATGCCTCGAAGCTGGACGAGCACTCTTATTGTTACAATCCCCAAGGTAAATGCTCCTACCACTTTTTCTGAATTACGCCCTATTAGCCTCTGCAATTTTTCGAATGAAGTGGTAACTAAGTTACTTACTTGTCGCTTAACTACTATTCTTCCCCGTATCATTTCGCCTCAACAAAGTGGTTTTGTTAAAGGTAGAATGATCCATGAGAATGTTCTTCTTGCTCAAGAGCTTATGCAATCTATTAAAAAGAAAGTGTGGGGTACCAATGTGAGCTTAAAGCTGGATATGGCTAAGGCTTATGACCGTATTTCCTGGTTTGCATTGATAAAAGTCATGAGGAAATTTGGCTTTAATGAGGTATGGAATGATATGATTTTCCGTAGCATTTCATCTTGCTGGTTTTCTATCCTTGTTAATGGCGAAAGTTGTGGTTTCTTGCCCTCAACTAGAGGTCTTTGGCAAGGGGATCCCATTTCTCCTATCCTGTTTATCATTGCTGCGGAGGTTCTTAGTAGAGGTCTCAATACTCTTCATTCTGAGAATCCTCATTACAGATTTAGAGCACATATTCACACTCCTTTGGTTTCTCACTTATCATATGCTGATGATATTATAATCTTTTGTAATGGCTCTAAAGATTCCCTGGAGGCTCATATGAGATGCTTAAGTTGGTATCAGGATTTCTCGGGGCAGCTTGTGAGTGTAGCTAAATCTTGCTTTGTGACTGGGGTCCATAATGAGGAAAGAGATTTGATTATTTCTGAAGTTACAGGTTTCCAAAAAAAGGAGCTTCCTATCACTTATTTGGGGTGTCCAATTTATGTTGGCCGAAAAAAGATGTCCTTTTTTAATGGGGTCCTTCGAAAAATGGAGGATAGATTGGCTACTTGGCAAGGGAAGCTTCTGTCCTATGGCGCTAAACTTACTCTTATCAAAACTTGTCTTCAAGCTATTCCTCTTTACTACATCTCTCTTCTTGAGCCTCCCAAGGGTACCTTCAAGGCTATGTATCGGTTGATTGCTAATTTCTTTTGGTGTGGCATGGATGGAGCTAATAAATGTCATTGGGTTTCTCATGCTAAAATGTTTTACCCTACGGATGAAGGAGGCTTGGGCCTTAGACGGTTTGAAGATGTTTCTAAAGCCTTGGCAATGAAGCTTTGGTGGAGATTTAGAGGCACGAATTCCTTATGGACTGATTTTCTTATGGCTAAATATTGCTATGGAACTCATCCAATGGACGCCACTATCCCTTCTTTTGCCTCGCATGTTTGGTCTCGTATGGTTAGCGTCAAGGATGTTGTTGAGCAGCATATTAGATGGCGTGTAGGTTGTAGGGACATATCTATTCATGAAAGGTGGTTGGAGGAAGATCTTCACCTTCCCGGAGATCACATCGAAATCTCTTCTCTCTTTCATGAAGGGCAGCCCCGATCTGATTTTATTCAAAACTCCTATGGTTCTCTTCTTCTCAAACGCATTCAGGATCAGAGCATTCAAATCATTGATACCCCGGATCATCTTTTTTGGTCTCCCTCTTCGACAGGTCAGTTTACTCTCTCTACGGCATGGGAAATTTGCAGGAACAAAAAGAATAAAAGTAGGGTTTTTGAGCTTTGTTGGCATCCCAATATTCCTATTAAGATTTCTGTTTTTCTTTGGCGTGTTCTTCATAACGGGATCCCTACGGATTTGGCTGTTCAAAAGAGGGGTATACACATAGCCTCATCTTGTGTTTGCTGCCAAAATCATGCTATAGAGGATAATTGTCATTTGTTCGCTCATAGTGACATTGCCGTGACTATTTGGTCTCATTTTTCTCAATTGATGGGTGTTCCTCTTTGTCATTATTCTCTTCATTCTATCCTCATGAGTTGGTGGTTATGCAAACCAAAAAATATTGGAAAGGGTTTCATGTGGGTTGCTAGACTTCTTCCAGCTATTGTTACTTGGGAAATTTGGAAAAGTAGGAACAAAGCTAAGTTTGAAGACTCTCCTATGACTACTACCTCGATTTTTCACTCCATTTACAAGCTGATTGAAGGCCTTTATAAAGCCTTTCAGCCTGTTTTTTTAGATTCTTCAATGGATCTTCATCTCCTCTCGGTTTTCCATTTCACTCCTATTTCTATTCCTTGTAAACGGGTTAGAATGGTTGTTTGGAAGGCGCCAATTATTGATCAAATAAAGCTGAATTCTGATGGTGCGTCTAAGGGTAATCCGGATGTCGGGTGGAGGAATTTTCAGAAATTATAAAGGTGAGATGTTGTTTGCGTATTCCAGATTCTATGGCAAGGGAACCAATATGATGGCCGAAGCTAAGGCTGCCATTGATGGTATCTCTTATGCTTTCTCCTTTGGCATGACTAACCTTTGGCTTGAAATTGACTCTGAAGTTCTCCTTAAGATCCTCATTGAAGAATATCACATCCCTTGGCAGATTTGGTATGAAGTTCAGGCTATTAAACGTTTTATGAGGCGGATTCATATAAAAATTTCTCATGTTCTTAGAGAAGGTAATCAGGTGGCGGATAGTCTTGCTAATTTGGTGGTTCGTACTCGTCAGGACTCTTTTTTCTACTCTGCTGGTGATCTCCCTCACTATTGTAAGGGGGCTTATACTTTGGATCATGCTTTTACTCCTTATATTAGGCGATAGCTTCTGTTTTATGGCTAGACTTTTGTATAGATTGCTTTCCTCTTTTAATAGTCATCCCTCCCTATTTTGTAGAGGTCTTTACAACTTGTGTAAGGCCTCCCCCCTAGTTTTTTCTTTCAGGTGGTTAAGGCTGTCATGTCCCCCACCTTGCTTGTATCCTTTATTAATTTTTATTAATAAAATCTAGGGAGTACCGTCTCCTTTCGCCAAAAAAAAAAACATTGATATTACCCATGTGATAAGAGATATGTGGATGTTGGAGATGAAGATTATTAAGCCCACAACTCAAAACTTCAGCAGCTACAATAAATAAAATTGGGGATATAGGAACCCCTTGTCGAAGGCCACGAGATGAAGGAAAGTATCCACAAGCTGAACCATTGATAAGAATCAAAAACCAACAAGAGCTGATGCATCGAAATATCATGTCCATCCACTCTTCACAAAAGCCAAACCTCCTCATGACTTTAATTAAAGCAAACCAAGACAACCTATCATACGCTTTAGCCATATCTAGCTTCAACGCCACATTAGACCCAAACACTTTTCTTTTGAGGGAATGAAACAATTCTTGAGCAAGTAACACATTTTCATGAATTAATCTCCCTTTAACAAAACCACTTTGTTGAGGGGAAATAATACGAGGCAGAACATTCTGAAGTCTAAGGCACAAGAGCTTTGTAATTACCTTATTTGAAAAGTTGCACAAACTAATAGGCCTTAATTCCGAAAAAGAGGTAGGGGCTGCCACTTTTGGAATTGTCACAATGAGAGTGCTAGTCCAACTCCGTGGGAGATGAAACCCACTGAAAAATTCCACAACCGCTTTATAAAAATCCCCCAAGATAATATCCCAACATTTGTGATAAAAAGCACCCGTAAACCCATCCGGTCCTGCAGCACTAGTCCCACTCATACTAAAAACCACATCTCGGAGTTCCTCACGAGACGGGGCTGCTATAAGCATATGGTTATCTCCATTAGTAATTAGACGGGGAATGAGATCAAGCAGCTCATCCAAGCTGATCAGAGTAAAATCTAACAGCTTCATCTCGAATTTGTTGCTGGTTCACAATCCAATTTCCATGACCATCACGGATTCTATGCAAATATAGTTGCTGCCTTCGTTTTTCACATATGCATGAAAAAACCGAGTGTTATGATCACCATCCTTAATCCATGCTAAATTAGCTTTTTGCATCCAAAATTCTTCCTCTATTTTCAAACGGTAGGAAAGATTTGCTTGGGCTAGATGGAGAGCAGCCCTATTTTCCTCACTAGGGTTTTCATCAAAAGCTAGCTCCTTTCCACAAACCTCATCTTCAGCATTTTTGACAAGTTGATCCACTCTACCAAAGGTCGTACGATTCCAGATTTGTAGATCATGCTTGAGGCGAGTAAGCTTTTTACCAAACTTGACTAAAGGCCGACAAAAAAGTCTGTTATTCCACGAAGAAGTCACCAAAGACATGAAGGACTCATGCCGAGTCCAAACATTAAGAAACCTGAAAACACCCTTACGAACCTCATCAACCAAACGAATATTAACCACTAAAGGAGCATGATCAGAACATGTTCTATTTAGATGGTCAATAGTTGTTTGAGCAAAATATTGCAGCCACTTTTCATTGTAAAGAGCTCGGTCCAGCCTTTGAAGAATAGTTGCTCGCTTAGATCTCTTATTCCACCATGTGAAAATATGTCCTCTATAACCCCCATCAATTAAATTTGAGATTTGGATCATATCTACGAAATCAGACACCTTAGAATCCACCACAGGCTTACCCCCAACCTTCTCGGACTGATCAATAATGGAATTAAAATCCCCCACAATCATCCAAGATTCATCCGTGGCACTCATATCAATGAAATAGTCCCATAAAACCCTTCTAATAAACTTGCTACAACTAGCATGAACAAAAGACAATAAAACAGGAGTTGGCCAAAGAGAATGAGTAGTACAAATGGTAATAACTTGATCATCTTGAAAGAGGACATCACAGTGGATACCATGTCTCCAAAACAGCCATATATTACCCTTATCATTAGAAACACCTCAGAGACAACGAATTTTCTGAACATAAGAAGGAAGCGTAGAAGAGTCCACCTTAGGTTCATAAATAGCACAAATAGATACATCATGCAACCTTAATAACCTTTTAATTCGGCGAACCGAAGCTGAATTTCCAATCCCACGAATATTCCAACTCAAAACACCTACCATGGATAACAGATTGAAGATAAAAACAAAGGAAAAGGGCTTTTATGCCAGAGGATTAAAGGTGCGCCCACCACCCGGGACAGCACCATCAATTAAAGTATCCTTTCCTTGACTAGATATTTCATGAATATCAAACTCTGTTGTAATGCGAGGGCCCCGAGGTGAAAGTTGCAAATTATCAATCACGGCATCACTAGTCTTTTTAAGGAGGGTAGAATCTAAAACTTCCAATTCAGAGTCTGAATCATTTTTCCCATCTTGTAAATGAAAATTTTCAGCCGCACCAAAATTGGAGGAGTCTGGATTAACATTTTCATGGGTAACATTCTCAGAAAATACATGTTCTTCATCAAGATCAATAGCCCCATCATCAACCATATTACCATTAGAATTAACCTTTGGAACTGCTTGCTTCAACACACTAGTAGTTTTTAAAGAAGTAGGGGAAACAAAAGGGGCTCCCCTAGTGGGAAGAAAACTAAAACCACTGGGACAAGATTTGAAAAAAAAGATTTTGAGCCATTTGGGGAAGAGGTCTTGGAAGCCTTGGAAACACCAACAATAGTCTTAGAATGAATATGAGGAACATTCGAACCACTAATATTGGACTTTGAGGTCTTGGAATGATGAACTTGAACATCATCAGAAATCAACTTTGCACCATCTTTTTTCTTCTCTACATATATCAGATTCTGTTTGGGATCACCATGGCTTTTCTTATGCAAATCTTTCTTGGGCAAATCTTGACTAACGCCAGAATTATCATTCAAAGAATTTCCTTTATTATTTGCTGCAATACCATCTTGAATACCCTTCCCTTTATCAACTTTAAGAGCCTCTTGGTTGCTGCTACCGTCTTGTTTTGGCTTTAGGAAGTAGCAGTTTGCCATATCATGACCAAGTTTGTAGCAATGCTTGCAATAATGGGGAAGATTTATAAACTCCAAATTCTGGTAGAAACTTGAAAATTCATCTCCACAATCTATGAAAACCCTAGATGGCAACTTTTTAAGCAAATCCACTTGAACCAATTCCCTAGCTTCACTCGGCCTAGAGAGATTTGCTGTGGGCTGATCAATTGAAAGGGGCTCACCAAAAATCTTCGCAATTGAGAATAAGCAAACCTTGTTAAACATATGAATAGGGAGACCCAGAAGGCTTACCCAAACAGGAAAAAGCGAAGATTCCTTGTCCGGATGCCAAGAATGTGTCCATCTGAAAACCCTCGTAGGATGACACCCTAAATTCCATGATTCCTTCGACCACAACCTGTTAAAATCACCTTCGTGCCTTAAACGAATCAGAATGTGTTTGGGATCGACATGGCCCAAGCTGAATTCTGACTTCAATCCAAACTTCACAAAAAGCTGTCGTGTAATCTCCATATTAGGTCTCCCGTGAGAAAACTTGCCAATTAACGTATACTTGAAAGGCTGTGCTAAGGAAGTAATCATCTCTTTCGAGAATTTAAGAGAAGGCTCGCCCTTATAGGTAGAAACAGGAACAATATTCATTTGCAGCGGAGGAGGGACAAAAGTATCCTTTACCAAGTCAGCAAAGGGTTTCTTTTGCGTTGGAGAAGACGGCTACGCTATATTTTCCTGCGGTTGGGGGGAAAACGCGTCATTGGGAGGCGCTGAATGAGAACCTTTTTGAATCCTTTGCCCGCTAGGATTGTTAACATTAGGGTTCCCATTAAGACCAGGAATCCCAAACGTATTGGAACAGACATGCACAGGCTGTAACGGGGAGGAGGAACCATTGACGATTGGAACAAAACCTTGGGAAGCCATAGAAGCAATCAGAAAGCAAGAAGAATACGAAACCCTATTTAGGGTTTCAGCAAGAACAAAAGGAAGGCTAGAGGAGAGAGAAGAGAGAAAAAGTCAAACGGTCAATCATTGTTTAGGGATGGTGGTGACTTATTAAGGGCACAACAAATGTCATTGGGTTAGGCAGTCACAAATGTTTCGTCCTGTTAGTGAGGGTGGCCTTGGATTTCGTAGACTTGAAGATATGGCCATGGCTTTGGCAATGAAGTTATGGTGGCGGTTCCGTAGTAGTAAGTCTTTGTGGGTGGATTTTATGGAAGCTAAATATTGTTATGGAACCCATCCAATGGATTCGACCAAACCTTCTTTTGCCTCTCATGTTTGGATCAGAATGTTAAAAGCCAAGGATCTAGTGGAAGCTAATATGGGTTGGAGACTTGGGTGTGGTGATATTTCTCTGCATGAGCGTTGGTTTGATGGTATTCTCAGCTTTCCGAGAAACCATGTTGAGATATCATCGTTATTTTCTAATAACCACCTCCGAGTTGATCATGTTAGGGAGGTTTATGGGGAGCAACTGCTGCATATCCTTACTGATCAGAATATCCAATTGGTAAATAGGCCGGACCAACCTTTTTGGTTCCCGTCTTCTTCTGGTAAGTTCACCATTTCCTCTGCTTGGCATCTTTGTCGAAAGAAAGATATTCAAAACCCTATGTTTGAGTTTTGTTGGAATAAATATATCCCTCCCAAGATTTAGTATTTCTGTGGAGACTTTTGCACAATGGTCTTCCTACCGACTTAGCTATTCAACGGCATGGTATTCAGCTTGCCTCGGCTTGTTGTTGCTGCTCTAATCCCTCTCTCGAAAACCTGGATCATCTCTTTGTTAATAGTAACATTGCTAGGGATGTTTGGTCCCATTATTCCAATCTTCTCGGAGTTAGGTCATTCTCTTTCAATACTCGTTCTGCTGGTGGTTTGGCTTCTCTAAGTATGGTCCTAAGAGTTTACATTGGCTAGCCCATATTCTCCCATGCTTCATTCTTTGGGAAATTTGGAAGAGTCGCAATAAAGCCAAGTTTGAGAATGTTCCTATGTCTGCGCACTCCATTATTGTTGCGGCTTCTTCTGCTATTAAGGATTCTGCACATGCTTTTTCTGTCACATTCTCAGACAAAGGTTTGGATGCTCATCTCTCTTCGTTTTTTGGCTTTAAGATGGCCTGGCCTCAAAGCAAACGGAGTAGGCTTGTCTTGTGGCAGCCCCCTATTGATGAACAATTCAAGTTGAATACGGATGGTGATTCGAAAGGTAATCCTAGAATCATTACTGGTGGTGGTATTTTTCGGTCCAATAGGGGAAAGATTCTCTTTGCTTTCTCTAAATTTTATGCGTATGGATCTAATATGGTAGCTGTAACGACCCCAAAAACCCGTTCCTATTTATTTTATATTTTTGGGGATTTTTATTTGACTTATGTGTGCATTTTATGTGTTGCATCATATTTTATGATTTGCACATCTTACTTGATTAAATGTGCTATTTACTTAGTTAGTAGTAATAATGGTTAAAGGAGTTAAATGATTAAGTTGAAACTTTAGGGTCCTTTGTGAAAATATAAGTTTAGGGGCTAAAGTGTTAAAAATAAAAGTTGGGTGACCAAAATAAGAAAATGGAGTAAAAAATCTAATATAACATGTTTGCTTTCTTTCTCTGTGTTTCATTCTTGTGTTCTGCAACATTCTCGTTTCTTCCTAAGGTTAAAAGAAAAAGGTAAGTTCAACCCATTTCGATTTAATTCTTTTTATTTACTTATCCGTTTTAAAAACTAATTATATAAAAATGATCAGGGTGTTGAGTATGTCATTTCTACCCGAACAAAACATATTTCTGCGATACTTTTTCCGGAAATAGGTAAGTTACTAATTCCCCTTAAATAGTAAAATGGTCATATATTTGCTATATGTGTGATATGTGGTGAAATTATTGTGAAAAGAATTTATTTGTGATACTTGTTTATTTGGGACAAATGGAGTATAATTATACTAGGTAAGTGACTTGGTTTGTATGCAAGGATGTATATGGAGTATGTTTATATACCTGAGAATGTTAGTATGAGTGTTTGAAAGTATACTCCTACTCGAGGGACGGTTAAAAAACTTGAGTTAAATGTTAAATAAGTATATTATAAAAATAATACTATTATTCATGGGACGGGGAAATGAATGAAAGTATCCCTAAATGAGTATATTAGTATATTAGAAAAATTATACTTATACTTTTGGGATGGTAAAATATTTAAATGGAATAAAAGAAAATTATTCTATTATTTGTGGGACGGTAAAAAGAATGAAATAAACTTGAAAGTAAAGTTTTGGGCATGTATTGCACTACTGGGTATTGTTAGTATTGTTAAAATACTAGTGAAAGTATACACCTACGTTTGGGACGGTGGAATAGAGTAAGTATAATTTATTCAAGTTTTGGCCTGCGAGATGTGTTGGGCGGCCGCCCAAATAGGGCGTGCGGCCGCACACTTATCTGGAAGATTTTTGTCTTGGGACAGAGTGTTTTGGGCAGCCGCACAATCTGGTGTGGGCGACCGCCCAGGGTTACTGAAAAGTTGAGTTGTTCCATTTCAAGTGATTTAAAGTTCAATCTTGGTTTAGGTCTTAGGTGATATCCTAGAGTACCTAGAGGGTTGTTGTGGAACACCCTAGTGTTTGAAATGGGTTCCTTTGTGAACATAAGAGTTGTGGAATTTGACTAAATGTTAATTGGATTTGGTTGAACGTCTTTTGATGTGGTTTGGATTGGTTCATCTTTGTGATGTGTTTGGCTTGGTTCCCTACTTTGGAATCATTGTCCTTGGCGGTTGTTTAAGCAAGTATTCATTACTATGCTAGTGTTAAAGTCCAGCTGGTCTTGTGTTGTGGAGTCGGGACAGTGGTAGGGATTATAATGGCACACGAGCCAAGTTCATTGTAAGGCGTCTACCATGGGTTTCTCATTTTTAACCCCCAGTCCAGATTGGCCTTGGATGGGATGAACTAGCTCCCTCGAGTAAGCATTTGGGTTATGACTCTGTGTCATATTTCCCTCTCTGGTTACTTTGGTTCTATTGGTTATGGTTTGGTTTTCGGGATCCCGGCTTCAGCTATTTATGCTGCTCAGATGGTTTTCTCAGATGGTTATATGTTTGATTCGAGAACCTTGGCTCAGTATCCATGTATGAGTGTATATTTTAGCCCTATATGTTGTATGATGAGTTGGTCGTTATTTCCAACCGGTATGGGACGGTTGGCGATAGGGAGCCTCTCATGTTATGTGCTATATGCTATATGATTATTTGTTGATATAGTTTCTTTATGATTATCATATCAGCATGTAACGTAGTTGCATTTTAGTAGCTTACTGAGATTCATTCTCACCCCTTATTTGTTTACTGTTTTAGATAAAGGCGAATCCAGGGAATAGGATAATTGCACGGGAGGACGTCGTGGTGGTAAGAGTTTTGGATATGAATTTTGTCAAGGTTACATTACATAGATGTATAACCTTTTGGGTAGAGTTTCCATGACTTCATCATTTTGTAACACCATTATTTTGGATAATGTTGGTGTATGTACATTTGTATAAAAGTTTGTAAGCCTTCGGGCTAAGTACTTTCGTTCGTGAAAGAGTTTGTTTGAAAGTTAAATGAAGTCTTTGAAATTCGAGTGTGGATTTTGTTAAACTTTATGAAAGTATATTTCGAAAATTTATCTAAAAGTGTTTTATAACGTCTTCCACTCGTGTCCCGAGCGTGGGGCCAAGTAGGACCACGGGTCTGGGGCGCGACAGTTGGTATCAGAGCTAGGTTGTAGATGGTCTAGAATGACTAAGTGACCTAGGAGAGTAGTTGGGTAGAGAGTGAGTAACGTTGAGTGTTTTATGCAGGTAATCACTGAAGATGGTTGGAACAGAGGGTGATCAGTCGGGGCCTTCAGGGCTGGGTAATGCTAGAGAAGAGGTTTGAACAATGTTCCAAGGTATGTTTGAAGCTGTAATGAAAACAATTGACGATATAGTTTAGCATGAAAGCAAGGTTGAAGCCTCAGATGTGACAAAACGAGGAGGACAGTTAAAACCACAACCCCAGCGTGGTGATAGTAAAGAATACCAAGGGACATCTTCGCAAGCTAAGGAATCTTTTCAAGGGCCACAGAATAGAAGAACTCAAGGCAAACGAGTATGTAGCTATTGTCGGAAGGAAGGGTATTTAGAAGAAAGTTGTTGGAAGAAGAAAGGCAAATGTATGAGATGTGGTTAGTTGGGTCACTTTCAGAGGAATTGCTCTAGATTTAAGAATCAGTTATCGGGAAGTGTAATTGGGTCTTCTCAGGGCCAGAAGAGGGATTCTTCAGGGAAGCTTAAGGTACAAGGTAGTGTTTCTGCCATCAATCAACAACAGATTTCAGATCCTTCTAATGTGATTGGAGGTATAATTTCTATGTCTAGTTTGAGAGCACATACACTTATAGACCCTGGCTCTTCGCATTCTTATATGTCTGTGCATTTTGTTTCTCGATTACATGTGTCTCCTGAGTTTCTACCTTAGGTGTTAGAGGTGTCTATCCTAAGGGGGAGTGTTTGGTGATTGATAGAGTGTTGCGCACTTGTGATGTGCAAATTTGTGAGCATGTTTTACTTGCTGGTTTAGTTATTTTGCCATAGCAAGATTTTGATATTATTGTGGTGGAGTTTTATATGCTAGTGTGCTTTAATTAAGCATGGTAGATATATGTGTTTAGCATTCATGCTATTTATGCATTAAAGTCTGGAATTTTTTTTATCACAAGGTTATGCCTGGTATTTGGTTTATGGGGCTGGCAGCAGAGTGTCTATAGCTAAACTAGAGAATGTACTCTTCCTTTGTGGGATCTCAGATATGTTTTCTATTGAGTAGTACATGATTGATAAAACCTTGGGTTATCTTGAGTTGTTCGGTATAATGCTATAGTGTTGATATCTAGTGCAATATATCCATAACATTGGTTGAGTTAAAGGAGTAGAAGATTCAACTTGAGATATTTCTTGACAAGGGATTCATTACGTTTAGTATATCTACGTGGGATGTATCAGTATTGTTTATTATGAAAAGGTATGGTACTTTGGAATTGTATATTGAATACTAAGAGCTCAACCAGATGACTATAACGAATCATCACTTGTTATTTTATATGGGGGATATATTTGATCAACTTCAGAGATCAGTGGTTTATTCAGTGGTTGGCTTGAAGTGATTATCATCAGTTGAAATTTTGAGTTGAGTATATTTTAAAAACGGTTTTTCATACCAGGTATGGGCATCATAAATTGTGGTCATAGTGTTTGAATTAACAACTACTTCAGTGGTATTGTTGGATATGCTGAGTTGTATTTGTAGCCGTAATTGAATTGCTTTGTGAGAGGCAACAGTTGTAAAATCAAGGCATTATGTCTTCTTGTTAGAGGATATATTATTTTGAGGAAGTTTCAACTCAGGCATAGCTTTTAATCCTTCAATGGAAGCAACAGTAATTGGAAAAGATTCCACTTCAGTAACAGAGGTATGTAGCTTGTTGAGATTGGCATATGGTTAGAGATTCATTGATGGATTTCTAAGGTAGCTACACCATTAACTATATGACACAGGAAGATACACTTTCTCGATGGATTGGTAAGAGTGAAACGAGTTTTTAATTGTTGAAACGAGAGTTGATGAAAACTTCAGTATTGATATTGCTTAATGGATTTGACTAGTATTACAGTTATCTAGAGGATATGATCAGTGTTACTATTTTCTAGTGGATATGTCGAGTTTTACCATTATAGTGGATCTGATAAATTTATTATTCATGGTGATGCCTTAAAGAATGATTGAGATGTTCATCGCTTCAGAATTGTATGGTAACAATGTGTGCTTTGAGAAGATTTATTCCTTATGAACAAAATTATCCTACCCATAACTTGAGATTTATTGCGATTATACATCCATGGCATTAGTGAATGACCTTTATAAAGCCATATTGAAGTGTTTACCAACCATGAGACTTGAAGTAATCATTTTCTTCAAGAGAGCTACACTTGAGACAATGCAAGTAGAGCAAGAGAGCTACACTTGAGACAATGCAAGTAGAGTATTATGTTATATCATTCAGGAAAGACAAATATATTAGAGGATTCCTTGACTTATAGTTCATGATTGATAACACTAAATGGGGGAAGGTTAGAGGAATTGACATCTTGGAGTCCTTATGAGTCGAGACATGTGATGATTTTGCGATTGTGGAAGCTTTAAGTTTCTACTCTATTGAATGATTTCAACTATAGAAAATTACTAGTGGAATGAATGATGATAGACAACACGACTTTGTTCGTTGCTAGTGATGGAACTTTAACTTTTGTAGCAGAGTATGTAGTCGATACTTAGTGGAACCAACATGCATAACGGAATTCAACTACAGGTACTTGAAGAGATACACAAGACCAATTTAATTATGAATCCAAGTAAATGTAGAGTATTGAGATAATTTGAAGAGTTACATTTGATTTGTTTGACACGAGAAATTCTAAGCATTCAACTAAGTCTTTGAGCTGCGAATATTTAAAAGTGGGATTTAGTACGGGTTTTCATCCTCAGACAGATGGTCAGACAGAAAGAACCATTCAGATTCTCGAGGATATGTTGAGAACTTGTTCAATTGATTCTTAGAATTCGTGGGATATACCTTTACTTCTCGTGGAGTTTGCTTAATATATCAGTTCTTTTGAGATTTTGGGAAGAGTTGGATATTGGGCTTATCATCTTGTGTTACTTCCTTCTCTTGACAAGGTTTATAATGTGTTCCTTGTGTCGATGCTACGCAAATCTGTTTATGATTTTTCTCATATATGTCTAAAGTTTTAGAGGATATTGAATCGAGTGGGTTTTAAGAAAAGCATTCAGTTCAAGTGATTGATTCTAGAATTCGAGAATTGAGAAATGAGAGTATTAATTTTGCTTGAGTTGTATAGAGAAATCATAATGTGAAAGAATCTACTTGGAAGTTTCGAAATTGGAATGGAAAGGAAATATCCTTGGTTGTTTGAGGGTCGAGGTAAGTAAACCCTAAAATTCGGGACGAATTTTCTTTAAGGGGGAGTGATTGTAACGACCCCAAAAACCCGTCCCTATTTATTTTATATTTTTGGGGATTTTTATTTGACTTATGTGTGCATTTTATGTGTTGCATCATATTTTATGATTTGCACATCTTACTTGATTAAATGTGCTATTTACTTAGTTAGTAGTAATAATGGTTAAAGGAGTTAAATGATTAAGTTGAAACTTTAGGGTCCTTTGTGAAAATATAAGTTTAGGGGCTAAAGTGTTAAAAATAAAAGTTGGGTGACCAAAATAAGAAAATGGAGTAAATAAATCTAATATAACATGTTTGCTTTCTTTCTCTGTGTTATTCTTGTGTTCTGCAACATTCTCGTTTCTTCCTAAGGTTAAAAGAAAAAGGTAAGTTCAACCAATTTCGATTTAATTCTTTTTATTTACTTATCCGTTTTAAAAACTAATTATATAAAAATGATCAGGGCGTTGAGTAGGTCATTTCTACCCGAACAAAACATATTTCTGCGATACTTTTTCCAGAAATAGGTAAGTTACTAATTCCCCTTAAATAGTAAAATGGTCATATATTTGCTATATGTGTGATATGTGGTGAAATTATTGTGAAAAGAATTTATTTGTGATACTTGTTTATTTGGGACAAATGGAGTATAATTATACTGGGTAAGTGACTTGGTTTGTATGCAAGGATGTATATGGAGTATGTTTAATATACCTGAGAATGTTAGTATAAGTGTTTGAAAGTATACTCCTACTCATGGGATGGTAAAATATTAACTTGAGTTAAATATTAAATAAGTATATTATAAAAATTATACTATTATTCATGGGATGGGGAAATGAATGAAAGTATCCCTAAATGAGTATATTAGTATATTAGAAAAATTATACTTATACTTTTGGGATGGTAAAATATTTAAATGGAATAAAAGAAAATTATTCTATTGTTTGTGGGACGGTAAAAAGAATGAAATAAACTTGAAAGTAAAGTTTTGGGCATGTATTGCACTACTGGGTATTGTTAGTATTGTTAAAATACTAGTGAAAGTATACTCCTACGTTTGGGACGGTGGAATAGAGGAAGTATAATTTATTCAAGTTTTGGCCTGCGAGATGTGTTGGGCGGCCGCACTCTTATCTGGAAGATTTTTGTCTTGGGACAGAGTGTTTTGGGCGGCCGCACAGTCTGGTGTGGGCTACTGCCCAGGGTTGCTGAAAAGTTGAGTTGTTCCATTTCAAGTGATTTAAAGTTCAATCTTGGTTTAGGTCTTAGGTGATATCCTAGAGTACCTAGAGGGTTGTTGTGGAACACCCTAGTGTTTGAAATGGGTTCCTTTGTGAACATAAGAGTTGTGGAATTTGACTAAATGTTAATTGGATTTGGTTGAACGTCTTTTGATGTGGTTTGGATTGGTTCGACTTTGTGATGTGTTTGGTTTGGTTCCCTACTTTGGAATCATTGTCCTTGGCGGTTGTTTAAGCAAGTATTCATTACTATGCTAGTGTTAAAGTCCAGCTGGTCTTGTGTTGTGGAGTCGGGACAGTGGTAGGGATTATAATGGCACACGAGCCAAGTTCATTGTAAGGCGTCTACCATTGGTTTCCCATTTTTAACCCCCAGTCCAGATTGGCCTTGGATGGGATGAACTAGCTCCCTCGAGTGAGCATTTGGGTTATGACTCTGTGTCATATTTCCCTCTCTGGTTACTTTGGTTCTATTGGTTATGGTTTGGTTTTCGGGATCCCGGCTTCAGCTATTTATGCTGCTCAGATGGTTTTCTCAGATGGTTATATGTTTGATTCGAGAACCTTGGCTCAGTATCCATGTATGAGTGTATAATTTAGCCCTATATATTGTATGATGAGTTGGTCGTTATTTCCAACCGGTATGGGACGGTTGGCGATAGGGAGCCTCTCATGTTATGTGCTATATGCTATATGATTATTTGTTGATATAGTTTCTTTATGATTATCATATCAGCATGTAACGTAGTTGCATTTTAGTAGCTTACTGAGATTCATTCTAACCCCTTATTTGTTTACTGTTTTAGATAAAAGCGAGTCCAGGGAATAGGATAATTGCACGGGAGGACGTCGTGGTGGTAAGAGTTTGGGATATGAATTTTGTCAAGGTTACATTACATAGATGTATAACCTTTTGGGTAGAGTTTTCGTGACTTCATCATTTTGTAACACCATTATTTTGGATAATGTTGGTGTATGTACATTTGTATAAAAGTTTGTAAGCCTTCGGGCTAAGTACTTTTGTTTGTGAAAGAGTTTGTTTGAAAGTTAAATGAAGTCTTTGAACTTCGAGTGTGGATTTTGTTAAACTTTATGAAAGTATATTTCGAAATTTTTTCTAAAAGTGTTTTATAACGTCTTCCACTCGTGTCCCGAGCGTGGGGCCAAGTAGGACCACGGGTCTGGGGCGTGACAGTAGCGGAGGCTAAAGCCGTGTGTGATGGTCTCTCTTTTGCTCGCAATTTTGGTATTTCCTCTCTTTGGTTGGAAATTGATTCGGAGGTTCTTCTTAAAATTTTAATTGACAAATATCATATCCCGTGGTGTATTTGGTATGAAGTGATGGAAATTAAACGCTTAATGGATCAGATTTCAGTTCGTATATCTCATATTCTTCGTGAAGGAAATAAAGTTGCTGATGGATTAGCAAATGCTGTTGTGGTATCTCGCTCTACATCGTTCTATTATTCCTTCACCGATCTTCCTCAAGATTGCAAGGGACCTTACTTGTTGGACAGCACTTCTTCTCCTTATATTCGATTAGGATAGCTTCAGTTGTTTATGGCTAGATTGTTGTATTGTTTTCTTGTTTCTTATGGTAGGACCCCTTCCCTTTATTGTAGAGGACACTACATTTTGTGTAGTGCCTCCCCCTAGTTATTTTTTCTTGGTGGTTGAGGTTGTCATGTCCCCCACCTTGTTCTGTATTTTTTCTTTAATTAATAAAATCTAGGGAGGTACCGTCCTCTTTTCGCCCAAAAAAAAAATAAAAAAAAATTCTATCATAACGATTACAGCTAGCATACACAACTGTTAAGAAAACATTTGTATCCCAACGATTGTGAGAAATATGAAGAGTAAGAGCTTGTGTTGAATCATGAACCACACGACAATCAAAACCATCCTTCCAAAATAGCCAGACCTTACATTGCAATTAAAAAGACTACCACTACAGCCAAACTTTCTTTGAAACATTAAAATCTGAGACGAAGAGACCATAGGTTCAGCTAGGGCAAACAAAGAAGCACCATGCAGCCGGAGCAACCTTTTTACCCTTCTAAACGACGCCTTATTACCAATACCACGAACATTCCAAAACAACATAGCTACCATTGATAAATAATGAAGAAAAAGTAAAAGGATCTCACCAAAATAACTAATGAGATGGAGAAACAGATCTACTACGATGTTTTCTGGATTTAACCTTTTAAAACCCATCAGCATCACTATCCAGAGAACCTTGATTTGCAAATGGCGTGCACCCAGCCCTATCAGTCACAAAGGCATTAGCAGAAGGTGCCCGAGGAGAGAGATTCAAATTCTCAACAAAATCAGACTTGCTTCCCATACTAACCGAATCAATCACATTCTCTAATACATCATTAGGAACACCCACAGTAAGTGAACTGTTAGTCACCTTATGTTGCTCCACATTCTGCAATATAATGTCTAAGTTATTTGGGCCCCCCTCTTTAGTCATGGTATCCATCCCATTAACATTCTGATTTGGGATTGCCGTAGTCACCAAGGCAGGTTTTTGAGAATCCTTAAGAGACTCAGGTTGAGGCGAACCTCTCCTAGCCATCTTAGGAATATTTGTTACCTTAACCGAGGCATCAATATCAACTATCTCGGGTTCCATAGCTACACCATCAACTTTAGCACCACTACTTGAGGTCTCCTGGTTCCCTCCCTTATTTGAAACATTTAGAGGCTTAGTATTCTTCACACTTTGCTTGGGCAGATAAACCTTGTCACCCTTTGTACCCGAAACTGATTTCTCCTTGGAATCTTCAGCCTTATGACTAGCAAGACTAGGATTTGGGGGAAGGCCTATTCAAGAAAAATGGGTGGCTGAATTTGTTGATGCTTCAATTGGAGCTGGATTGATAGATGCGGGATATCAAGGTAACCCTTATACGTGGTGGAATAAACGGAGGCGGGCGACTATTTGTCAACGTTTGGATAGGGCTTTCTATAATGAGGCGTGGCTGCGGTTTTTTCATTCGACCCGGGTGGATCATCTGAATAAAACTTGCTCTGACCACTCTCCCCTGCATATTTCTATCAAGGTCACTGCTGAAGCTACTCGAGGGGTTTTTCGATTCATAAATGCTTGGGTTAATAGTCCTAATTTCCTTCCTCTTATTCAGGAAAAGTGGGATAACATGGTTGAGGGCAGGCCTATGGTAAAGTTTGCTAATAAATTGGGAGTACTTCGTAAGGCCCTTTCTATTTGTAATAGGGAACACTTTGGTAGGATTGATCAACAAGTGGTGATGGCTGAAAATGAGGTTGCTGCAAAAGAGTTGGTTTACCAACAAACCCCTACAGAAGAGAATAGAGCGGATCTTCACTTGGCCCAAGCAAACCTTACATATCGGTTAAAAATTGAAGATGATTTCTGGAAACAAAGGGCAAATCTTTCATGGATTAAGGATGGGGATCGTAACACTTCTTATTTTCATGCGTGTGTGAAGAAAAAGAGACATAAATTACATATCCATCGTATTCGTAATACAAATGGGGATTGGGTAACTTCCAAGGATGACATTCAAAATGAGGCGGTTAATTTTTTCTCTTCTTTGCTCACTGCTCCTCATGATATTCCCTCTGATGACCTGCTACATGTCATCCCTCGGATTATCAATGAGGAAGATAACAATGCCCTTTCAGCCATTCCATCGAGGGAAGAGATTTTTGAGACTATATCGAGTATGAGCGCCACAAGTGCAGCTGGACCCGACGGATTTACAGGAGAATTTTATAAAGTGTGTTGGCACATCATTAAGGAGGACTTATTCTTAGCTATTGGGGATTTCTTCTCGGGTTTCTCTATGCCTTGAAGTTGGACGAGTACTATTGTTGTGCTCATTCCAAAGGTGGAAGCACCCACTAACTTTGGTGAGATGCGTCCCATTAGTCTTTGCAACTTCTCGAATAAAATCATCACCAAGCTTATGACTCGAAGATTAGCTAATATTCTGCCTCGGATTATTTCTCCTCAACAAAGTGGTTTTGTTCAAGGTCGTCTCATCCATGATAATTCTCTCCTTGCACAAGAAATGTTTAGTTCCCTTACTAAGAAGGTCCGGGGATCTAATGTTGTTCTAAAGCTGGATATGTCGAAGGCTTACGATCGTGTCTCTTGGTTTGCTTTGGTCAAGGTCCTCCGGCGATTTGGTTTTTCTGAGGTGTGGATTGATATTATCTACAGATGCATTTCTTCTTGTTGGTACTCCATCCTTGTTAATGGAGAAAGCTGTGGTTTCTTTCACTCTACAAGGGGTCTTCGCCAAGGTGATCCTATCTCGCCTACCTTATTCATTATTATGGCTGAAGTGCTTAGCCGTGGTATCAATCTCTTACATAGCAGATTTGAGCATCATAGATATCATACAACCCATCCTAATGTTCCAGTCATATCACACCTTGCCTATGCTGATGATGTGATGATTTTCTGTAACGGGAGTAGAGATTCCCTTGATCTTCATATGAGGTGCATGGAATGGTACCAAGCTTTCTCGGGTCAACTTATCAACGCCTCGAAATCTTGCTTTGTTACGGGAAAACATGATGCAGCTCGAGACTCTATTATTGCTCATACAACTGGTTTCATCAAGAAGGAGCTTCCAATCATTTATTTGGGTTGCCCCCTCTACGTTGGTTGCAAGAAAAACAGCTTTTTTTAGCCTATTATTCGGAAAATGGAAGATAGGCTTCATTCTTGGCGCGGTAAACTTCTTTCTTTGGTGCAAAACTCACTCTTATAAAGGCTTGTCTTCAATCTATCCCTCTTTATTACATTGCTTTAATGGAACCTCCCAAGGGTATTATTAAAGCCTTGTACGGGCTGATTGCTAGATTCTTCTGGAGTGGGATTGATGGAGAAAATAAATGTCACTGGGTAGCTTATCACCATATGTATTGGCCAACTGATGAAGGGGGTCTTGGCTTAAGGCGGTTTGAGGACATTTCTCTTTCTTTCGCTATGAAATTATGGTGGAGGCTTCGGGGATCTTCTTCTTTATGGACTGAGTTTCTCCTAGCTAAATATTGTGATGGAACACATCCTATGGATGCTGCCCCTAGATCCATTGATTCTCACGTTTGGAGGCGTATGCTTGGTGCTAAAGACTTAGTGGAACCTAGAATTAATTGGGGGGTTGGTGAAGGATCCATTTCTATCCATGAAAATTGGCTTGGCTTTATTGTGGCTGGTTTACCTCAAGAACACGTTGAGGTATCGTCTCTTTTCTTAAATGGGCGGCCGAGACAGAATTATATTGTGGATAATTTTGGTATTCCTCTTCTTAGAGCCATTGAAGATAATCATATTCACCTTTCGAATGACAAGGATCAGATTTGTTGGTCCCCATCTTCGTCAGGTAAATTTTCGATCTCTTCGGCTTGGAAAGAAATCAGATCCTCCCGCCCTAAAAGTATGGTTTCCGCTTCATGTTGGCATAAACATATTCCCATTAAGATCTCTGTTTTTCTTTGGCGAGCTCTTCACAATGGCCTTCCCACTGATTATGCTTGCATGCGTAGAGGTATTCCCTTGGTTTCAATGTGTCACTGCTGCGCTAATCCTAAGGGGGATGACATTAATCATATTCTCATTCAAGGAGATTTGGCCCGTCATATATGGAAGTTCTTTGGGAATTCTATGGGTGTTGCTGGAATAGGGACGGATGTTAGGCATACTCTTTGTGCGTGGTGGTATTGCTCTGCTAAGGCAGATTCGGATCTAAGTTCTTGGCTTCGTTCGCTCTTGCCTTCTTTTATTTGCTGGGAATTATGGAAGGCTAGAAACAAATCTCGGTTTGAAGGGCACAAAGTGACCCCGCTGGAGGTAATTAATTCTATAACTTATGAGATTGCTTCTATCATTAAAGCTTTCAAATTGGAGTTTCGAGGATCCCATTTAGATATGCGGCTGTCTTCTTTATTTAGAGTCAATTTATCTTCCCCTCCTGCGAAGATTCCTAAGATTGTTGTTTGGAAAGCCCCTACTAATGAGGAGTTTAAGCTTAATACGGACGGTGCTTCTAAGGGTAATCCGGGCCCAGCTTCGGGTGGGGGGATCTTTAGAAATCAGAATGGGGACCTTTTCTTTGCTTTCTCTCGGTTCTATGGTGATAACACTAATATGTGGGCTGAAACACGCACTCCTTGATGGCTTACTGTTAGCTTCTGCGTTTGGCATTACTTCTCTATGGATAGAGCTTGATTCAGAAGTGTTGGTTAAGATTTTGCTAAGAGAATATCATATTCCTTGGCGAGTTCTTTACCTTATTCGCAGAATTATGGGGCTTATCTCTACTATGCAGACTCGGATCACTCATGTGTACAGAGAAGGCAACAAAGTGGCGGATGGGCTAGCTAATCTTGGTTACTCTCTTCTTCATAATGCAGATTTTCTCTCTTTTGATGACCTTCCTAATAATTGTAAGGGGGCTTTTAAGCTTGATAAAGCTCAAGTGCCTTCTCTTAGACTTTATTATCTTTTTTAGATGGCTAGATACTTATATTTATTATTCTCTTTATTTTGTAGCCACCCCTCCCTTTATTGTAAAGGTTCTTACAACCTGTGTAAGACCTTCCCCTTAGGCTCCTTTCTGGTGGTTGAGGTTGTCATGTCCCCCACCATTTTTGTAATTTTGTAATTTTCATTTCTGCTAATAAAATCTAGGGAGGTACCGTCCTTTTTTCGCCAAAAAAAAAAAAAAAAAAAAAAAAGCTTTCCTACAATTGGTAATATCATGCCCCAAAATGAAACAATGCTTGCAATATTTTGGAACATAATCATATTCCACCTTTTGATAAAATCTCGGAGATACATCTCCACAATCGATAAAAATTTCATGGGGAAACTTCTTTGTAGCATCCACTTGAATTAGGATTTTCACAATGCTAGGTCTAGAAAATTCAGCGGTGGCCTTGTCAAGAGAAAGAGGAGATCCAATCATTGAGGCAGCCGCAAACAAAAAAGGTTTGTTTATCAAGTGGATCGGAAGGCCAGGAAATCCTACCCAAACCGGAACAATAGGGGACTCTTGCTCAGGTCTCCACGACGGTGACCATGCTAGAGTACGCATATGATACCGATCAACATACCACACATCCTTCATAAATAACCGCTGATAATCTTCTTCTGTTGACAATTGAATAAGCATGTGGCGATTGTCTAAATGGCAAAGTTTATAATTACCCTTCAAATGGAATTTAGCAAAAGCAATTCTAGCATCTTCCAAAGAAGGCCTTCCATTCGTAAATTTTCCCACTAAAGTAAACTTAAATGGCTTAGCAAACTCAGCAAGAACTTCCTTGGAGAGCTTAACAGCCGGCGTACCTTTATGGGATCCAGTTTGAATAGCTGAGATAGAAACATTATTTGTAGAAGCTGAAATCCTTTGTGGAGAGGGATTAGTAGGCTGGGAAAATAGATCGGCAAAATATTTCGATATATGCATTGGTGGGTTCTGATTCCGAGAAGGATTAGGGGAGGTAGAGATCATTTGTGGGAGAGACGTATTAGGGTTAGCTGATGGCTGCGCCGAAATCAAATTAGGGTTTGCATGGTCATTAGGCGAATTAGCGGAATTAGGGATTGTGTAAGAGGGCTGTGAAGGGGGAACAAAATACGGATTCTTGTTACTCGAATTCAGAGAAGGGAATAGAGGAACCGTAGCAGCCATGGCCGCTGGCGAAAAAGCCCCTAGGGCATGAACCATAGAGACGGGGAGGAGGAAACTAACTAGAGAGAGAAATTTTTTTCTTGGGTAATCCACAAAATGAAAACCATTGTTTGGACTTGCTTAATGTTCACAGCTATTAGATAGAAGAAGAAGGAAGGGGGGGAGAAAAGGTTTGTTGTTAAGGATATTCAAAGTCAAGGTGGAGATTACTGGGATAATGCCTTTGAATGTGGGATGCCATGTTAGAGGATTGTACAACAGGGGATATCGTAATGCCAAGACAGAGCAAAAAGAAGACAAAGCAAAGGAGGAACAGCCGTTACACGAGTCGTGTACTGATGCACGAGTGGTTACACGAGTCTGAAAGTGGACTTGCTCTACACGAGTCGTGCACGAGTGCTACACGAGTCGTGTATATTTACACGAGTCTTGTAATAAGGCAGATTTTGGCCCAGTTTGCGTAGAAAGAGCATAAAAACGTGGGACTCTATTTTGTTTCCTTTGGGGACTCAAAGTTAGGACTCCTTATGTCTTCAAGGTTAGGTTATGACTAGTATAAATATAGGCTATCATTCCTAATAGATTATTACCTCGAGATGGATGAAAATTCATAGATTGCTCAGAGAAGATCAATAATTCTAGATCTAGGGTTTTAGCTCAGTCAGGAATTTTGTGACCAAAATTCGTGCTAGCATAGATTAGTGTGATCTTGTAAAGAATTCTCCAGATTGATAATAATATTCTCTCCCCTCCCTATGGACGTAGCCAAGTTGGTGAACCACGTAAATCTGTGTTCTTGTGATTGCTTTCTTTTCGCATCAAGTCTTGTTCAATTGCTCTAACAAGGCTATATTAGGTTTTTCTTATGTTCCTCTAAAAACATAGGTGGCGACTCTAAAATCAAGTTAGACATCCTAGGATAACTCACCGCTCTAGCCTAAAGTCGTGGGTTCCCCTCGGGGTATCTACAGTGGCGACTCTGATGGGGATGCTCGAGGGTTAAACTTGCATTAAATTTTTGTTCTATATCTTCTTGCGGGCATTCTGGTGCCTGATGATGGGAAGTGCACGCCTCTGGCCTTGTTGGCCTAAGGCGCGCGCCTCCCATACCAGAGACCAGAAGCGTCCACCCTGCATGTGTTCTTCCTATTTCTGCTTTCTATGCTAATCATTTTTGTAGGGGGTAAAATCAAAAGTTTAGGACCAAGGCAATCCCCTGAGTCCACTGTCTCATAAGTTGTACCCAGAAGCGGGTGCCTCCTACTGCTCATGCGCAACGTACGCGCTGTTCATCATGCCAGAAGCGCACGCTTCTGGGCGGTTTTCCAGAACATGAACAGAGCCCAGCACTGGATAGAATATTGGGGTGTGGGCACAATTTCCTGCATCAGGCTGTTTTGGACCCTTATGTGCTATGTGTTTTCTCTTTGTAAATATTAAAAAAAAAACATTTTGTCACTTGGTCGGACCTCACAATACGTGAAAAAAACCTATCAATTACTCACTATCGAGTCGCACAAGTTCATAACCCCAAACCCGTCGAGGCTCGTCCTAGAGAGTTTCAAGCTCTACTTGACCTAGACTCTCCCGAAGCAGCAAACCTGAGCCCGTGGCGTAGTTCATGACTACATGCCGGGGGTGGCCTTTAAACCTCTCTTTAGCCGAGATTTCTCTAAACTAACGTCCTCAAAATACATGAAACAAGTGGTTATTATGGACAAAATAAATCTCCGTCCCCACAAGTATGCTTTGCGACGTTAATTTAGTTTAATCCCGTCACATTTAGGTCTCACAAGAATGGTTAAATATGATGAGTATATGGGACCGCGATATGGTTTATATACTAGTGTGACGATTCCACTATTTCTCTAGAAACCCCAAAAAGGACTACGTCCTTCCGACTAATTAAAAAAGAGTCGTTTTCTTTATGTAGTCACTGTCGTGTGTCCATTGTGTGTTCAAGCATCTCCAAGGACCGAAAGTGTTACTCAAGACTGATAAGGGCCTCTTCTCAATTTAGGTCCAATTGCTACTCTACGCATCTACCGCGACTCAACATGAAGGCTAAACTAGAAACAAATCACTCCAACAACATCAATGGCCGGCCCTTCTACAAATGACCCAAACACCAACAATTCTTTGTCACTCGAGCAACTCACTGCCTTGGTACAATCTCTCCAAGAACAATTCTCCACTCTCAACAAGGAGGCTCACACAAAAGATGAAATATGGCAAGCTCACCTAGACAGTGAAAGGGAAGCTCACAATGCCAAAATGGACCTAATGAAGGCTAAACTCACCAAACTCTCCAAACGCAAGAACAAGGCCGACACCAAAGAGTCCGAAGGGGTTGAGGGTCTGTTTGCAAGCCCGTATGTTGGTGCCCGCAATAAGAAATAAGAGCCTAAGCCCGAGGACAAAGATAACAAGATGGTCGATTCAATCATGTCCTGCATCAAACAATTGTTCAATGGGCTCAACTTGGGGAAAGGCTCCGGCACAAGCCTTTATCAGTCATCAATTCTCATGAGCATAATGGCCGCTATCCCCGATAAGTTCAAAATGCCCGACATCAGTAAGTTTAAGGGAAACTCTTACCCGATGGCTCACATTGAAACTTACATCTGGGCCATGGTTGCGAAAAAGGTCTCTCCAAAGGTGATGGCACAATGTTTCCCACTCACTCTCGAGGGGGCCGCCAAAGATTGGTATGCAACTCTTCCTCTTGCTATTCATCTTGATTGGGACACGACGATGCTTGCCTTCAAGTTTTTTTTTTTCAGCGAAAAGAGGACGGTACCTCCTTAGATTTTATTAATAATGAAAGAGAAGTACAAACATGGTAGGGGACATGACCACCTCAACCACCAAGGAAAAACAAAGGGAAAGGACTTACACAGGTTGTAAGCTCCTCTATAGAGTGAACAGATCAATCTAATAAAAAGATAATACAAAAAACCTAGCCATCAATAAGAGCGAATAGAGGGGATTCCGGCTTTATCAAGTATGAAAGCACCTTGACAGTCAGCCGGGAGCAGGAAACCCGGGTACCAAACCAAAGGCGACTTGACATCCGCTGCCATATTTGCCAAACCATCATCCACCTTGTTACCTTGGCGAAGGATATGAGAGACCCGTACGTCTATAACACCCATTATGTAATGAATCTGCCGAATAAGATAAAATATCTCCCATGGAATATTATAAACTTTAGTGATAATCTTAGCCAGCACCTCAGAATCTACCTCAAGCTAAACACTAACCATGTTGAACTCCATAGCCAAAGTTAAGCCATCTAATGCAGTCTTTGTCTCAGCCCATTGGTTAGTTCGAATACCATAGAAATTTCCATAAGCAAACACAAGATTTCCAATGGAATTTCGAAATATGCCACCACCCGAAGAAATACCAGGATTGCCTCTAGATACACCATCCGTATTCAACTTGAAAGTACCCAAAGCAGGTTTATTCCAAGACACCAACCGAATAGGGGAGGAAGGAATTGAAACCGAGTTAATATTGAATGTCTCCCGGATAGAAGAATCAAACGACTGGTTTCTAAATCTTAGATCAAAATCTTTAACAATATCCATAATCTGATTTTTGATTGATGATAAAATAGACTGGAGAGAGTGCTTAATACCTTCAAACTTCCATTTGTATCGAGAAATCCACAAGAACCAACGAATGATAATAGGAAGAACCCGAGCCGCCCATTTAGAAAGAGTGCTAGCAGAATTCGGATGCTCAAACCACCAAGAAACCAAGACCTGCCGAAGGCTACCCAGACGGCTACGAATGCCAACAAGCTGCCCAAAACGACTCCAAACAGACTGAGCAAGATCCCCATGAACAAATAATTGTTCCATCGTTTCAATTTGAGGCAGATGACAACAAAAACATTTTGACACCAAATGGATACCTCGGCGTTGAATAACCTCATCCGTGGGCATCCCTTTGTGAAACACACGCCACATCAGAATGGACATTTTAGCTGGGATGTTTTGGTGCCATATGTATTTAAACATCTCATTAGAAGCTTTAGCTTGTCTACATTCCCGCCATGCAGATTTTGTAGAAAACTTACCATCCGGAGAGGGTTTCCAAATTAACTGATCATCGGTGTTACTCAGAAGAACCTACTGAGAGGAGATAGCCAAAGCAAGAGGAATACCAAACTGCTCTTCAATATAAGTGATTCGGGGTCTAGAATGGGCAAACAAGGAGAAGACTTGAACATGCTCATGAGGAATAAAAGGTTGAGGGCCTTCCAGCCATTTTTCATGAATTGAAATTAACCCACGACCAACTCTCCAACCAATCCGATCTTCCATGAACTCTTTGACAGCCATAATTCTCTTCCACACATGAGAAGCAAAACTTGTTAAAACCGCATCCATAGGATGGATTTCAAAACAATACTTGGCTAACATAAAGTTTGCCCATAAAGAGTTAGAACCACGCAACCTCCACCACAATTTCATAGCAAAAGCATCCGAGATATCTTCAAATTTTCTAATACCAAGGCCTCCCTCATTAATAGGGCAGCTAATGCGGGACCATCCAATCCAATGGCACTTTCGACTACCATCTTGACCATTCCAGAAAAAATTCAGAATCTGCCTTTGCATTGCAATAATGATACCCTTTGGCGGCTCTAAAACAGCCATATAATATAAGGGGATGGACTGAAGACATGATTTAATAAGAGTAATCTTTGCCCCAAAAGATAATAATCTTCCTTGCCATGAAGCCAACCGAGCTTCCAGCTTTCTATGGAGAGGAGCAAAAAGACTTTGAGATTTCCTCCCCACATATAAAGGGCAGCCCAAATATTGAATGGGAAGCTCTTTCTTTTGAAAGCCTGATAGCTCAATAGTGGCTCCATCCTGAGCCTCATCAACCTTACCAGTCACAAAGCAAGACTTCGTAATACTTATAAGCTGTCCCGAGAAAATTTGATATTTCTCAAGGCATCTCATATGCATACGCAAAGAATTTTGCGACCCATTGCAAAAAATAAGAACATCATCCGTGTAAGAGAGATGAGAAACATTTGGGGTATGCGGATGAGATTTGTACCGAATATGAGGATGAGAAGCATGCAAATGATTAAGCCCACGACTCAGAACTTCCGCAGCTATAATAAACAAACTTGGAGACAGAGGATCCCCTTGACGAAGACCCCTCGTAGAATGAAAGAAGCCACAACTTTCTCCATTAATTAAGACAGAAAACCAGCAATCCGAGATACATCGGTAAATCATGTCTACCCATTCAGTAGCAAAGCCAAATTGTTTCAAAACTTTCACCAAAGCTAGCCAAGAGAGTCGATCATAAGCTTTCGCCATATCCAATTTAAGAGCCACATTAGAACCCCGAACCTTTTTCTTGATAGAATGCATCATCTCTTGAGCTAAGAGAATGTTTTCATGAATAACACACCCTTTAATAAAACCACTCTGATTAGAGGATATAATCCGAGGCAGAATACTCCCTAACCGATTGCATAATAGCTTTGTAATTATCTTGTTAGAAAAATTACAAAGGCTAATGGGCCGAAGATCAGAAAAAGAAACGGGCGAGTCAATCTTGGGCAAAGTAACAATCAGCGTGCTTGTCCATGACCTAGGCATTGCAAACCCTGCGAAAAACTCCTTAATAGCTCGATATAAGTCATCCTTGATGATATCCCAACAAGAGGAATAAAAAGTGCCATTAAATCCATCCGGACCAGCTGTGCTTTGGCCATTCATGCCTTTAATAACTTCAAACACCTCATCAATAGTTGGAATAACTATTAACTGCTCATTGTCCTCAGCTGTTATCAAAGAAGGAATAAGATGAAGAAGATCATCATGCGAATTAGGAGACACCTCCTCAACTTCAGCCGTAAGTTGTTTATGATAAAACTCCGATGCTTCTCTTTGAATATCTTCTTTAACAGTAAGAACATTTCCCTCTCTATCCCTGATTCGATGAATGAATAACTTTTGATGCTTTTTTTTTAACATAAGCGTTTTGCCTCCAAAAAGACTCCTCCACGGCCTCCAAAAAGACTCCTCCACAGATAACACATATTGTAAATTGGCTTGTGCCAGACTGAGAGTAGCACGATTCTCTTCCGAAGGCTCTATCTCTATGGCCTGCTCTTTAACTAGCACTTCATCCTCAGCGTTGGCTAACTGTTGATCAATGTGGCCAAAAGAACTTTTGTTCCAGAGAGATAAACTTTTCCTTAATCTAGCAAGCTTCTTCCCAAATGAAACCATAGGCCTGCCATCCGTCCATTGCTCCCATGAATTTTTGACTGTTTCAAAAAAGGAATGATGTTTGATCCACGCATTAATAAAACGAAAAGAACCCCTACTAGTTTCCGCCTCCACACGAACTGAGATCACAAGAGGTACATGATCAGAGCAAGTTTTATGTAAATGAGTAACCCCAGTACTATCAAAAGCGTTAAACCATTGCTCATTATAAAAAACTCTGTCAATACGTTGCTGAATCGACCTTCACCCCAATCTCTTATTCCACCAAATATATTTTGAGCCCACATACCCAGCATCAATCAAAGAGGATACTTGAATAGTGTTAGAAAATTCAGCCACTTTATTCTGAGTTACCCTACACCTACCAAGTTTGTCCGATTGGTCAAGGACTGCATTAAAGTCCCCTAGAACCATCCAAGGAAGATTAGTCTCACTGAGCTGAATCAAATCGTCCCATAGAATTCTCCGATCATATTTATTGCAAAAAGCATGAACACAGGACAATAAAATAGGATTAGGCCAAAGAGCATGAGTAATCTGCACCGAGAGAGCTTGCGCACTATCATGAATAATATTGCAAGAGAAGCCGTGCTTCCAAACAAACCAGATTCTCCCATACGCATTAGAAAAACCCCCGCTGCAATTTAACTTCCTAACAACCTCTTGTAACTTAGAAATGTGAAGTTTTGGCTCAAAAATAGCC
Source organism: Campanula takesimana (assembly GCA_026119855.1). Taxonomy (NCBI): domain Eukaryota; kingdom Viridiplantae; phylum Streptophyta; class Magnoliopsida; order Asterales; family Campanulaceae; genus Campanula; species Campanula takesimana. The sequence continues at coordinate 391,931 of JAOWBW010001124.1, forward strand.
ATTGCCGAGGCATTATGAGAATATAATAACTTTTTGACTCTTCTCAAAGTGGATGCATTTGCCAAGCCACGAAGATTCCAACATATAATCGCTACCATTGGAAACTAAATCAGAAAGAGAAAAAAGGAACTCACAAAATTTATGAAGGAGGTGTAGCAGACTTGTTACGATTTTTCCTTGATCGAACTTCAGTAAATCCGTCCTTATCCATCAAAGGATTACCATGTGTGGCAAAAGGAGTAGACCCTGCTTGTTCAGTAACAAATGGAGATAACATGGGAGTTGCCCTTGGAGACAAGTTTAACCGATCGATTTGATCCCTACCATGCTGCTGATCCATAGAAGGGATATCATCAACCTCTTCGACTATAATACTACTTGTGTTCTCTTGAGTACTTTGGTGAGAAGCCACCTTTGCCAAAACCAGTTATTCATTGATCACTTGAGCAGATTTACCTTGCTCAATATTTTTATTAAACACACTCGAACAAGCTTTTTGGAGCGCAACATTGACAGCATCTGGAAGAGGTTGTCCTCTTTTAGCTAGCTTTGGGATCTCAGTAGCTACCCCTTTGTTATTTTTTAACACTTCTGCATCTTCCAAACTTGGCTCATTCTCCTTTGCACCACTCCCCGATGCAATAGTACTAGCAATAACATGATCTTCACCAACTTTAGATTTTTCTGTCCAAACCTTCTCATTCACAGATTTTCCATCCCCTTTCTTAATTTCTTTCTTTTGACCGAGGCTAGGATTAGCACGTCTACATGATCCAATGTCATGTCCAAGCATGGAACAATGTTTACAAAACATACGCAAATTGTCATACTCAATTTTCTGATAAAAACTTGGTATGAAATCACCACAATCAATAAAAATCTCATTAGGCAACTTTTTCAATACGTCAACTTGAATCAATACCTTAGCGATGCTTGGACGAGACAGTTCTGCCGTGGCTTTGTCCAACGAGAGAGGCATTCCAATTGCCTTTGCCAAAGAGAATAAGAAAGCCTTATTGAATAGGTGAACTGGGAGTCCAGGTAACCCAACCCAAACAGGAATAATGGGGGATTCTTGGTCAGGCCTCCACGCAGGAGACCACGCCAGCGTTCTCATTGGGTACCTGTGCACATACCACACTTCTTTCATCCAAATGCGCTGATAATCTTCCTCTGTAGTTAATTGGATTAAAAGATGTTTGGCATCAAGTTGGCCTAACTTGTAAGCTCCTTTTAGATTGAATTTGGAAAAAGCAATCCGGGTGTCTTCCATTGAGGGACGCCCATGGGAAAACTTCCCAACTAGCGTCCAAGTAAAAGGTTTAGCAAATTTTTCAATAGCATCTTTGGATAGTTGGAGATACGGGGTGCCTTTATGCGTTGCTAAAGGAACAATAGGAAATGCAAGAGTTTGATGAGATTCAGAGAACAGATCCACAAAGGATTTGGAGGTTGACGACGCGGCAGGATTAGGGTTAGAAGTATTAAGGTTCGACGGCGGCGGCTGCAAAGGAGCCTTGAATTAGGTGTCGGCGCCGAGCTAGGGTTAGGGTTTGCATGGGAAGTCTGTAACGGCGCAGGATTAGGGTTTTAAGACGTGTTGGGAAATTTCAAAGAAGGGTTATAGTAAGGATTGGAGTTACTGGAATTCAAAGAGGAAACGAAAGCCACCGGAGCAGCAATTGATACCGGTGAGGGCCCCTAGGGCAGAAACCCATCTAGAGTAGAGATCTTGCCTTTAAGTCACAATATCAAGGCAACACTATGCACCACCCAAAAAAGTAAGAGCTCGAGAACACCACTTGGAAGGACAATGAGTCCTTTATTGACTTTACAAGGAGGTGGAATGATAAACTTGCCGAAATAGTGGAGAGGCCCAAAACAAGAGAACAAATAGACATCTTCCTCAAGTGCTGAAAATTGATCTCCGCACCCATTTAAGTGGGGGATGCTACTCCGATTTTTCTTAAATGTATGAGGCTGGGGTCCGTGTAGACGAGTTGCTAAAAGAACTCAAGAAGAGCACTCCTAGTTTCCACTACAAAGCTCCTCTAACACAAAAAAGAGGCCTCAGTCAATGCCATCACTTCTGATAAAGGAACTACAACAAAGTACCTCCACCCCAAGGCAAGAAATTCCAAAATGATTGTGTCTACACTCCGCTCTAAGGCAAAGAAAAAAATCACGCCTCTAAAAGATTACAAGCCCAAAACAATCTCTGCTAATCATGCTCACGACAAATGTCATCAATACAGCGGCCATACCACCGAGCGGTGCTACACTATCCGTGACCTAATCTAAGACCTCATCGACAGAAAGGAATTTATAATTCCAAGTGAGGGTGATGTCAATGTAGTAGAGTGAGGAGCGTTTGAAGAGGTCACTCATTCAAGTCCAAATGTGAATGAGGACCCTAATGTTATAAAATTGGCATTGATAATACTTGTTATGTTATGACTAATGATGAGATTATGAGGGAAATCTTAGAGAATAGAAAAAGGAAGCAAGACGGGAACGTCAACATGCTAACTCTCTCAGGCCGAGTTATAGAAAGCAACAATCCCAACGCTTTTACAGCAAGCACCTCTTCTACAAGATCGAAAGCACATGATGCACCCGAAGATCATTTATTAGTTCAACTCAAGAAGACTCAAGTAAACATATCCATTTGGGACCTTATCGCATCATCAAAGAAACACCGAGACCTTATCATCAACAACCTTGACGACACTTCAGTCTCTCCTAAAACATCTCCCGAAGACCTTACTGCAATGATCGGCCACATACACTTTGGCAATGTCCCACCACTTGGGTCCAACCACGATGATGCCGTTTATCTCCAAGTAAGAGTAAGAGGGAGACTATTATCAAGAGTAATAGTCGACAGTGGCTCTACCCTCAACATAATGCCAAGTTGAATCATGGGCATCTTAGGGCTTAAGAGCATGGATTTGAAACCCCCCAGCCAAGTCATTTGAGGATATGATAGCCGTACAGTTATGGGCACGATGGAGGTGGACATCAAATTTGGAAGCATGGTCATGACTGTGAATAACCCTTTCCGATAGAGCGACGTGCGGGAAGTTTCATGTGATAATTATTTAGCAAAAGGAGATTTTCATAGCAAAATTTAAAATATGAGTGTCGCCACGCCGTTTTAATTAGCCAAAACATTGAGAAAAAGCTATTATTTCATGTAAATGGGTTCGGGTGTCAAATTACGATAAGAGAATAATATTAAGCATTATCACTCCTATCGCCCGAATGATCGGTCTTTCTATCATGATGGGGTGTAGGTTGTGTGTGGTTTTTTGAGACCGGATCCGAAGATTGCCTACATTCTTCTCAATGTGAGAAGCTTAGGTTAGCGTAGTTCGAGAAGAATTTAGAATAGGTAGAATAAACGGGAACATGCATATTGAATGGGGAGTATTTACCTAAAGATTAGGGTTTAGAAGTAGTTCCTAGATCATGTTCGGGTTTATGAAACCTAGATCATCATCGGCTATAAGATAATATATTAATCATGAAGATCGAAACCCTAAATCTAGCATAAGTAAGGTTTTAATCAAAGAACATGAAGAACATGCAAAGAACATATTATGAACATATGAATAAACATGTTAAGAACATGAATATTATGGATCTAAATTAAGAACATGCCAAGAATATCACTAAAAAGGTTAGAAAACTTACCTATGTTGGCAAGAACTAATCTTGGATCTTCTTAGGAACTTTGAGGATGATCTTAGATGCTTGAAAGGCTTGATTTGGGAGTAAATTCATCACTTGAGAGGCTTGAATGCTCTTAGAAATGATTTATGGAACTCTGTAATCGGGATCCTTAATTATGAGGCTAGGAAAGCCTTTATATAGGAAACTGGCGGAGAGATCTGACGGCTGAGATCTGCTGAGGCGGATGTGGCCGCCTGGCCAAGGGAGAAAGTGGCTGCGTGGCCAAGGTTTCTGGCTGACGTGATTTTCAAGCTAGGGTTTGATTTGATTTATGGAAACCCTATTTTAGTTAATTTTAGGATATTCTAGAATATTGAGCTATATTTTGGGAATCTGGGACAAGTCTTTGCAAGGTTTCAAATTCCTATAAAGTCCTTATATATTTAGGAATCCCTAATTAACTCATTTTCAGATCGGGTACTAACAGTAGCCCCTCGACGACGCTTCTTGCAAGGAAATGTAGGGTCGACGATAGCAAGAGGATTCGTTCTGAAACATGAGTTCCAAAACGAAGGAAAGATGATGGTGGGATGGCTGAATCTTTGCAGGCGACCTACGTATCCTCAGTGGAATCAAGCCAAACGTAGTTTGGATCTGCGGGGGAAATGAAAAATTACTTTCCGCTGGGGATAACCTTAAGTTATAAGGGATCATCATGTTGGGGATGAGAAATGACCAAGTTTCTCGAGTGGCTGGACCTTTATCAGGCTACCTACATATCCTCAGAGGAATCAAGCCAAACGTAGTTTGGATACTACTGGGGAATTTGAATGAGCAACGATGATGCGAGATATGAAGACCGTCGGTTCTAAGTAATCTCAAGATAAAATAACAGATGCCGGAATATAGAAACGGTTGGGATTCAGTAATTGCAGCAAATTCAGAATGTACGAAATATGAAAACGGCAAGGTCTAAGTAACCACAATGCTTCTCTGGAAAAAGGACTTAAAAAGTATTCAGAAATTTAAGAGGCTTTGTTGACCTGAATAACGAATTACTATTAAATTAGGTTAAGGGGACCTAAAATGAACCAACATAGAATTAAATGGGGGTAAAACTGTAAATTTTTCCTAGGGAAGCTATAGTGGCCACGTGGCCAAGGCTGCTGCTTGGCAAGATCTTCTTTCACGCGGATCGCCCAAGGGAGGATATCGAATGGCTGGGATTATCTGAGGCAAGAGTGGCCGCGTGGCTAAGGTTTCTAGTTTGACCAGATCCCTTGGTCCAGGCACCATACTTTTCTTCTTTGTCTTCCTCCTTTCTTCTTCTTCTTCTTCTTCTTCTTCTTCTTCTTCTTCTTCTTCTTCTTCCATGTGAATCTAGAGAGAGAAAGTGACGAGGGAAAGAGAAATTTTCACCATTTTTGAACTTCAAAACTCCATTTTGTGATCTCAAAGTCATGGCGGATCATTGGGTTGACGATATGCTCTGTGGCGAAGGAAATTTTACGGGTTATGGAGGTTATGTGCCACCGGAGCACGAATACCAAGGGGAGGTAACGATGTTCCTTCGGAGGAGGAGAATGAAGAAAATGACCCAAACTTGGGTGGTCAAGCTTCGAATGTCGCAACGGGGCAGCTTGAGAGCGAGAATGGCGACTCATAACTTTCGAGACGGTCACTTGAAGTCGACCTTCAATCGACTTCTAGATTGACTCGGATCACCATTGGTCCAAGGGTCTTGCGGAGATGAGAGAGGTAAATTTCGGACTTCGCCTCTTTCGTTTTTTGCATTTTCATGATTTCATTTATAATAGAGAAGTATATGTATTTAAATATGGAATGTAATTTTCTTAGGAAAGTAACATACCTTTGTTGTGTTTACCTGTAGAAACTCAAGGCTCGTGGGTCCACCGTACTATGGGATTGTTGTGGGCATCACTACCGCAGGGGTTCGGCGGTTTGCGTGCTCGGATTGAGTCTATAGGATTTGGTCCCTTCTTTGATGCTATTCAGATGGTCGGTGATACCTTGAAGGAGGCAGCGGTGATTCAGGTCTGCCGAGAGTTTTGGTGGGACACCACTCACACTTTCAATCTCAATTGGGGAGAGATTACCATTACCCGTACGGACTTCACAACCATTACTGGGTTGAGGTTTACCACCACCCCTTTGCCTTTCGATGAGAGTATGGCGCGCAAACGAGATTACAGGCAGGAGTTGCTGGGCGTAGACACCAACGTTGGGAAAGGTGTGAAGGGGTACAGCATCGAGGCTGGCAAGGTGCACAAGCTTTTCCAGTCGGCCATAGACACTTTTGAGACGGGTGAGTATGATTTGGACTGCTTGGTCCGGCTATTTATGTGGTACAGCTTTTTAGAGATTCTCTTTCCCAGTGGGGATTTAGTTTGCAGATACTCACTGTTGAGAGCTCTGGAGTATTTGTCTCGGGTGGGCGAGATCTCTTGGGGTGGATCCAGCTTAGCTGATATGTATCGGGCTTTTGACCACTGCTCGAGGGCTAGCTCATCCGCGTTTGACGGGTTCCAGTTCGCTTTCGAGGTAGACATTTATTATTTCTTTGTCTGGCATAAATTTGATTTGTAGCACATATGTCTGAATTGCTTCTGTTTATTGCATGTGTAGTTGTGGGTATACGAGATTTTCATCATTGTCCCCTTTCAGTTGGAGATGAGTGACAACAAGGTCGTTCCCATCGTATCTTACTGGGGCAGGAGTAATAGGAAGGTGCCCAAGAAGCCCAAGGACCGGAAGACTGTGGACGCCACAGAGTTGAGGAGACGGCTCGCCGGGCCGATGCCCGCTGGAGTGAGGCTTTACGTGTAGAGTGAGGCCAATGAGATAGTCGTTGGTTTTGCTACCACCGTGATGGCTTCTTGGATTTTGCTTGTGTGCCTTAGTGGAGATGCCATGTATCTCGGTGAGCGGGTTCTTCATCAGCACAGGGGTGGTGTAGTACCATGGGTTCCTTATGACCCTCCGCAAGACATGCTCCATCCCCCGAGATTGAGAAGTTTTCTGACTTTGACTCCGGCAGATCACTACAGGGGTAGTGATGATTATGATGATTTTGTGCGAACTCGCTTGATCAGTCCACAGGTGTGGGCCAGGATGCTCTCGGGAGAGGGACCGAGCGCAGATCGCTATGTTGGCAGAAGTTGGCCGTTAGTTGATATGCCCTTCCGTTTGGACAGCATTAGAGTGATGCGGGGTGGTCGGGAGGTAGAGGTTAGCTTGGAGCCGACCGATGCAGACATTGTAGAGGAGACATACATTCCTCTGCCTGATGCTGGGGTATGCTTTCCTTTTCTGCTTTTGATTATCTCATGCACACACTTCCATTCCTTTTTTTTTTGGTGAAAAGAGGACGGTACCTCCCTATGTTTTATTAATTAAGTAAAAAAATACAGAGCCAGTGTGGGACATGACGGCCACAAACCACCGATAAGAAAAATAGGGGGGAGTCCTTATACAATCTATAAGGTCCTCTACAAGTAGGGAGGGGGATACTGGACACCAGATATGAGAAGCGAAAGAAGGTAACAACGATCATCAGGAACTTTTTCTCTCAAAAAAATTCTCTCTTCTTCCCGTCACTAGGGTTTTGCCCTAGGGGCCTCTTGCCGGCGGCCATGGCTGCACCGGTAGCCTTTTTCACGTCTCTGAACTCCAGTAATCGTAATCCCTATTACTCTCCATCGTCCGGATTGTCTCCCCCTAACCCTAATTCTCTTACGGCGGCTAACCCTAATGCGCCGTCTCCTTCTTTGCATGGAAATAATACCTCGGTAATGACCAACTCGCAGCCGCCAAACCCTAATCCTCCCTCTCCGCAGATATCAATTCCACCACAACCCAAGTCCTTTGCAGATCTGTTCTCACAAGCACCGATTAGCTCTGGTGCTTTCCCTATTGTCCCGTTATCGACTCGTAAAGGAACCCCATCCCTTAAGCTTAGTCGAGAAGTTATTGAGAAACTTGCGCAGCCATTCAAGTGGACGTTGGTTGGCAAATTTTCCCATGGTAGGCCTTCAATGGAGGATACCCGTATTACGTTTACTAAATTTCAGCTAAAAGGGGCATACAAATTGGGTCATATTGACGCTAAACACCTTCTCATTCAACTAACAACCGAAGCGGACTACCAACGCCTATGGATGAAGGAAGTATGGTATGTTACTAAATTTCCAATGAAAACTCTTGCATGGTCTCCATCATGGCGCCCGGAGCAAGAGTCCCCTATTGTTCCAGTTTGGGTGGGGTTACCCGGACTTCCAATTCATCTTTTCAACAGGTCTTTTATTTTTTCTTTGGCTAATGCTATTGGAACCCCCTTATCTCTTGAAAAACCAACAGCAGAATTAACAAGACCTAGTATTGCTAAGGTTTTAATTCAGGTGGATGTTACAAAAAAGCTTCCTAATGAGGTTTTCATTGATTGTGGGGATTTTATTCCTAGTTTCTATCAAAAGGTCGAATACGATAATATGCCCAAATATTGTAAGCACTGTTCTATGCTTGGACATGATATTGGCTCATGTAAGCGTGCTAATCCAGGCCTTGGAGGGGAAGGGAAAACAAGTGCCAAGAAGAATGAGGGGAATAAAACGGCTGAGGTAATTAAAGAGCATGAAAAGCAAAAAGTTGTCTTCCTGGCAATGGCTAAAAGAGGTGTTGCGCTTCCGGAGGCTGTTAATAAGGCATTACAAAAGGCTTGCAATGAGGTGATTGATTCATCTAAAAAAAGTGATGACGATCAGAATGGAGGGTATAAGCCTAATGCTGTTCAAGAGGAACCTATTGTGGTAAAAGATGCTCAAAATTCTACTCAAATTCCCCCTAGTGTGGTGGAGAATATAGGAGTTCAGATTGTTATTGAAGATGGGGAAGAGGCTTTCTTGCAAAAAGTGGCAGCTCACAAGTTAAACAATGGAAGCTCGTCTAATGGTCCTAACCCTATACAGACTAGCCACCAACAATCCTATGTTGTTCGTGACCCTCTTGGGAACCTCAACTTATCTCCTAGAGCAACCCCAAACACTACTTCATTTGTGACTGAAAGGGCGGGCTCTACACCTTTCAACGTGCCTAATAACCCTAATGCTGATTCGGATGGTTTCATTCCTGTGAAGGCAAGGAAACATCGTAGCAAATCTGTTTCTCCTCCATCTTAACTCTCTGTAAGTTCCATTTATTTTTGGTTTTTGTTTCCCAATGGTAGCTATTTTATGTTGGAATCTTCGTGGCCTTGCTAACAAAGCCACAGTAAGAAGGATTAATAATCTGTTCCGTTTGCATGGTATCTCGGCTATGGCCATTTTTGAGCCAAAGCAACATATATCTGTTCTTCCTTCAATAGTTCGGAAGCTTCATTGCAGTGGGGGTGTCTCTAATGCTTGTGGCCGGATATGGTTTGTGTGGAAGCACGGTTTCAATTGTCATATTATTCATGATAGTGTCCAAGCTCTTACTGTTCAGATTTCTCATACTCTATGGCCTTCTCCCGTGCTTGTTACATGTGTGCATTCTCTTTGTAACAAGTATGAGAGACGGGTTCTTTGGGATGATATTATAAATCTCAGCTCTACTATGTTAGCTTTGATGGTTATTGGGGATTTCAATGATGTTCTTGATCAAGAGGATAAGTTGGGTGGTGCTCTTGTAACGCCAAACAGGGTGAAGGAATTTTCAGACACAATCCAGGTTTCATCTCTTATTGATGCAGGTTTTATGGGGTCTAAATATACGTGGTGGAACAAACGGCTTGGCAGAAGGTCAATTCTTCAACGTATAGATAGAGCTTTTTACAATGAGACTTGGTTGCAATCCTTTCATAGTACCACGGTTACCCACTTAAATAGAACCTGTTCTGACCACGCTCCACTGGTCGTTTCTATTCGGGTGGAGGCTGAGATTTGTAAGGGCTCATTTCGCTTTATTAATGCCTGGACCCGTCATCCTACCTTCCAAGATACTGTTCACAAATCTTGGGTGGAATGGATGGATGGGAGACCTACTATGGTTTGCTTTGGGAAGAAGCTGGCCCGTCTTCGTAAAGTATTAACTCAGTGGAATAAAAGTGTTTTTGGGAAAATAGATCAACAAGTTTTCAATGCTGAAGATGAAGTAGTGGTCAAAGAGCACTTGGTTGAGCTTGAACCTTCGGAGGAGAATAGGGCTGCTCTTAGTCTTGCGCACGCCCATTTACAGCATACCCTTGGTATTGAGAACTCTTTTTGGAGACAAAAAGCTAATATCCGTTGGATTAAAGAAGGGGATAGAAATACTAAATTTTTTCACGCGTATGTTAGAAAGAAGAGGCAACGGCTCTATATTCACCGTATCCAGAATAGGGGAGGTATTGTTCTCACCTCTAAAGATGAGATTCAGAATGAAGCAGTGGAGTTTTATCATGACCAACTTAGGGCTGAAGTTGATGTCGGGCATCCTAATGCTCATGATGATCTTCTACATCTTATCCCTTCTCTGGTTACCCCAGATGAGAATACCTCTCTCATTGCCACCCCGTCCTTAGATGAGGTTTTGGAGATTGTCAAAGGTATGAATGGTCAAAGTGCAGCTGGCCCGGATGGCTTCACGGGGTTTTCTTACACTTCTTGTTGGGACATTATAAAAGAGGATCTTTATCGAGCTATAAAGGAGTTCTTTGCTGGCTTTGAGATGCCTCGTTCGTGGACCAGCACTTTGATTGTTACTATCCCGAAAGTGGAGTCCCCTAACTCATTCTCGGATCTTAGGCCTATAAGTTTATGTAATTTTTCCAACAAGATTATTACTAAACTATTCACGTGTCGATTGGGGCAGATTTTACCTCGTATCATTTCTCATAATCAAAGTGGGTTCGTTACAGGTAGAAATATTCATGAAAATATCCTCTTGGCGCAAGAGATGATGCATTCTATTAAAAAGAAAGTGCGAGGTTCGAATATCGCTATCAAATTGGATATGGCGAAGGCCTATGATAGAATCTCCTGGGTCTCCCTTATTAAAGTGCTCAAGAGTTTTGGTTTTTCTATTGAATGGGTTGACATGGTTTATCACTGCATTTCGGGATGCTGGTTTTCTATTCTGATTAATGGGGAGAGTTGTGGTTTCTTTCACTCAACTAGAGGTTTACGTCAAGGTGATCCTCTATCTCCTAGCCTTTTCATCATTGCGGCTGAAGTTCTTAGTCGTGGTCTAAATTACCTCCATGAAAGTCAGCCTCGGCTCAGATATAGATCGCACCCTCACACTCCCTTTGTTTCTCATCTTTCCTATGCGGATGATGTGATCATTTTCTGTAATAGAGCCCAAGACTCTCTTCGTCAGCACATGAAGTGTTTGGAAAAGTATCAATCATTCTCGGGGCAATTGGTTAGTATTGGTAAATCATGTTTTGTGACTGGGAAGCAAGAAGAAGTAAAAGATGCAGCAATTATTGAGGCAACGGGGTTCCAAAAGAAAGATCTGCCTTTAACTTACTTGGGGTGTCCATTATATGTGGGGCGTAAAACTCAAAATCTGTTTGCTCCGCTGCTTTGAAAGCTGGAATCTCGTTTAGAATCTTGGCAAGGGAAGCTTCTCTCTTATGGTGCGAAGGTAACTCTCATTAAATCTTGCCTTCAAACCATTCCGCTTTATTATATGTCTGTTTTAGATCCTCCCAAAGGTATCATAACAGCCATGCAGCGTATGATTATGAATTTTTTCTGGAGTGGTATTGATGGTCATCATAAATGTCATTGGATTGGATGGTCTCGCATCAGTCAGCCTCAAAATGAGGGGGGCCTTGGTATCAGAAAATTTGAGGATATTAGCACTTCTTTTGCCATGAAACTTTGGTGGAATCTTCGTAAAGCAAATTCTCTATGGTCATCTTTTATGCTTAGTAAATACTGTTTTGAAATTCACCCTATGGACGCAGTGCTTACTAGTTTTGCTTCCCATGTGTGGAAACGGATGATTGGTGTCAAAGATTTTATGGAAGATAGGATTGCTTGGAGAGTTGGTCAAGGTGATATCTCTATCCACGAAAAATGGTTTGATGGTATCCCTCCTACTATTCCTCATGACCATGCGCAAATTTTCACTCTGTTTGAGAACTCTTATCCGCGGCATGAATTTATTCAGGATCATTATGGAGATCAGCTTTTTTCTACCATTATGGATCAACATATTATGCTTAGTGAAGATCAAGATACTCTCATTTGGAAACCTGCAACTTCGGGTTGTTTCTCCACCAAATCAGCTTGGCGTGAATGCCGACATGGTCATGCTACCAACTTTGTTTTTAAATGTATTTGGCATAAGCATTTGCCAACTAAAATGTCCATCCTTCTTTGGCGTGCCCTTCATAGGGGTTTGCCTACGGATGAAGCGCTTCAAAGTCGAGGTATCCACGTAGTTTCGAAATGTTGTTGCTGCACTTCCTCTCATTGTGAGTCTATTGACCATATCTTTGCCTTTGGAGATTTAGCTAACATGGTTTGGAGTTATTTTGGGCATGTTCTTGGTGGTACACTTCGTATGGGTAGTCTAAGGCAGCTCCTTTGCGGATGGTGGTAGGAAATTCCTCGGAATTCATCACCCTTAAACAGATGGCTGCTCGCTATTCTCCCAGGCGTGATTTGCTGGTTCCTATGGTGTCAAAGGAATAAATGGTTATTTGAAGGTATTAAGCCCTCCCCTCGGTCCCTCATCTCTTCTATTCTTAATCAAGTGGCGGCAATCTCTAAAGCCTATAATCTGCAATTTGCCTGTAACACGGCTGATCTGCAACTTCAGATTTTTTTTATGCTTCGGATATCCACTCCAAACCGGCCTATGCCTCGTCTAGTTCTTTGGTCCAAACCTACTCATGGCACTTATAAGCTGAATACGGATGGTGTCTCACGGGGAAATCCAGGGATTGCAGCCGGAGGGGGTATCCTTCGGAATTATAATGGAGATTTAATTTTCGCTTATGGAAAATTTTATGGGATTCGATCTAACATGTGGTCTGAAGCGAGGGCGGCTCTTGATGGCCTCCTTCATGCTCAAGAGTTTGGTATAACTAATGTCTGGCTAGAAGTGGACTCAGAGGTTTTAATGAAAGTTATTACCAAGGTATATCATATTCCATGGGAAATCCATTATCTCATCCAGCGGATTCACCATATTATGTGTCTTATCCATATTCATGTCACTCATATCTTGAGGCAAGGAAATAGAGTTGCGGATGGTCTTGCAAATAGTACGGCTGATTGCAAGAATAACCTTGTTTGGTACCATCATTCTGATCTTCCTCCTTCTTGTCGTGGGGCGTATGTTCTTGACAAAGTTGGCTTTCCTTCTATCCAGAGTTAATTGTATGGCTAGATTCTTATTTAATCTTTTTGCTTTGCATTCTCGTTTCCCCTTCCTCTATTGTAGAGGTCCTTACGACTTGTGTAAGGCCTCCCCCCTAGTTTCCTTATGGTGGTTAAGGCTGTCATGTCCCCCGCCTCTTTTGTACTTTCAATTTCATAAGCCGAGCTTGGAGCAAGCCATTAAGGGCAGCCCTTGCCTCCGCTACCATATTCGTTGCTTGGCCATAGAAACGGGTATAAGCAAAGATAAAAGACCCATCGTGATGACGAAAGACACCCCCACCCGAGGCTAAACCAGGGTTTCCTCTAGATGCGCCATCAGAATTGATCTTAACTTGACCTAGGGCTGGAGGTTTCCAAGAAACAAGCTTAAACCGAGTAACTTTAGGAGCAGCCAACACCATCTCAAAAAAATTGGGAAACAAAATCATCTTGAGGACCAAAGGCAAAATTGAGTTTATATGCACGTATAGAGTCAATAATATGTCCACGAATATTATGAATTATGCTAGCAGAATTTGGAACCACACCATCAAAGCGAAACTTGTTACTATTGGGTTTCCAAGTAACATGCGCAGCGGAAAATAGCATTTAAAATTTTATGAAACCCAAAGCCCATAGATCCGTTCATATGATTAAATCAAATACTTGCAATATGAATACTAGAAAAACTAACCCTTGATGACTTTGAATTTGGTCTTTGATCTTGGTGGAGAAATTGAAGCTTTAATCACGAACAAGTAAGAACACGAACTTTGAAGATGATGAGCTTCACCCTCTAGCGGTATCCACACCTTGAACGAATATCAAGAACACTTGATCTTGGTTGCTAGACCAAAATTGTGAAACACGTTTTCACAATTAATATGAACTATATGTAATATTATTTTGTGTATTATTTTGTCCTTCAATCTAAGATGTCTTAGAACAAAATAAAACTCTCTCAAACTCTTTGGAGACTTGCACAAAAGCTATGGTTAAGTTCTGGCCGAATTTGACTGTTTATATACAAGTTAGACCTATTCTAAATAGGAAACTTGTGTCAAAAACTGTCCAAAATCCTTTTCCTAATTAAATCAGGAAACCTGTCCCGACTCACTGTGTGGCCGCCCAAAATCAGGTGTGCGGTTGCCCAAACATGTGCGGCCGCACAGCCTAGTTTGTGCGGTCGCACACCAGGATCAGAGAGCCTTAATTTTCCAATATAGTCCTTTTAAGATTCGTTCCATTGTGTGTGACCTTCTAGGATTATACTAAGTTGGCAATGGGTTCAAACATGAATCCATAAGATATGATTAGGTTCTAGCAAACCGTCATACCTACCCAAATAGCATAACTAGATACAAGTTCGCATTCCTTTAGAATCTGTCACAATCCCTTTGTCCACGATCTCATTGAACACAAGTCATGGTCAAACGGTCAACTTGTCTTTGTTCAATATTTTCTCGATTCCGAATATGTTGATAATCCAAATGACATTGATCTAATCAATTCATTTGAGTCCGGTCGAACATTTTCATCAACATCATTCCTACGAGAGGCCTAAGCTTGAGATCTCTTCGAAGAGGGGAAAATCCATTTAGCTTATTATTCTTCTTTACGTGAATCCTATTATGCCAATCATACACTTTATAACTACCCGGTTAAAGGTAGCGTTTGAATATGTCAAACATAATGTTCATCAAGTGGAAGACTATAATAACTTCATGTCTAAGGATTCGAATGACATAACTAATATGAGATATATGTATGACATGGACCATGATATAAATCTCATACGGCGGGTCATGTCCGGTACCTTGTTCCAAACAAGTACCCATAAATCTAACATGATTATCCCATGATCATTTAGCCTTTATACTAGTGCTTAACAAGTACTAGGGATGGAGACTATTATAAGTAAACATGAACAACAATAATAATCAAAACATCTTTTTATTGATATGAAATAAATGATAACAATTACAACGTTTATTAAACGTACCTAGGGCACCACTACCAACAATCTCCCACTTGCCCTAGGCCCAATCTTCCATGTATCTAATACCCATGGACCTAACATGACCTTCATGTTTAGCTTGTGGAAGTCCCTTTGTTAGCGGGTCCGCGACATTGTCATCAGTAGGTACTTTGCATATTCACGTCACCTCTGTCAATGATTTCTCGAATGACATGGTAACGCCTAAGTATGTGTTTGGATTTTTGATGTGCCCTTGGTTCCTTTGCTTGAGCAATAGCACCATTATTATCACAATAAAGGTCTATTGGATTAGCAATACTAGGAACCACTTCAAGTTCAGTGATGAACTTCTTAATCCAAACAGCTTCCTTTGCAGCATCCGATGGAGCAATATACTCAGCTTCCGTTGTAGAATCAGCGGTTGTACTCTGCTTGGAACTCTTCCAGCTTACAGCTCCACCATATAACATAAACACAAAACCCGATTGCGATCGACTGTCATCTCTGTCGGTTTGGAAGCTTGCATCCGTGTATGCATTTACAACAAGATCATCTTCCATTCCTCCATAGACCAAAAACGAGTCTTTAGTCCTTCTCAAGTACTTAAGAATCGCTTTCACAGCCACCCAGTGATTTTTTCTGGGGTCGGATTGGTATCTACTTGTCATGCTCAAAGCATAAGATACATCTGCCCTAGTACAGATCATGGCATACTTGATGGACCCAATTGCCGAAGCATATGGAACATCATTCATTTTCTCACGCTCATTTTTTGTCTTAGGACATTGAGTCTTGCTTAGAGAAACTCCATGTAACACCGGCAAGGTACCTCTTTTAGAATTTTCCATACGGAATCTTCTAATGACCTTGTCAATGTATGTACTTTGGCTTAAACCAAGTAGCTTCCTTGATCTATCTCTATAAATCTTAATGTCAAGTATATATGCGACTTCACCCATATCTTTCATTGCGAAACACTTTCCCAACCAAGTCTTTACGGACTGAAGTGTAGGAATGTCGTTTCCAATGAGTAATATGTCATCCACATATAAAATTAGGAATAGCACTATGCTCCCACTAATCTTCTTGTATACACAAGGCTCATCTTCGTTCTTGATAAAACCAAACTCTTTGACCGATTCATCAAAACGGAGATTCCAACTCCTAGAAGCTTGCTTCAATCCATAAATGGATTTATGCAATTTTCATACCTTAGAATTCTGTTCAAAACCTTCTGGTTGTGTCATATACACATCCTCTTGTAGTTTTCCATTTCGGAAAGCGGATTTGACATCCATTTGCCATATTTCATAGTCATGATATGCGGCAATGGCAAGCAAAATTCTTATAGACTTGATCATTGCTACGGGTGAAAAGGTTTCATCATAGTCAATACCATGAACTTGCCTATGGTTTTTACACCTTCCCATCCATGTCAGTCTTCTTCTTGAAGACCCATTTGCATCCTATGGTTTTTACACCTTCGGGTGCATCAATCAAATTCCAAACTTGATTGTCTTGCATGGATTGCAATTCGGATTCCATGGCTCCAAGCCACTTGTCCGAATCAGGAGAAGACATCGCCTCTTGGTAGGTTGTCGGTTCATCATTCTCAATGATTTCCACCTCATTACTATCCATTACGAGAAATCCATATCTCTCGGGCTCGGATCGTAACCTACTAGATCTGCGAGTTACTTGTGTATTTTGAACAGGTTCCACAACTCCTTGTGGTTCTTGTTCTTGTTCCACTATCGGTTCGATGTCATTTTCTGGGTCTCGAATTTCTTCAAGATTTATTTTACTCCCACTGATTTCTTTGGAGAGAAACTCTTTCTCTAGAAAGATACCAGTTCGGGCAACAAACACTTTGTTGTCCATTTGGTTGTAAAAGTAATATCCTTTAGTTTCCTTAGGATATCCCACGAAAATACATTTATCAGATTTGTGTGCAAGTTTGTCTGAGACAAGTCTTTTGACAAAAGCTTCACAACCCCAAATCTTCATGAAAGACAGACAAGGCTTCTTTCCGCTCCACATCTCATATGGAGTCTTTTGAACCGATTTAGTTGGAACACGATTTAGTGTGAAAGCAGCGGTTTCTAGAGCATAACCCCAAAAGGATATTGGAAGATCAACTTGACTCATTATTGATCAAACCATGTCTAACAAAGTCCGATTTCTCCTCTCGGACACACCATTCCATTGTGGTGTTCCGGGTGGAGTCAATTGTGAAACTATTCCACAATTCTTTAGATGATCATCAAATTCATGACTCAAGTATTCTCCACCTCGATCTGATCGAGGTGGAGAAACTTAAAACCTTCATTATCCAAACAAGAAATTGAAAAAATATTTCTACTTAAATCCGGTACATAATAGAAATTGTTCAAAACAACTATTAAATCGGAAGGTAAAGTGACTTCATAAGTCCCTATGGCTAATGCAGCAACTCTTGCTCCATTCCCCACGCGTAGGTCTACTTCACCCTCTTTAAGCAGTCTCCTATTCTTTAGTCCCTGCACATTTAAAAAAATGTGAGAACCACATCCGGTATCCAATACCCAAGAATCAGTGGTAGAAAGGAGAATATCTATCATATAGATACCTGAAGTCGACGCAGCCTTACTGCCCTTCTTCTTCTTTTGCTCTTCCAAGAAAGCCTTGCAATTACGTTTCCAATGACCAATTTCTTGACAATGGAAACAAATTGCATCCTTTTGTGTATCGGGTTTTGCCTCAGAAGCCTTGGCAACCTTTGCCTTGCTTATCTTGGGTTTGACAACTTTTGCCTTACCCTTTCCTTTGGCACCAGCCTTCTTCCCATCATGAACCAAGAGCACAGGAGAACCTTTCTCCACAATCTTCATCTCCGCAGTTTTAAGCATCCCATGCAACTCAGAGAGATTCTTATCCATTCCATGCATGTTATAATTCATCACAAACTGATTATAACTTTTAGGCAATGAATTAAGAATGAGATCCGTGGCTAGATCCAATGGAATTTGATAGCCAAGTTTCTCAAGATGCTCTACATAACCTTTCATTTTAAGCATGTGAGGACTCTCACTTGTTGCCCTTCACTCATTTTGCAAGAAGTGAATGCAACAATGGTCTTGTACCTCTCTTGCCTAGCTTGCTCTTGAAACATGGCTCTTAACTCCACGCCTATCTCATAGGCTTCCAAATGTTCCAAACTTTGTTGGAGTTTTGAGCACATAGTAGCAAGCATGAGACAACTTACATCTCTAGAATCATTACGATGTTTCTTGTAACTGTCTCTTTCTGCCCTAGGGGCAGTAGGTTCTGGTTCAGCAGGAAGAGGCCCATCGAGAATGTACAACTTATCTTCTTGCATAAGAACAATTCTTAGGATATGGATCAAATCCATAAAGTTCGTACCATTCTCTTGGAGCTTATCCTTCTCAAGGATCGATCGCAACGAAATTGATTGAGTGTTGTTAGTCATTATCTACAATTATGCAAAATTTCTAAAATTTAATAACTACCAATTTTCATTAAATAAATAAACAATGTATTTTTCCAAAAATACTCCCACTAAATTATACAACCTTCTTTATACATCCAATGTATAGTATAATTTAAATGGGTTAAGATCCCACTTTAATTTAATTTTAAGTACGCTTTGGCGCACCACTCAAAATCAAATTAATTAGGTAGACAACTCTTGTCAATCATATCTCATTTAAGAAATCCAATTTCAAAAAGCATGTTAAATCTCATCTTTGCGTTAAGCCCAAAACTGTTTTGACGCTTAATTAAGTCCAACCATTTTAAACGCATAGGAAACTCTTATTCACTCATCTTGCTCATACATGAATAAAATCAATGCACCTCGCTTTGGCGAGCCCACACAAAATTACCCATGTATAAACAAGTGTTTTAATCATGGCATGGCAGAAGGACTTAAAACTTTCTTTGAAGGTTCATCACATATAGCATATAACACATTTATGAGCACATAATATAAACATGTTATGCATCAAGTTTAGCCACTAAATTAATCTCCATTAATTTAAGCATAATATTTATGTGTCTTTAGTTTCTCTATAATTATGAGGATGGGACTATTTCAACTTTGGTTATTATCTCCAAATCAAGACAACAAGAAGTGCGGCCGAAACTAAGCCATAAGGCATCCACAATTCCGTACTAATTCAAGAAACCAAGAAAGTAGTCCATGTGGCCGAAACTAAGCAATAGATGGTCTCGATGAACGTAGGCTAATTGCATCCACAATTCCACATGGATCTCCAATCTTTAAATCAAGAACTTTGTTTCTCAATTTTAGCAATTATGATCTCTTCATAATTCTAACTTCGTTTTATCTTTGAAACTTTGATTGCGATCAAGTTTGGGAAACACAATCTCGATGAACGTAGATTATCCATCCAAACCTTGAACCAATCTTAGAATCACAAGACTAAAACAAATAGGAAAATCAAACCCCAAGATCCACACCCAAACCAACTGCCCGAAACCCACTCCAGATCAGCAGGTCTGGCCGGTCTTGTCACTGGTCTGGTCGGACCCCATCAAAATTCCAGATTCTGACTCTGACCGAAAATCAAAAACCAGAATCCTGATAACTGTGCGGCCGCCCAAGAAAAAACTGTGCGGTCGCCCAAACTTGTGCGGCCGCCCAAGGTTTTCTGTGCGGTCGCACAGTAGCATCAGAATGAATTTTTAAAGTTCGAAAATTTGTCTCAAAATTGTTTTCCCCGATTATTAAAACTTTGATCCAATCAAAAATTAATAATCAAACAATTCAGAATCCAACATAATTTTTAGTGCGATTGAATAGTGCGATTAAAGTTGTAAAACAATAAACCACATAAAATCATATAACACATAAACATCATATAATCCAATATTCATATCATGCTAGGCACATAGACAATTTATATACACACAACATGATCTAGGTATTGAAATAATCAACATGAACGGGGCTCTGATACCACTGTTGGGTTTCCAAGTAACATGCGCAGCGAAAAATAGCATTTAAAATTTTATGAAACCCAAAGCCCATAGATCCGTTCATATGATTAAATCAAATACTTGCAATATGAATACTAGAAAAACTAACGTTTGATGACTTTGAATTTGGTCTTTGATCTTGGTGGAGAAGTTGAAGCTTTAATCACAAACAAGTAATAACACGAACTTTGAAGATGATGAGCTTCACCCTCTAGCGGTATCCACACCTTGAACGAATATCAAGAACACTTGATCTTGGTTGCTAGACCAAAATTGTGAAACACGTTTTCACAATTAATATGAACTATATGGAATATTATTTTGTGTATTATTTTGTTCTTCAATCTAGGATGTCTTAGAACAAAATAAAACTCTCTCAAACTCTTTGGAGACTTGCACAAAAGCTATGGTTAAGTTCTGGCCGAATTTGGCTGTTTATATACAAGTTAGACATATTCAGAATAGGAAACTTGTGTCAAAACCCGTCCAAAATCCTTTTCCTAATTAAATCAGGAAACCTGTCCCGACTCACTGTGCGGCCGCCCAAAATCAGGTGTGCGGTCGCCCAAACATGTGCGGCCGCCCAGCCTGGTTTGTGCGGTCGCACACCAGGATCAGAGAGCCTTAATTTTCCAATATAGTCCTTTTAGGATTCGTTCCATTGTGTGTGACCCTCTAGGATTATACTAAGTTGGCAATGGGTTCAAACATGAATCCATAAGATATGATTAGGTTCTAGCAAACCGTCATACCTACCCAAATAGCATAACTAGATACAAGTTCGCATTCCTTTAGAATATGTCACAATCCCTTTGTCCACGATCTCATTGAACACAAGTCATGGTCAAACGGTCAACTTGTCTTTGTTCAATACTTTCTCGATTCCGAATATGTTGATAATCCAAATGACATTGATCTAATCAATTCATTTGAGTCCGGCCGAACATTTTCATCAACATCATTCCTACGAGAGTCCTAAGCTTGAGATCTCTCCGAAGAGGGGCAAATCCATTTAGCTTATTATTCTTCCCTACGTGAATCCGATTATGCCAATCATACTTTTTTTTTTTTTTCGGCGAAAGGAGGGCGTCACCTCCCTAGGTTTTATTAATGTAAAGGGAAAAGTACAAGCATGGTGGGGGACATGACAACCTCAACCACCAGAGAAAAAGATCTAGGGGGAGGCCTTACACAAAGCGTAAGGTCCTCTAAACAAAAGGGAGGGGAACCTAGAGTACAATGAAAAGAGAATATAAAGGAACCTAGCCATGCTAACCAATACGAATATAGGGGATCTTAGCTTTGTCAAGTGCAAAGAAGCCTTTACAATGACTGGGAAGATCATGATAATGGGGGATGTCAAAATTGCGCTCTTCATTCGCAGCCATGTTAGCCAAACCATCTGCTACACCATTCCCCTCTCTCAGTATATGAGTGACCCGCACCTCCATCTGATTCATGAGGCGAAAGATATGATCTATTATGTAGCCCACAGCCCAAGGAATATGATACTCCTTTATGAGAATATGCATAAGAACTTTGGAGTCAAGTTCTAGCCAAACACGATGAAAACCCCGAACTTGAGCAGCAATGAGGCCATCCCTAGTAGCCAGAGCCTCAGCTACCATGTTGGATTGAACTCCATAAAAATTCGAGAATGCATAGATAAAATCCCCATGATTGTTTCGCATAATGCCACCACCCGCAGCTATACCCGGATTGCCCTGAGAAACACCATCCGTATTAATTTTAATCCAATCAGAACAAGGGGAATCCCAAACGACCAATCTGATTTTTCTAGAGATAGGGGGCGAAATATGCAATCGAAAAATGTCCACCAAGTATTCATCACCATAGTTGAGGGAAAGAGAGAGAGTGAGAGAGGCAGCAATATTTGAAACAACCAAGCAAACCTTATGAAAAATGCTGTTCGGATTCATCTTGATTCCCTCAAACCTGCTCTTATTTCGAGAGTTCCATAGCTCCCAAATAATACTCGCCGGGATAATACAAGAAAGCCATTTGATAATTTGAGATGTTGGGTGGGAGGTCCCTTGCCACCAGCAAAGAAGGGCTTGATTTATGCTCCCTATTCTGAGATGTATCCCACAAATAGAACTAAAATGGGCCCAAACTCGGCTAGCACACTCTCCATGTAAAAAATATGGCCAATAGAGTCTTCACTTCCAGCCCTACAACACTCACACTTAGAGGCTAAGGAGATACCTTTACCACGAATTTTATCATCCGAAGGCAGCCCCCCATGCAAAACACGCCATAAGAGAACTGAAACCTTTTTTGGAATGTATTTATTCCAGCAAAAAGCATAAACTAAGGATCGAACTTTACTTGAGCGACATTCTCTCCATGCAGAGCTCACGGAAAACTTACCCGAGGTAGAAGGCAGCCATAAAGGGATGTCCGGGGTGTTTGATAAAGAGATATCATGGGATTGAATCAAATGCAAGAGCTGATTTCCAAAAACATTCTGAATATACTGAATACGAGGAAGGCCATTCTCAAATAAAGAGAAAATCTGCACATGATCATTTGGAATGAGGCTCGTGGGAGCATTAAGCCAATTTTCGTGTATCGAGATTTCCCCTTTACCAATACGCCAGGCAAGACGACTTTCAACCAAAGGCTTCGCCTCCATCATTCTTTTCCACACATGGGAAGAGTATGTGGTAAGGGTTGCATCCATAGGGTGAGTTTCCCAACAATATTTAGCCAACATAGTTCTACTCCAAAGAGAATCCATTGAACTACCCGGTTAAAGGTAGCGTTTGAATATGTCAAACATAATGTTCATCAAGTGGAAGACTATAATAACTTCATGTCTAAGGATTCGAATGACATAACTAATATGAGATATATGTATGACATGGACCATGACATAAATCTCATACGGCGGGTCATGTCCGATACCTTGTTCCAAACAAGTACCCATAAACCTAACATGATCATCCCATGATCATTTAGCCTTTATACTAGTGCTTAACAAGTACTAGGGACGGAGACTATTATAAGTAAATATGAACAACAATAATAATCAAAACACCTCTTTATTGATATGAAATAAATGATAACAATTACAACGTTTATTAAACGTGCCTAGGGCACCACTACCAACAGTTACGATGTTTCCAAATCTCCCAACAAATATATCTGGGCAGAATAGAACTCAACCAACAAGCAACAGCTATTAGACATATAAGAGTGCCATCATTCTGATCTTCCTCCTTCTTGTCGTGGGGCTTATGTTCTTGACAAAGTTGGCTTTCCTTCTACCCGGAGTTAATTGTATGGCTAGATTCTTATTTAATCTTTTTGCTTTGCATTCTCGTTTCCCCTTCCTCTATTTTAGAGGTCCTTACGACTTGTGTAAGGCCTCCCCCCTAGTTTCATTATGGTGGTTAAGGCTGTCATGTCCCCCACCTCTTTTGTACTTTCAAATTTTGATCAATAAAATCTAGGGAGGTACCGTCCTCTTTTCGTCAAAAAAAAAAGAGTGCCAAGCAATCAATCTGTGAGTAAGAGAGGAACCCAAAGTTGGGAAACCAATCATTGCTCCAAAAAACAGCCATACTTTTTGAGCAATATCTCCATGAATGAAGAGGTGAACAATGGATTCAGAAGAAGGATTAACACAACAATGGCATTTAGAAGTAGTTCCTAGATCATGTTCGGGTTGATGAACCCTAGATAATCATCGGCTATGAAATAACATGTTAACATGAAGATCGCAACCCAAAATATGGCATAAATAAGGTTTTAATCTAAGAACACGAAGAATATACGAAGAACATATTATGAACATATGAATAATATGAAGAACATATGAATAAACATGTTAAGAACATGAATATTATGAATCTAAACTAAGAACATGGCAATAACATGAAGAAAAAGTTAGAAAACTTACTTATGTTGGCAAGAAATAAACTTGGATCTTTTTGGAGTCTTGAATGTATTCTTGGATGCTTGAAATGCTTAATTGGAGAGCAAATTCGTCACTTAGGGAGCTTAAGATTGATCAAAATTCGGACCTTTGATTATGAGGTAAGGATAACCTTATATAGTAAATTGAGGGAGGGATCAGACGGCTGAGATTGTCTGAGGCGAACATGGCCACGTGGCCAAGGACGGATGTGGCCGCGTGGCCATCATTCCTAGCTGACGTGATTGTTAGGCTAGGATTTGATTTTAAACAAGGAAACCCAATTTTGGCCATTTTTGGTACATTCTAGAATATTGAGCTATATTTTGGGAATCCGGGACAAGTCTTTGCA
The DNA here is from genome assembly GCA_026119855.1 of Campanula takesimana. Taxonomy (NCBI): domain Eukaryota; kingdom Viridiplantae; phylum Streptophyta; class Magnoliopsida; order Asterales; family Campanulaceae; genus Campanula; species Campanula takesimana. The sequence continues at coordinate 416,230 of JAOWBW010001124.1, forward strand.
AGGTTTCTAATTCTTGTAAATCCTTGTATTTTTGGGAAAGCCCTAATAAACTCTTTTTCAGATCGGGTACTAACAGTCACCGGCAACCAGCAAGGAAAAACTGAAGCTTACTGGTAGTCAACTCAAGATATTCTTTATATGAATATCCCCAGGTTACATCATTCTAAACCTTTAGTTGACTTTACCGATTGCTTATGTACGATCTTACCGTAAGTAGTTAAACTGTCTCTGCTATATCTTTTTGCGCCTGTCTGACACCGATCTACTTTTAGCTCTTCTCTGTCTCTTACTTGCTTTTGCAGGTAACCGGTTGAGACAAAGGGGTCTTTACCCATCAGACTTTTACAGGCATGCGTGTACGGCATATCTCCACCATTAATGCTGAAGATTACGCATTTAATGCTCCTTACCTAACCGGCTGGAAATTCAAATTATAACCCTTCTCCTCAAAGGCTCAAGACATTTACTTCTCCTATAAATAGAAGACTCAGAGCATTAAAGAAGGGTGGTGCATTGAAGAGATTTGAATAGTTTGAAGCATTCATTGAAGCTCAAACATTCTTGTCCAGAAATCATTTACTGATTACATTGTTTGAGTTTTTCACACACCCACCTGAGTGAGGTAAGTTCCTTTTGGACTTGCCGCTCAAAAACACTTGGTCAGTATTTATATCACGATACATTAGTGATCCCTAGAGTTTAGGTCTTTATAACCGGCAAACCCGTGCTTGTAATAGACTAGGGAAATCTGATAGTGCAGTTAACCCAAATCCAAGTTCTGACCAAACTTGGTAGAGGATGTAGCAGTATTTACACTGTGAACCTCTCCAAATACTTGTGTCCTCTTTGTGTTTGCTTTCTTACTGCTTTGTCACTGCCGGTTGGAACTCTATCACCGGCAACTTAGTTATTCATACTGATTCATTGTAATTTCCATTGACCAATCTCTTGAAACTGCATTGAACTTTTAGAAAATACTTTGTGTTAAACAAGCTCTTAAAATCTTTTCATACTGATTTTGTGTGAGTCAAACTTAGTCATATCTTCTCCGCTGCGCTTACTGATTATTGGTTGCTTGCTGATTAGTGACTTTGCATTTTAAAGTGTTTCTTTTGAAAAAGTTTTTATTAGGCTATTCACCCCCCCCCCCCTCTAGCCTGTTTTCCGACCAATTGGGCCTAACAATTGGTATCAGATCTTGGAATTTTGAAAGAAATTTCCAAGCTTTACAGCTTGTTTACCGATACCATGGCAGGAAAAATCATGCAGTCATTGAACATCACCACCATCCCGTTGTTGAATGTCAATGAGTTTGGTGTCTGGAAATCTTGTATGATAAAGTACATGAACTCAATCGATAACCGGTTGATGAAGGTCATAGAAGGTGGTCCAATCATTCCTTTAAAGGTCTCAACCACCTTCCGACCGATTCCCTCCACACCGCTGACACAACATGCAGATCGTGACACTGAACAAGAAACCCATGTTCTTTTTTTTTTTTTCGGCGAAGAAACCCATGTTCAATTTGAAGAAACTCTGGTTGAAAAGCCTAGAGAGGAATGGACTGAAGATGACAAACTTTCAGCTGCCTTAGATGGAAAAGCGTGCCGCATTATCTCTTGTGGATTGGATGACAAGCAATACAAACTTATTGACTTGTGCTCCATGGCTCAAGAATGTTGGAACAAACTCCTAGCATACATTGAAGGAGATGAGCAGGTGAAGGACAATAAACTCTATGATTGCATTGCAGAGTTTGAAGCCTTCAAGAAACAAGATGGTTAATCACTCAGGAATGCCTACGACAGATTCTGCGAGGTAAGTAATTTATGTGCTTCATTAGGTAAGGTGTATACCATGAAAGACCTGAATATTCATTTTCTAATTTTTTGGGAAATATACCAAGGTCACTGCTGTTAGACAAGTGAGAGACTTAAACAAGACTTCCATTCAGAATCTCGTGTCTAATCTATTTCTGTATGAGAGAGAACTGCAAAAACTTAACGTTCTCGATAAAAAATTCAAAAACTTGTATCTATCAGCTCAGTCTTTTTTTTTTTTTTTTTTTTTGTGGCGAAAGGAGGGCGGTACCTCCCTAGATTTTATTAAAAAAGAAGGAAAAATACAAACATGGTGGGGTACATGACAACCTCAACCACCAAATAGAAAAAGACTAGGGGGAGTTCTTACACAAGTTGTAAGATACTCTACAATAAAGGGAAGGGCGGCTACAAAAATTAGCAAAAAGCCTATACAGAAATCTAGCCATAAACTAATTATGCCTGAAATAAGGGGTCCTATTCTTATCCAATGCTTCACCTTTACATTGGTAAGGAAGCTCATGAACGTGCAACAACTCAGAATTCCTTTGCTCATCCGCAGCCATATTTGCTAGACCATCCGCAACTCCATTTCCTTCGCAAAGAACATGAGTGACCTGAACCTCCATGATGTCCATTAACCGATGAATGTGAGCAATAATATACCATATCGACCAAGGAATATGATAGACACGAGTAATAATGCGCATAAGAACTTGAGAGTCAAGCTCTAACCAAACTTGATAATATCCTCGAATCCATGCCTTTTGTAGACCGTCCCTAGCAGCCAAAGCCTCGGCTACCATATTGGACTCATGTCCATAAAAACTAGCAAAACCGAGAAGAAAATCCCCGTTGTGGTTTTTGAAAACACCTCCACCCGCTGCAATTCCAGGGTTACCCCTAGACACCCCATCTGTATTAATCTAAACAATCGAGCCATAGGTCATAGGAGTCCCTTCAAATCTGCACTTATTACGAGCAATCCACAATTCCCAGGAAATAATGGCCAGGAGAATACGAGTTAACCAATGGGTGACATTAGCTTTATGGTCATCAACACCAATCCACCATCGCACAAGAATTTGATTCATAGTGCCCCTATGTAAGTTAATGCCACAAAGGTTGCTAAAAAACATCCAAACAGACCAAGCAATATCACCATTAATAAGAGCATGAGTAATGGTTTCTTTGCAAGGGTGAACACAACATTCACATTTCGAGGCCAAGAGAATACCCCTTTTTTGAACCATGTCATCCGTGGGAATACCCCCATGTAAAACTCGCCACAGGAACACAAAAATTTTGGTAGGGATAAATTTACTCCAACAAAAGGAGAATATAGAGGAGCGTACCTTAGAGGCTCTACATTCCTTCCAAGCCGAGCTAACAGAGAATTTTCCAGAGGTTGAAGGTTTCCATATAGGGACGTCCGAAGCATCCGTCCGGGAGATAGAATGAGAATGAATTAACTCCAGTAATTGAGTGCCATAATTTTCTTGAATATAATCATTCCTGGGCTGCCCATTGTCAAATAAAGTAAAGATCTCAGCATGCTCAAAAGGGAGGGATCCCATAGCACCATCAATCCAATTCTCATGAATAGTTAGCTTCCCTCGCCCAATGCACCAAGCAAGCCGTTCTTCAACCCAAGGTTTTGCTGCAATCATTCTCTTCCAAATATGGGAGGAGTAAGAGGTACTGATAGCATCCATTGGATGAATATCCCAACAATATTTTGCAAGCATAAGTTGACACCATAAAGAATTAGTGGTTCGAAGTCGCCACCATAACTTCATGGAAAAAGCAGAAGCGATATCTTCAAATTTCCGAATACCCAAACCACCCTCTTCAATTGGCCAACTCATTTTATCCCAAGAAAGCTAATGACATTTCTTTTCTCCATCCGAATTGCTCCAGAAAAAACGGGCTATGATTTTTTCCATAGTCTGGATCACACTGTTGGGTATGCTTATTATAAACCACTCCTATTACCTAGATTTGATTGATCCCATAACCTAATTTTACTCTTTGTGGACTTTAGGATATATTGTAAGAACTACTTGTACTTCATTTAGAATAGTCCATTTTTGTTAGTTTGTTAGGCTTAGCAGATCAGGACCCTAAATTTTTCTAAGTCTGGAGATATGTGGCAAGTCCCATCCTACTGCATGAAGACATCTACCGCATGAACATGTGCTTGCCGCATGGATCAACTGAACTCATATTCTCCACGACCGTATTAACCAAGGCGACCGCATGGTTCATCCTGCCGCATGTAACCAGAGTTGATTAAACTCAAGTTTGGTTCAAACTTAACCATGGTCACACTTGTGTCCAAAACCTTGGTTAGTTTAGAAACGTTGCAAATTCAAATTTCAAATTTGAATACAACTGTCATCATAGTACAGTTGGACCACCATAACTCTGCAACAAAAGGACAACTCAGACTGAGCTCCAATTAGAATTCAACAGCTCATTGTCCTCCAAACTTGCCCTCCAAGAATTCAAACGGCTAGTTTCTCCTTCAAGGCTATAAATAGTCCTTGTGTTCTTCATTGAACTAAAGCTGAGATTCCAAGAGAGAAATTGCTATTGAAATTCTTGGTGATTGAAGATCATATTCAAGATTTCCAGAATCCTTCGAATCTTCAAGCACTCAACCTTCAAGTCTTCATCAAATCTCCAGCAACCTTCAAGATCAAATCTCAAGCCTCTCAAACAAGTTTCATTAGGCTCTAAAATCATATAGATTCCAAAGAGCTTTTGATTCTTACACACACACTCACCCCGATTGATCAATCACATAGATTGAATCATTAGGGATACACTGGTCTAAGTCTAGGATTTGAACTTCATAGAAATAGGTGTTGATTCAATACTTCATCTCTGTAATCTTTACTCAAGTGAATCTAATATATACCTCATTCAAAATCCAAGACTGACCATCTTGGTAAAGGACGTAGATCTTTTAACAGATCGAACCTTTCCAAATCATTGTGTTCTTTACTTACTGCACTTTACCTTTCTGCAAATTTACTTTAAGTCTTGTTCATCTTGTTCATATTGTTCTTCACTTGTTCATATTAATCTTGTTTGTCTTTTAGTGTTTGATCTTTCAGATTTAAGAACAATTGTGAATTGTGTTTGTTTGTCTACCTCATTACCTTAGCTAAAATCTGACTAACTTATCATTTGCCAAAAATCTCTAAGACACAAGTTTTCAATCTCTCAACCTACCTCACTTTAACCTACCGCACTCATACCTACCGCATATACATCTACCGCACTACCTACCGCAAACAAACCTACCGCATTGAACTTATCAAAACCAACTCTTAATTTGTTTCAACGAAAACTTCCGCTGTGCATTTTATACTTGACCGCGTGGTTTTCATCTACCGCAAAATTCAAGTGTAAGCATAAAGGTTGAATTTTGAAAAAGGGTTAAAATTTTAAATAGGCTATTCACCCCCCCCCCCCTCTAGCCTCTTTTCATACCTTTGTTGTGTCTCTGGGACCAACAAGTGGTATCAGAGCAAACACCTTTATAAAACTTCTGTTTTTCAAGCTTAACAGCTTGGGTGCCGATTCAAAATGGCAAGTCAGAAAACTATGGCAACGGTTAACTTCACTCACGTTCCAGCGTTCGACGAAGATAATTTTGACGTATGGAAGCACAGCATTCTAACTCAGTTCTACTCCATGGACGAGCAACTTGGTGATTGTCTTACCATTGGACCATACTTCCCAATGAAAGCTAATCCGGATCCAGAAACCAATGGTGCAAATCCGACTATCAAGAAACCAAAAGCTGAATGGACCGATGAAGAGAAAAGACTGGTTGGAATGGATGTGAAAGCAAAAAAGCATACTTTTAAGTACCTTGAGTACGTCACAGCGTCGACAGATCATGGAATGCTCTACTGCAAAAGAACTTTGCGATGCAATTGAAGATTACATCGAAGGAGATCAAGCTTGCAAGGAAAGCAAAAAGTTTGCAATTCAAAGAAGATTCAACAACTTTGCTAAGGTCCCCGGTGAATCACTAAGAGCCACTTATGATCGTTATTGTGAGATCGTGAGTACTTATACAGCACTCGGAAAGAAGCTTACCAAGAAAGAAATCAATGTTAATTTTCTTGCCGCTCTTGGTTCGCAATATCTACACAAAGGAAACACTCTTGAAGATACCAAGCTGCTAGATGATATGTCTCTCAGAAGCCTCTATGCCAACCTCAAGGTCTTTGATATCAAGCTTAACAACATTGCTGAAATGGAAGGAAAAACAAAGAACTTATCGTTGGTTGCTCAAAAGGAAGAAGTGATCGAGGAAGAAGATCCAAAAATCTCCACATCAGATTTACTTGATATGGATGATGATGATTTTGCTATGTTCGTGAAAAGATTCCAAAAGTTCAGAAAGACAGCAAGACCGGATCAACAAGCAAAGCTCCAACAAGGTTTTCAAGGAGCAGCCCTTCAAAGAAAAAAGAGAACTTCAACTTCTCCAAGAAGAAAGAAGATCTTGTTTGTTTTAATTGCAGGAAACCAGGTCACTTCACATCAGAATGTCCAATTCCCAAGTATGAGTATATGAAGAAGAAAAGTAACTTTACTCCAAGGTATTCAAAGGAAAAAGGAATGATGGCTGAAGAAGACTCTACCTCAAAAGAGTTAGCTACTTGGATAGAGTCAGACTCTGATGAAAGCGATGAGGATTCTGAAGAAGGTCACATCTGTTTGGTCGTTCAGTCCGATGATGAGGATGATAATAAAAGTCGTCGCTCACCAAATGCAAAACCTAAACGGATAAGTTATACGGCCGATGAACTTGCTGAAAAAGGATTCCTAACTCCAGTTCAAAAGAATGGTGATCTTCTATTTTCAAGATGTGATGTGAGTGCAGCAAAGAAAGCTCTACTAAATCCCAAAGTGAAGGAAGTTCAGTCTACCACACCTCAAGTCAAGTTTGACATTTCCCTTGATGAACAAGAAAAGATGTTCATGAAAGCTGAACAGGTAATTAGTAAGTTTTCTGGCATGAAGGAAGCTTTAGCACTTTCAACTGAAGAAATTTCCCAGCTTAAGACGGAGAAATCTCTACTAAGATCTGAACTCACCCTCCTTAAGGAGCAGATCAAGAGCATGACTCCTCTTACTGATCGAAACCGTTTCCTAGAAGAACAAAATGCTATATTTAAAGTTAAAAACGAAGAATTGGCTGCTGAGATAAATGACTTGAAAAAGATCACTAATGAGTGGACCAATTCTCGTGTCACTATGGAACAAATCTTAGAATCCCAAAAGCCTAGTGGTGATAAGGAAGGCTTAGGATTTCAAACTAGTGACAACTTTAAATGTGCATCTTGTTGTGAAAGAGATGAGAAATTTACCCAGCAAACTTTGGAAGGGTCGAAGGCTAAACATCATGTTTCAAAGGGTGTAGGACAAGAACCAAAGAAGAAACTAGAGTTCAACTATGTCTACCCTAAGAAACAAAATGGCAAGGCAAAGTTGAAAGGTATTGCCGTGGATGAACCTACCGCAGAGTCTACCTCATGCGGCAAGGCAGAGTCTTCCTACCGCAGAACCCTACCGCGGCAGACTACCTTTCATGGTAAGTCGACCGCATATGGTGGAAATGCAGCAAAGTTGAAAAGGATGAATTTTGTAAAGGAGACCGCATCCACACCTGTAAACGATGTTGTGCTGAAGACCGTGACAAAGTTTGTTAACCCTCAGTTGGGTGGCTTCCACCATTGTTCCGTGTGTGATGATTATGGTCACAAGGCTGCTGAATGTCTTTTAAGATTCACACCAAATCCCAAAAGGCTTAAACCCCCTTCTGTGAGGCAAGTGTGGGTTGTTAAAAGTTGCTAACCCTTTGGACCCAAAAGAATAAAAGGGGACCTTGTTCTTAAATGTTTATTTTATAGGTTCTCTGCTTAATGGCTGGACTCTCCAAGGATAGATCAAGTTTATGGTATCTCGATAGTGGCTCTTCAAGGCACATGACCGGAGATATCAACTTATTGGAAGATGTCCGTGAAGAAAAGGGTCCATCAGTAACCTTCGGAGATAATAACAAAGGAAAGACTGTAGGATATGGAGTCATTCGTAAAGGAAAAATCACCATCCAAGAAGTCTCTCTAGTTATTAACACAATCTACTCTCAATATCTCAGTTCTGCGACAAAGGATTGCAATGCCACTTCACTTCAAATTTCTGTCTCATCAAAGATGGCAAATCCGGCGTCACTTTGCTCAAAGGGATTCGTAAGAAAAATGTTTATGTTGTTGATTTTAACTCATCTTGCATTTCTTCTAATCTCTGTTTTGTAGCAAAGAATGTTAGTGAGAATAGTTGGCTGTGGCATAAAAGACTAAGTCACTTAAACTTCAAGTATCTCTCCAAGATTGGTAGAGAAAATCTAGTTCGTGGTCTACCCAAAGTAGCTGATCACCACGATGAGAAATGCACAGCATGTCAACTAGGCAAACAACCAAAAGCGTTTTTCTCCAGCAAGATGACACCTTCAACTTCTAGATGTTTGCAACTACTACATATGGACTTGTTTGGACCTGTTACTACCGCAAGTATTGGAGGAAATAGATATACCTTAGTTGTGGTAGATGACTACTCAAGATATACGTGGGTCGAGATGATGAGCTCCAAAGATGATTGTTATGACATTTTGACCGCACTCTTTAGACAGCTCCAAACACAAAAAGAAGATGACATCGTTAGTGTTCGATCCGACAACGGTACAGAATTCAAGAACAACGGTGTTGCTCAATACTGTGATGATCATGGTATTGACCACAACTTCTCTGCTGCTGGAGTTCCACAACAAAACGGTGTAGTGGAAAGAAAGAATAGAACGTTGATAGAGGCCGGAAAGACAATGATTGCTGAAGCAAAGCTACCTCAATATTTTTGGGCTGAAGCCATCCACATAGCATGCTTCACTCAGAATAGATCCCTCATCAACAAAACTCCCTATGAACTTTGGAGAGGAAGAACCCCCAACATAGCATACTTCAAGATATTTGGATGCAAATGCTTCATACTCTACAACGGTAAAGAACATCGAGGTAAATTTGCTCCTAAGGCCGATGAAGGTATATTTATTAGGTATGCTAAACACTCAAAAGCTTTTCGTGTATTTAATAAAACCACTCTTAAGATAGTAGAATCTGTCCATGTTACTTTTGATGAACATTCTCTCCTTGAGCCACATATGGCTCCAAATGTTGCTGATGATTTTGTTGAGATAAATGAGACAGGTACAACTCAACCGCAAAATCAATCAACTCAAGGAAACCCATCTACCTCAAATGCACCTCCATCTACCTCATATGAAGCACCAGAAGCTACCTCATCTGCTGCTACCTCAAATGGAGTTGAAGTTGAAATACCCATAAATGTTGAAGAACCTATCCCTCAAATTACTTATGATTGGGATGGCTCAAATGATGTACCACTAGATGATTTACAACCACCATCAACTCAACCAGACATACCTCAAGAAGTTCGTGAGGTCAGAGATCACCCAATTCAGAATATCATTGGTGATTTGCATTCTGGCGTTAGAACAAGAAGATCAAACTATGATGCACTTACCGCATTCATATCTCAAGTTGAACCCAAGAAAGTTGATGAAGCACTCCAGGACTCAAGTTGGGTTGTTGCCATGCAAGAAGAACTCAACCAATTTGAAAGATGTAAAGTTTGGACCTTGGTTCCAAGGCCACAAGATCAAGGAGTGATTGGTACAAAGTGGGTGTTCCGAAACAAGATGGATGAAAATGGAAGCATCACAAGAAACAAAGCTAGGTTGGTTGCACAAGGCTATAGACAAGAAGAAGGCATTGATTACGACGAAACATTTGCCTCCGTTGCAAGACTCAAAGCTATAAGGATATTCTTAGCTTATGCCTCATACAAAAGATTCAAGCTATATCAAATGGATGTGAAGAGTGCATTCTCAACGGAGAACTTCAAGAAACCGTCTTTGTTGCTCAACCGCCCGGATTTGAAGATCCCAAATTTCCAAATCATGTCTACAAACTCCGTAAAGCTTTGTATGGACTCAAACAAGCTCCACGAGCATGGTATGATACTCTATCTAAGTTTCTCCTTGAAAAGGGATTCAAACGTGGTAAGATCGACACAACTTTATTCATTGCTAAATATAATGATCATACTTTACTTGTTCAAATATATGTAGATGATATTATTTTTGGTTCTACTAATGAATTGTTGTGTAAGCGTTTTGAGAAACTCATGAAAAGCAAATTTGAGATGAGCATGATGGGAGAATTGACATTCTTCCTTGGACTTCAAATTAAACAATGTGATGAAGGCATCTTCCTCAACCAAGCTAAGTACACAAGAGATCTCATCAAGAAATTTGGACTTGAAAATGCAAAGTCATACAACACTCCCATGGCTACTGGTAACAAGCTAGATAAAGACTTGAAAGGTAAGAAGGTTGATCAAACCTTATATCGAGGTATGATTGGCTCTCTCCTACACTTAACTGCTAGTAGACCAGATATCATGTTTAGTGTTTGTGTTTGTGCTCGTTATCAAGCTGATCCTAGAGAAGCACATCTTATTGCTGTTAAACGTATTATTCGATATTTATCTGGGACTACTAACCTTGGACTTTGGTACTCCAAAGATTCAACTTTTGATCTTATAGGTTACTCAGATGCAGATTATGCAGCATGTACCATCGACAGGAAAAGCACGAGTGGAACTTGTCATTTCCTTGGAAATCGACTAGTTTCATGGGCATGCAAGAAACAAGCCTCAGTCTCTGTATCTACCACAGAAGCTGAATATATAGCTGCTGGAAGCTGCTACTGCCAAGTGCTGTGGATGAAGCAACAGTTGGTTGACTACGGAATCAAAGAAGAAAATTGTCCAATCTTTTGTGATAATACATCTACCATTACTGTCTCCAACAACCCTGTCATGCATTCCAAGACCAAACACATTGATATCAAATACCACTTTCTCAAGGATCACGTGGAAAAAGGTAATATCCATCTAGAGTATGTGAGTACTGATGATCAAATTGCAGATATTCTCACCAAAGCTCTCGACTCCAAGAGATTTAGGTACCTAAGAGGAGAAATGGGTATGCTTGAACTCTAACTCAAAATTGTCCATATAATTTCATGTACTAATGTTTGTTCATCTAAGCTCAAAGATAGGTACACGGCAGACATATCACGGTCAAGCAAACGACATTGATCTCTCAATTCCTCACTTGACCGCACCCCCTAGTTGCCGCATCATTCATATGTTGCCGCATAAAGCTATCTGCCGCATAAGCTAGAAGTTAATTCAAAAAGCAAGGTATTACTTCACATCGACCGCATAATGTTGTCATGGTCTACCTCTCATGTTACCGCAATTCCTCAGGCCCAGGTAAGTCTTCTAACTTAGAAATATGTTTGAGACATAATGAAAATATCCACCTCAAGGGCATAAAGGTAACTTCCTCTTTTCCCTCGTTTTATTTAATTCAAATATTTTGGAGCATTAAATTTTCATTCCTTAAATTATTTATGAGCCGTCATTAGCTATTGACTTGACACCTAGTAACCTGGCATTTAATTCGAACAGACAACCCTATGTCACATCCGTACTTTTTGCAGAGTTAACCTCCCTCCTTCCCATCACTCTAACCTCTGCAAAACCCCCTTCACCAAACCGTTCCACCTTCTTCTCCTCCACCACTCTCTGATTATTTTACTTTTTCAGAAAATCCCTATCTCTCTAAAACCTACTTTTCTAAACCTCCTTTCTCTCAAAATCTCTCTATATATAATGTCGAAACATCAAACCAAGAAATCCTCAAAATCTGTTACTTCTGGTGACGATAATCCCAGTTCTGTTCCTCCACAAGCTACTCCTCCAGTTGTCATTATGGTATGAATTCTCAAAATCGCTATTCTTTGTTCTTGGTGGGTTTTTCGAAAACCCTTCATATTCCTTGTGGATTTTCGATTTCTTGCGTTATTAATGTTACAATATTAAGTTTAATGAATATCTTTGGTTCTGATTCATCTATTTACTGCTCTCATAAGATTTCATTGTTGTTTTGTTGGATTTTTATACCCAAATGGGTTTATGAAAATTTTCGTTTTTTTCTATTCCCCTTTCAATTTCTGAGTTTAAAGTTGATCATTTCATGAAATTGAAGTGTTTTTATGGCTCTATATGCATTTCCGATTCATTCTATGCGCTTTTCGCTTCATTTTAGTCAATTTCTAGGATTCTGGGTTTAATTTTCCTCATAATGTTCTTCATGTTCATTATTGTGTTCATCGTGTTCTTGGAATATTCACTTTTGATCCACTTTGATTTCACCTTTGTTGCATATCTTGTTTATTCACTATTCATACTTTGATGTTTACTTATTTTTCTGCTAAGCGTTTGCGGTTAACTTATATCTTCTTCTACCGCAACCCCTCTTACCGTGCCTCACTTGACCGTGTCGACCTCGCACCATTCCTTTGTCAAGTGACTGCACACTCTACCGCTATCCTAAACTTTGAACCTTGTGTTATTTCAGGATATTAATCATTTTCTTCCTGGAATCATCATTGACTCTGAGGATCTGAAGTTGGATGCCATCGGCCGCAACATCCTTGCGCGCCTAAAGAAATGTGGACTTCTGCCGTTCTTTCCATTGATCAAAATTTCCATCTACCTGCATTTGTAGATGAATTTTTCACTACTGCCGTGGAAATGGAGGATGCTGAAAATCCTGATGCTCACCCCAAGTACATTAAGGCCAGGGTCATGGGCATTGACATGGCTTTTGATGCCAGAGATTTGGCTCACGCCGTGGGAATCAAGAGACTTAAGGGAGGTCCAGAGGAGATCTCGAAGGCAGAACTTCGGAGCCTCGCGCTGAAGCTGGCTGGATCTACTGATATTTTGAAGATCCAACGCAAAGATGTAGGGGAGATCATGTACCACATAGGCCATCTAGTTGATCATGGATTGTTGTGCAAGATTGGAAACCATGCCAACTTTAACAATACTCAATGGAGGATTTGTGCTGCTATCTACCTCGGCAGATATCTGGATTGGGGCCAGATAATTTATGATATTCTGAGGTCAACATCCTTGCTTACAAGGATGCGGCAGACTCTGGAGATACTAAATACCGCACCAACAGTCGTCTCATTTCTCACCTCATGAGTCACACACTCCGCATCAAGGAGTTGTTTGAGAAGACCAAGTCTTACAAGGTTCCAATTTCCACTTCTAAGGACTTCTGCCGCAAGTCCATGAGGGTCAATTACCGCAACAATTTTGGAGATGAGATGTACCGCTCCTATCTTCTAAGAGATCCAATTGAAGAGTACATCCCTCCCAAATACTCTAAAAGAGGTCAAGCAAATCTTGGTGATAAAATGGTTAGTGATGTGGAGGCTGCCGCATTTGAACAGGACTGCAAGCATGCTGCCGCAATGAAGGCCAGTGCAAAGGGTAAAGATGTTAATCTACCCTCCCCTCCAACTTCCATCAAGGCAAAGAGAAGGTTGGGGAACCAGCTAGAAAGTCTAGACCAGTTTCCCAAGGCATCAAGATTGCTTCTACCGCATCTGCCCGTCCTGCCGCAACCTCAACCTTCTATATCTAAGGTAACTCCTACCGTACCTTCAATGTCTCCCTCTCCTGAACCTCAACCAAAGAAAAAACCTTCCAACCCTTCTAAATCTTCCCTTCCTTCCAAGCCTACCGCCTCCTTGGCTTCAAAATCTAAGCCTGCCGCAAGTCAGGGGGAGAGACCTGTTGAGAAACCTGCTAAGAAGCATTCTCATACGCCAAGTCCAGTTAAGGTCTCCAAAAAGGCTAAGGTGAAATCTCCCTCTCCTGAAGTTCAGTCTCCTGAGTTTGGCTCTGATGAGGATCTTACCGTCTCTCCTCCCAAGATTGCCAAAAATTTCATTTTGGATGCTCAGTTAGATGATGTGGAGGAGGTCTCTCAGGGTGGTGATGCCACAGAGGATCGGGAAGAAACTGAAAGTGAAGATGACAATGGTGATGATGCCGCGCCACTGATGAGGATGAGAACTCAGATGATGCTGCTGCCGCACCTATTTCCAGGCCCATTGATAAGGGATTAGTTGATGAAAGTGATGAAGAAGAGGAGCATGAGAGCTCAACTGACAAAGATGCAAGTGATGCTATTGACAAGGCTGCTTCGGGAAAGATGGATCCTTGTGAAACTGTTGGAGTGGCCAATATTGAGGAACCAACCGTGCCTGCTAAGGCTGTCTCTACGGTCGATATTCCTACCTCTCCTTCTGCCACGGTCCCTCCTCG
>JAOWBW010001124.1:430509-500218 GCA_026119855.1 Campanula takesimana
TTTATTGCAGGGTTCACGCACCTGGTTCGAGGCACAAATAGGGCCTCGGGACTCACGTCGTGACAGTTGGTATCAGAGCCTAGGTTAACTATCAGTCTGGATAGGATTCATAGGCTTGGTGGGTTGGTTAATGAGTGTGCTATCGACGTCGAGTGTTTACTTATTTGAGGTAATACCAGGCATGGGACTGGTGTTTATAGAGTTAGTCTATGTTGGGGTGGATAGTTTAAGAAAGCCGAGAGTGCTATTTCTTATACGTTTAAGCTTATCTCATCCTTACTTGGATCTTATTTTGTGTCATATTTCTACGTTTCTCATGACTCTTTGCCTTATGTGCTAAAGGTATACTCTTCGATGAGAAAATACATGATTGAGATTTGTGTTGTAAAGAAACTTGGTATAAGTTGGGAAATCATCGTATATGTTGATTTTGTCATGTTACCTGGGGGAACGTTGACATTATACTTGACATGAACTACATTATGATAGATATATGTGTGGCATTCATGTTATTTATGCATTAAAAGACAGAAAATGTTATCGCAAGGTTGGTCCAGGTGTTTACTTTTGTGGTGTGCATCTATACTAAAATTTGAGGATATATAATTTATTTGTGAGTTCTGAGTTATCTTCTCTGCTGAGTACATCATGCCACTTGACAGGGAACTTGATATATGTGTTGAGTTATTACTGGGTACAACACGGATATATAAAATAGTGGGTATATGTTATCGGTAGATTTAAAAGAGTTAAAGATTTAACTTGAGGAATTACTTGATCGAGGATTCATCAACCATAGTGTGTCTTCTTGTTAGAGGATATATCATTTTGGAATGGTCTCAGTTCATGCATAGTTATTGACATTTCAAAAGTGGATGCACTGGTAAATGGATGTACATATATTCTTGGGATTTTCTTGACTTTGTCAGAAATTCATTAGGGACTCTCTAGGGTAGCTATATTGTGAACTATTTGACATTGAAAGCTACACCTTTTCGATGGAGTGATGAATGTGAAGCTGATTTTCAAATATTGAACTGATGGATGACAATAACTTCGGAATTGATATTGCCTAGTGGATTTGACTAGTATTACAGTGACCTAGAGGAGATGATCTGTATTCCTGTTCCTAGTGGATATGTCGAGTTTTATTATTATAGTGGATCTAATGAATTCATTATTCAAAGTAATACCTCCAAAAGAGAGATGGTTATGTAGATTCAGAATGGTAAAGTTTTTACATATGCTGCGAGGAGATTGAATCCTTATGAATAGAATAATTTGACCATGACTTGGAATTAATTGCGATTATACAGGCATTGCATTAGTGGATGATCTTTATGGAGCTATATTTGAAGTGTTTATAAATCATAAGAGTTGAAGTATTTGATTTCTTAAAAGAGAGTGACATATGAAACAAGGTAAGTAGAGTACTATGGTATATCATTCGGAAAGGTAAATGTATTAGCGGATTCACAAAAAAAAAAAAAAACTTGTATATTCTTTTGGATCGACGGAATGGGAATGTTAGAGGTTTTGACATACTATATTCTTTATGAATCGGGAATGGTAAATTTTGCGATTGAGAAAGCTTTAAGTGTCTACTCCAACATATGATGGAAGCTCTAATGAATGATTTCAACCATAGAAAATTACTAGTGGAATGAACGATGATAGACAACATGATGTTTCCTACTCGTGAGGGAATGTTAACATTTCATAGACAAGTATGTATTTAAAACCTAGTGGAAGTAAAAACATATAGTGGAAGTCAACTACAGGTACTTGAAGAGATTCTCAAGACCAAGTTAATTATGAATCCAGGTAAATGTACTGTATTGAGATGAATTTGAAGAATTTCATTTGATTAATCTGAAATGGGAAATTTTTGAGTAAGTAACTAAATCCTTGAGTTGTGAATATTTGGAAGCAGAGCATCAGTGATCAGCTGATTTGTTACACTCCTTTGAGATTCATGGCTGGATATGAACATATTGTG
The DNA here is from genome assembly GCA_026119855.1 of Campanula takesimana. Classification (NCBI taxonomy): domain Eukaryota; kingdom Viridiplantae; phylum Streptophyta; class Magnoliopsida; order Asterales; family Campanulaceae; genus Campanula; species Campanula takesimana. The sequence goes on from JAOWBW010001124.1 coordinate 432,509, forward strand.
ATGGATGTTGTTGAAGGATCACCATTTAATGGATGAGGCCGATGATGTTTGGTTTTAGTGGATTGACTAACCAAATCTGCTTGTCTTTATATGTTTTGGTGTTATAATTGTTACTCCTATTTCTTTCCATACTTGTTGAGACAGTAGTATGATTACATGGTATACCTATGGATATAATATTTGACAGGGATCACTGTTTTACATCTTGATTTTGGCTAGCTAAGCAGAGTGTTTGAGTGGTAAATTGAATGTCAAGCTTGGAAATGGGTAATACAAGAAGTTGATGGAGATTCTTGATTTTATGTTGCGCATGTGGAGTTGATTTCCTTGCAGCTGCTGTAAGAGCTATTTAGCGGAATTGATTATAATAATAGTTATTGGCTGAGTATTGAGATGTATCTTTAATACCATAGGAGTGGATGTCTTACTCGTTAATATGTTGGGATGTATGAAATTCTGAAAGGATTGAGAAGTTAACTTATAGAGTAATTTATATATGAGCCTCGTGTGAGTGTGGGACTATTTCATGTTGGTATTACTTAGTGGGTGGGTAACAGCTTGTATGGATACTTGATTCTAAAGAACACGTTTTGAGTACGAGTACTTCTTGTGAAAGTTTTATGGAGAAATCATGGAATTAAGGAGGCTATATTTGGAAGCAGAGCATGAAATGCGCGAAAAATACCCGCAGTTGTTTGATAACTTCGGTAAGAATATATTTTCGTTATGTGTGAACTATTATTGCTTTTGAATTTCCAATTGTAAGTGTATGTGTTGGTGTGGCTAAATGAAAATGACATTAAATTATTATTTAACATGAGTATGAAAAGTGAGAAAACAAACAATTAAATTTAGATTATTTTGACTATTTGATATTGAGAAATTTGTTAGGAAGAAATTTGTATTTCTATCTATTGTTCTATTGGCATATAATATTTAATATGGGTATACGTGGGATATTTGTGTGTTTCATATGTGTTAGTTTATTTGATACAAATTAATGGAAATTGGAATTTGAATTTAAGTGCGATATCGGGACTATGCTTCAAATATTTAATAGGTTCTTGATTGTGGTTATTAATTGCTAGATAAGAATCGATATATATGTAGCCTCGATATGATTACGTGTTATAATTTTGGTTAGTAAATTCGGGGCGGATTTCTTTTAAGGGGGAGAGTGTGACGACCCGTCCCAATTTCATATAAATTTTACGCAGAATATTATTTTATAATTTAATTTGTATTAGTGTGATTATTCTAAAATATTTACTTGATATATTAAAATATTTAATAAAAGTATTTGAGTTGCAAAATAATTAATTATCATTATTAGAAGTTATAGTAGTTGATATAAAATATTTATAGGAATTTAATTAAAAATATAAAAATAAAGATAAGGAAGTTATTTGTTAAACATAAAACTTTAGGGGGAAATTAAATAAAACTAATAGTTCAAGGGTTTAGTTGTTCATAGTTGATCTTGGAGGGCCTAAGTGGAACTTGTTAATTATAAAAGCCTTCCTCCTTTCCCCCTCTCTCTCTGCGACACATACACCAAACATTACAACTTTCCCAATTTTCTCTCCATGGCTGAAGGTTGAAGAAGGTAAGGGTTTCTTTTCTTAATTTATTTTTCTTCTTATCAATTAATCATCCGTTCTAAAATCCGACTTCACCTAAATGTTCAGGGCATTGAGTAGATCGTTTCTATCCGAATAGAATATATTTTTGTCAATACTTTCCCCGTAGTAGGTAAGTTACTATTTCCCTTTTAATTATAAAAATGTTCATACATATTTATTATGATACTTTTTCTGATAATTGTTGCTTTGGGGAAAGTATTGGAGCTATTTGCTATTTTGGCGATTTGGTGAGTATTCTCCCTATTGGAATAATTTTATGGATTTATATACATAAAATAGAAGGTTGTGATAGTACTTTTGAGACGGTGAAATAGATTTAGTGTGTAAGTTGTGGTAGTACTTTTGAGACGGTGAAATGTTTATTTAGGAAGAAGTACTGATTTCTGGCTGAACGGGTGTGTGGGCGGCCTCCCAAATAGGGCGTGCGGCCGCACATCTATCTGGGAGGTTTTGGTCATGGACAGGGCAGTTTTGGGCAACCGCACAGGCTAGTTTGGGTGACCACCCAGTTTTCTGATTGGACTGAGTTGTTCCAATTCAATTGATTTAGAGTTAAAACTTGGTCTAGGCTTTGGTTCCTATTTTAGGGTACCTAGATAGACATTGTAGAACACATGGGTGTTAGGAATTGGTTCGATTATGAACGGATGTAGGTGTGAAATGGTAATTAAATACCTACGGTTTTGTTAAGCTTCTTAAAGGTGTATTTATTCGGATTTCCTATTTGGGAATCCTAAATGTAAAGAAATAGTTGAGTTCATAGTCATCGTACTATTTATGAGTAACTCATAGGAAATGTTCGACTGTAAATACACGGGGTGTATTTATAATTAAGTATGATGTGGTTTTGTCTAACATCCTTAATGTGGTATTGTTCGGATTTCCTGCTTTGGAAACCCTACGTTAAAAGAAATGGTCCGTTTGTGATTAAGTGTGAAATGTGTAACCGTTTGGGTTCCTTTTGGTGTTGTACATCTTTATGATGCTTTTGTGGGATTTCCTACTTTAAAATCCTTTGTTTGAGAAATGTTTCTAACGCACTTGTTTGTTGGGCTCTTTATGACCAGTTTATCATCTTTATGATGTACTTGGTATGGTTCCTTATTTTGGAATCATATACTTATTGTGCTTTCGTTTAAAGTCCAGCTGGTCATACTTGGTTGAGTCAGGCAGTGGTAGGAGATTATAATGGCACCCGAGTCAAGTTCATTATAATGTTCCCACTGGTACCTTTTCTTTTTCCCCAGTCCAGATTGGCCTTGGTGTTGGTAGTGGTGCCCTAGGCACGTTTAATAAACGTTGTAATTGTTATCATTTATTTCATATCAATAAAGAGATGTTTTGATTATTATTGTTGTTCATGTTTACTTATAATAATCTCCGTCCCTAGTACTTCTTAAGCACTAGTATTAAGGCTAAATGATCATGGGATGATCATGTTAGATTTATGGGTACTTGTTTGGAACAAGGTACTGGACATGACCCGCTGTATGAGATTTATGTCATGGTCTATGTCGAACATATATCTCATATTAGTTATGTCATTCGAATCCTTAGACATGAATTTATTATAGTCTTCCACTTAATGAACATTATGTTTGACATATTCAAACGCTGCCTTTAACCGGGTAGTTATAAAGGGTATGATTGGCATAATCGGATTCACGTAGGGAAGAATAATAAGCTAAATGGATTTGTCCCTCTACGGAGAGATGTCAAGCTTGGGCCTCTCGTAGGAATGATGTTGATGAAATGTTCGGCCGGACTCAAATGAATTGATTGGATCAATGTCATTTGGATTATTAACATATTCGGAATCGAGAAAGTATTGAACAAAACATGTTGACTGTTTGACCATGACTTGTGTTCAATGACATCGTGGACAAAGGGATTATGACATGTTCTAAAAGGAATACAAACTTGTATCTAGTTATATTATTTGGGTAGGTATGACGGTTTGCTAGAACCTAATCATATCTTATGGTTTCATGTTTGAACCCATTACCAACTTAGTATAATCCTAGAGGGTCACACACAATAGAACGAATCTTTAAAAGGACTAAATTGGAATTTTTCAGCAATTCTGGGCAGGCGGGCGACCGCCCAAAGTTGGGCGACCGCACAGCCTTCTTTGGGCGGCCGCACGGTGCTGTCGGGAGGCTGATTCCTAATTTGATTAGGAAACGAATTTTGGACGGATTTTGACACAAGATTCCTATTTGGAATAGGTCCTACTTGTGTATAAAAGACCAAATTCGGCCAGCACTCTTCCCCAATAATTTTGTGAGTCTCCAAAGAGTTTGAGAGAGTTTATTTTGTTCCAAGATATCTTTTGATTGAAGAACAAAATAATACACAATTAAAATTCCATATAGTCATTATCAATTGTGAAAGTGTGTTTCATAATTGTTGGTCTAGCAACCAAGATCAAGAATCTCCTTGATATTCGTTCGTGGTGTGGATACCGCTAGAGGGTGAAGTTCATCATCTTCAAAGTTCGTGTTCTTACTTTCTTCGTGATCAAGCTTCAAATCTCCACCAAGATCAAAGCTAGAATTCAAAGTCATCAAGGGTTAGTTTCTCCTCTATTCATATTGTTGTATTTGATTTAATCATATGAACGGATCTATGGGCTTTCGGGTTTCATAAAAATTTAAATGCTAAATTCCGCTGCGCATGTTACATCGAAACCCAACAGTGGTATCAGAGCCCCGTTCATGTTGATTATTTCAATACCTAGATCATGTTATATGTATATAAATTGTTTATGTGCCTTGCATGATATGAATATTGAAATATATGATGTTTATGTGTTATGTGATTTTATGTGGTTTATTGTTTTGCAACTTTAATCGCACGATTCAATCGCAATAAATAAATTATGGTGGATTCAGAATTGTTGATTATTAATTATTTGATTGGATCAAAGTTTTAATAATCGGGGAAAAACAATTTTGAGACAAAATTTTCGAACTTAAAAAATTCTGCACATTCTGATGGCACCGGGCGACCGCACGGAATAGCTTAGGCGGCCGCACGGTTTTGGGCGACCGCACAGGTCCTTTTTGGGCGGCCGCACAAAGGGATCAGAAGGTCTGATTTTGGTCAAAAACAGAATCTGGAATTTTTCGAAAAATTCAACAAAACCAGTAACAGAACCAGTCCAGACTTGCTGATCTGGAATGGGTTTTGGGTAGTTGGTTTGTGTATGGATTTTGGGGTTTGATTTTCCTATTTGTTTTAGTCTTGTGATTCTAAGATTGGTTCAAGGTTTGGATGGCTAATCTGCGTTCATCGAGATTGTGTTTCCCAAACTTGATCGCAATCAAAGTTTCAAAGATAAAACGAAGTTAGAATTATGAAGAGTTCATAATTTCTAAAATTGAGAAACAAAATTCTTGATTCAATGATTGGAGATCCATGTGAAATTGTGAATGCAATTGGCCTACGTTCATCGAGACCATCTATTGCTTAGTTTCGGCCACATGGACTACTTTCTTGATTTCTTGAATTAGTGCGGGATTGTGGTTGCCTAATGGCTTAGTTCGACCGCACTTCTTGTTGTCTTGATTTGGAGATAATAACCGAAGTTGAAATAGTCTCATCCTCATAATTATAGAGAAACTAATGACACATAAATATCATGCTTGAATTAATGGAGATTAATTTAGTGGCTAAACTTGATGCGTAACATGTTTATATTATGTGCTCATAAATGTGTTATATGCTATATGTAATGAACCTTCAAGAAAGTTTTAAGTATTTTTGCCATGCCATGATTAAAACACTTGTTTATACATGAGTAATTTTATGTGGGCTCGCCAAAGCGAGGTGCATTGATTTTATTCATATATGAGCAAGATGAGTGAATAAGAGTTTCCTATGCGTTTAAAATGGTTGGACTTAATTAAGCGTCAAAACAGTTTTGGGCTTAAGGCAAAGATGAGATTTAACATGCTTTTTGAAATTGGATTTCTTAAAGACTCTCATGAAAAGAACTGAGAGTCATATGAGATATGATTGACAAGAGTTGTCTACCTAATTGATTTGATTTTGAGCGGTGCGCCAAAGCGTACTCAAAATTAGATTAAAGCGGGATCTCAACCCATTTAAATTATACTATACATTGGATGTATAAAGAAGGTTGTATAATTTAGTGGGAGTATTTTGTTTGAAAAATACGTTAATTATTTCTTTAATGAAAAACCGGTACTTATTAAATTTTGGAAATTTTGCATATTTGTAGATAATGACTAATAACCCTCAATCAATGTCATTGCGATCGATCCTTGAGAAGGATAAGCTTGAAGAAAATGGTAACAACTATATGGATTGGATCCGTAGCCTAAGAATTGTTCTTAGGCAAGAAGACAAGTTGTACATTTTCGATGGGCCACTTCCTGCTGAACCACAGCCTACTGCCCCTAGGGCAGAAAGAGATGCTTACAAGAAACATCGTAATGATTCTAGAGATGTAAGTTGTCTCATGCTTGCTGCTATGTGCTCAAAACTCCAACAAAGTTTGGAACATTTGGAAGCTTATGAGATAAGCGTGGAGTTGAGAGCCATGTTTCAAGAGCAAGCTAGGCAAGAGAGGTACAAGACCATTGTTGCATTCACTACTTGTAAGATGAATGAAGGGCAACAAGTGAGTCCTCACTTTCTTAAAATGAAAGGTTATGTAGAGCACCTTGAGAAACTTGGCTATCCAATCCCATTGGAGTTAGCCACGGATCTCATTCTTAATTCATTGCCTAAAAGTTATAATCAGTTTGTGATGAATTATAACATGCATGGGATGGATAAGAATCTCTCTGAGTTGCATGGGATGCTCAAAACTACAGAGATGAAAATTGTGGAGAAAGGTTCTCCCGTGCTTTTGGTTCATGATGGGAAGAAGGCTAGTGCCAAAGGAAAGGGTAAGGCAAAAGTTGTCAAACCCAAGATAAGCAAGGCAAAGGTTGCCAAGGTTTCTGAGGCAAAACCCGATTCACAAAAAGATGCAATCTGTTTCCATTGTCAAGAGATTGGTCATTGGAAACGTAATTGCAAGGCTTTCTTGGAAGAGCAAAAGAAGAAGAAGGGCAGGAAGGCTGAGTCGACTTCAGATATCTATATGATAGATATTCTCATTTCTACCACTGATTCTTGGGTATTGGATACCGGATGTGGTTCTCACATTTGTTTAAATGTGCAGGGACTAAAGAATAGGAGACTACTTAAAGAGGGTGAAGTAGACCTACGCGTGGGGAATGGAGCAAGGGTTGCTGCATTAGCCGTAGGGACTTATGAAGTCACTTTACCTTCCGGATTAATTCTTGTTTTGACAAATTGTTATTATGTTCCGGATTTAAGTAGAAATATTATTTCAATTTCTTGTTTGGATAATGAAGGTTTTAAGTTTCTTATTGAGAATAAGAAATTTTCTATTTATTTAAATGATGTGCTTTATGGTATTGCTAATTCATTTAATGGCCTTTATGTCTTGAATGTCAAGGATGAAAATAATGACAATGTCTATCATATAAATAAGAAATCTAAACCTAATGATGTAAATCATACCTATTTATGGCATTGCCGTCTTGGTCATATTAATGAAAAGCGTATCTCAAAACTCCATGGGGACGGACTTTTAGGTTCATGTGACTTAGAGTCATAAGATACTTGTGAGTCGTGTCTTCTTGGAAAAATGACTAAGACACCTTTTACCAAGTTGGGTGAAAGGGCAAGCGACTTATTGGGGTTGATACATTCCGATGTATGCGGACCATTAAGTAGCAATGCTAGGGGAGGATTTCAATACTTCATAACCTTCACTGATGATTATAGTAGATTTGGGTATGTTTACCTAATGAAACATAAAAGTGAAGCATTTGAGATATTTAGAATATTTCAAAATGAAGTAGAAAAACAACTTGGCAAAAGTATTAAGGCACTTCGATCAGATCGTGGTGAAGAATACTTAAGCCAAGAATTTGATGATCATCTAAAAAATTGTGGAATTGTTTCACAATTGACTCCACCCGGAACACCACAATGGAATGGTGTGTCTGAGAGGAGAAATCAGACTTTGTTAGACATGGTTCGATCTATGATGAGTCAAGTTGATCTTCCAATATCCTTTTGGGGTTACGCTCTAGAAACCGCTGCTTTCACACTAAATCGTGTTCCAACTAAATCGGTTCAAAAGAATCCATATGAGATATGGAGCGGAAAGAAGCCTTGTCTGTCTTTCATAAAGATTTGGGGTTGTGAAGCTTTTTCAAAAGACTTGTCTCTGACAAAATTGCACACAAATCTGATAAATGTATCTTCGTGGGATATCCTAAACAAACTAAAGGATAATACTTTTACAATAAAACGGACAACAAAGTGTTTGTTGCCCGAACTGGTGTCTTTTTAGAGAAAGAGTTTCTCTCTAAAGAAATCAGTAGGAGTAAAATAAATCTTGAAGAAATTCGAGACCCAGAAAATAACATTGAACTAATAGTGGAACAAGAACAAGAACCACAAGGAGTTATGGAACCTGTTCAAAATACACAAGTAACTCGCAGATCTAGTAGGTTACGATCCGAGCCCGAGAGATATGGATTTCTCGTAACGGATAGTAATGAGGTGGAAATCATTGAGAATGATGAACCGATAACCTACCAAGAGGCGATGTCTTCTCCTGATTCGGACAAGTGGCTTGGAGCCATGGAATCCGAATTGCAATCCATGCAAGACAATCAAGTTTGGAATTTGATTGATGCGCCCGAAGGTGTAAAAATCATAGGATGCAAATGGGTCTTCAAGAAAAAGACTGACATGGATGGGAAGGTGCATACTTACAAAGCTAGACTTGTAGCGAAGGGTTATAGGCAAGTTCATGGTATTGACTATGATGAAACCTTTTCACCCGTAGCAATGATCAAGTCTATAAGAATTCTGCTTGCTATTGCCGCATATCATGACTATGAGATATGGCAAATGGATGTCAAAACTACTTTCCTGAATGGAAAACTACAAGAAGATGTGTATATGACACAACCAGAAGGTTTTGAACGGAATTCTAAGGTATGCAAATTGTAGAGATCCATCTATGGATTGAAGCAAGCTTCTAGGAGTTGGAATCTCCGTTTTGATGAATCGGTCAAAGAGTTTGGTTTCATCAAGAACGAAGATGAACCTTGTGTATACAAGAATATTAGTGGGAGCATGGTGCTATTCCTTGTTTTATACGTGGATGACATATTGCTCATTGGAAACGACATTCCTACACTTCAGTCTGTGAAGACTTGGTTAGGAAAGTGTTTTGCAATGAAAGATATGGGTGAAGCCGCATATATACTTGGCATTAAGATCTATAGAGATAGATCAAGGAGACTACTTAGTTTAAGCCAAAGTACATACATTGACAAGGTCATTGGAAGATTCCGTATGGAAAATTCTAAGAGAGGCACCTTTCCGGTATTACATGGAGTTTCTCTAAGCAAGACTCAATGTCCTAAGACAAACGATGAGCGTGAGAAAATGAATGATGTTCCATATGCTTCGGCAATTGGGTCCATCATGTATGCCATGATTTGTACTAGGCCGGATGTATCTTATGCTTTGAGCATGACAAGTAGATACCAATCCGACCCTGGCGAAAATCACTGGGTAGCTGTAAAAGCGATTATTAAGTACTTGAGAAGAACTAAAGACTCGTTTTTGGTCTATGGAAGAATGGAAGATGATCTCGTTGTAAATGCTTACACGGATACAAGCTTCCAAACCGACAAAGATGATAGCCGATCGCAATCGGGTTTTGTGTTTATGTTAAATGGTGGAGCTGTAAGCTGGAAGAGTTCCAAGCAAAGTACAACCGCTGATTCTACAACAGAAGCTGAGTATATTGCTGCATCGGATGTTGCAAAGGAAGCTGTTTGGATTAAGAAGTTCATCACTGAACTTGAAGTGGTTCCTAGTATTGCTAATCCAATAGACCTTTATTGCGATAATAATGGTGCTATTGCTCAAGCAAAGGAACCAAGAGCACATCAGAAATCCAAACACATACTTAGGCGTTTTCATATCATTCGAGAGATCGTTGATAGGGGAGACGTGAATATATGTAGAGTACCTACTGATGACAATGTTGCGGACCCGCTAACAAAGGGACTTCCACAAGCTAAACATGATGGTCATGTTAGGTCCATGGTTATTAGATACATGGGAGATTGGGCCTAGGGCAAGTGGGAGATTGTTGGTAGTGGTGCCCTAGGCACGTTTAATAAACGTTGTAATTGTTATCATTTATTTCATATCAATAAAGAGATGTTTTGATTATTATTGTTGTTCATGTTTACTTATAATAATCTCCGTCCCTAGTACTTCTTAAGCACTAGTATAAAGGCTAAATGATCATGGGATGATCATGTTAGATTTATGGGTACTTGTTTGGAACAAGGTACTGGACATGACCCGCTGTATGAGATTTATGTCATGGTCTATGTCGAACATATATCTCATATTAGTTATGTCATTCGAATCCTTAGACAAGAAGTTATTATAGTCTTCCACTTGATGAACATTATGTTTGACATATTCAAACGCTGCCTTTAACCGGATAGTTATAAAGGGTATGATTGGCATAATCGGATTCACGTAGGGAAGAATAATAAGCTAAATGGATTTGTCCCTCTACGGAGAGATGTCAAGCTTGGGCCTCTCGTAGGAATGATGTTGATGAAATGTTCGGCCGGACTCAAATGAATTGATTGGATCAATGTCATTTGGATTATCAACATATTCGGAATTGAGAAAGTATTGAACAAAACATGTTGACTGTTTGACCATGACTTGTGTTCAATGACATCGTGGACAAAGGGATTATGACATGTTCTAAAAGGAATACGAACTTGTATCTAGTTATATTATTTGGGTAGGTATGACGGTTTGCTAGAACATAATCATATCTTATGGTTTCATGTTTGAACCCATTACCAACTTAGTATAATCCTAGAGGGTCACACACAATAGAACGAATCTTTAAAAGGACTAAATTGGAATTTTTCAGCAATTCTGGGCAGGCGGGCGACCGCCCAAGATGAACAGGGCGACCGCCCAAAGTTGGGCGACCGCACAGCCTTCTTTGGGCGGCCGCACGGTGCTGTCGGGAGGCTGATTCCTAATTTGATTAGGAAACGAATTTTGGACGGATTTTGACACAAGTTTCCTATTTGGAATAGGTCCTACTTGTGTATAAAAGACCAAATTCGGCCAGCACTCTTCCCCAATAATTTTGTGAGTCTCCAAAGAGTTTGAGAGAGTTTATTTTGTTCCAAGATATCTTTTGATTGAAGAACAAAATAATACACAATTAAAATTCCATATAGTCATTATCAATTGTGAAAGTGTGTTTCATAATTGTTGGTCTAGCAACCAAGATCAAGAAGCTCCTTGATATTCGTTCATGGTGTGGATACCGCTAGAGGGTGAAGTTCATCATCTTCAAAGTTCGTGTTCTTACTTTCTTCGTGATCAAGCTTCAAATCTCCACCAAGATCAAAGCTAGAATTCAAAGTCATCAAGGGTTAGTTTCTCCTCTATTCATATTGTTGTATTTGATTTAATCATATGAACGGATCTATGGGATTTTGGGTTTCATAAAAATTTAAATGCTAAATTCCGCTGCGCATGTTACATCGAAACCCAACACTTGGATGGGATGAGCTAGCTCCCTTGTGTGCGCATTGGGTTATGATTTTGTGTCATAATCCCCCCGTTGTTACTTTGGTTCTTATGGTTATGGTTTGGTTCCGGAACCCCTGCTTCAGCTATTGATGCTGCCTGTTGATGCTGCCTGTTGAAGCTGCTCAGATTATTATATCCTTTCGGATTGAACCTTAGCTCAGTATCCTTTGTTATGTTTTTATTTCAGTCTTATGTGCGGCATGAAGAGTTGGTCGTTATTTCCAACCGTTATGGGACGGTTGGCGATAGGGAGCCTCTCTTGTTGTGTGATATTTGTTATTCAGTTATGTGGTTATATGATTCAGTTATTCAGTTAAGATGCATGATATTATGCCATATAGCTGCATTAGTAACTTACTGAGATTTATCTCACCCCGTTCTTTGTTTATTTTTTTTCCTTAGTTTTCAGGCAAGGAAGATCGTCAGTAAGGTACGACTTAGCGGGGATGTTTGAGAAGGTTGTTGCTTTTATGGGTATTTGCTCTATTGAGCTTATGCATGTTTATTTTCATGAGGACGGTGATTTTACTGGGTTATAAACTCTGTAAATTTGGGTAGCTGAGTTTTCTGCCTGTAATAAAGTGTTTTTATTATTTTGGTGCCGGCCTTTGTTGCCCGGCGTGTCTAGAGTTTTTCACAACTCTAGTTGGTTTGATTGTTCATTAGTAAAGGCAGTTAGCCTATTGTCATTTTAGTATTCTGTTGTCGAGCAAGTGTAGCTCGTGTATTATAAAGTTTTATGGATAGTGATAGTATTAGCAAGCGTCATGTCCATTTTATTGCAGGGTTCACGCACCTGGTTCGAGGCACCAAATAGGGCCTCGGAACTCGGGTCGTGACAATCACCACTTCACCCGTTCCGGTATCTACCTCTGACCGCTATCTAGATCGATGATGATTCGAGCTCATCTATCTATTTTTTATTTATCTCTGCAACTTTCTCTCTCTAACTCTCTAGATCTCATCTCAGCTCGCCACCGACTCCCTTCTTCTCCATCTCCAGCTGACCCTAAATGTTCAGATCTGGCCAAGCCTCTCACCCAAATGTTCAGATCCGACCTCCCTCTCCCCCTTCCAGTGAACTTCCGACCTCCACTCACCGGTTTTTGTCAAAGTACGTGAGTGAATGTGGTATTCTACAAGTCCATCAAAGGTAATGAAAGGAAGAAGAAAAGAACTCGTTTCTTGTAATCTATCTATATATCAATAGGTATATTGTCAAGAAAATTGAGAAATACAGTGAGTGGGAAAAAAAAATTACTCAGAGGTAATGGAATGAAACATAATACAGTAATTATTACATAGTTTCATGATGTGGAAGACTTATGGAGGTTTGTGGGCATCAACACTCTCTGCATATTTTATAAGAGGTGAAAATTTATTATGGAGAAAATTTGTTGAGCGCCATGGGTTTATCGTTGATGAGATGTGGGAATGAGATTTTGGTTGCAATGTTCTCGGTCGAATTTGAGGATTTCATCTAGAGTAAACCACGCATCCGTACTATGTAGTTAATCGTTTTAAAAAAAAGTTTTCTAGTTAAGGGGGGCAAATTGAAAATATTAATAGTCATATCCGTTAAATTTTTAACGCCCATTATAATCCATTGACACCCATTAACGATTTTGGTTAGTTTTGCTAATTTATCAATAGTACGCAGGTTACTTTTATTGTTTCAGTAATACAGATGTAAATATGAAAAAACTCAATAGTACGAATGGCAAAAAATGCAGTTTACTCGATGATAAACATAATTATCACAGCTCCAACATTTTCAAATCCCTTACGTACCCGACCCACCAAATTACCCAAACTGAAACTTCCAAGTCAACTCTTTTAAGTCAAGTCTTCTCACACTATTACTATCACCTTTTTTCCACTAGTTCATGTATTTATCCCCTCGCAACTAATTTCAAGCCACTCATTGAATTGTGATCAAAACAAACATTTATTCATCCATCATGTTCACCACAATTCATCCGAAAATCGAGCGTCGGGACCCTACGGCGGGCCCCGCACCCCCTAAGAATGCTTTTACCGGACATCCTTTGCATTTAAAATTATATTTATGCTTTTCCTTACTTGCTAACCTATTATAGATATGCCATTGTGACTAGAAAATTAAGAGGAGCAACAACCGTGTTGGGCCCGAGAACAACCGAGACACTATTGCGCACACACCAGGGTAGTTACGGGCAGTTGCGGAGCAAGAAAACGAAGCCGAAAATGATGTAAAAGCATCATGCATGGCCACACAAACGTGGTCGGATGCTATGTGAGCCATTGGGTGAGTCATTCATGAAGGAGCAACCGGAGAACGACAAGTGGCAACCAAGAATTGGCAGAATTTACCTCCACCACCATATGGCCAGTATGGAGGAGTACGCCTCCTCCACTGCCGTACGGCTCCCCCTACTGATGCCAGCAGATTGCCTCTTGAATAATATTGAGCATGATCATTGTTCTCCCTATCAAATCCATCACCTTTTGAGCAAGAAATCCGGCCACTCCTCCACCCTCTCCTCTACCCCTATAGTAGGGGCATTTTGATCCAAAGAAAACACCTCCCTCCTCCATATACTCCCATTATCTCTTAAGACTTATGAACGATTCAACTGCATGTGTCCCAAATCTGGTCATGGACATCGCCGCCCTATAAATACTTATCCAGATCAAACATTTTGAATAATGCAGTTGTATTTACTAGCAAAATTGAACTTGGACTGATAAAACCAAAATGGATTTTCTAAGAGAAAATGTAATCGGAATCAACACCAACCTTGTGCCTTACGATTAGGGGCATGATCATGAAAGTTAGCTTAAGCAGCTTCCAGGGAAAATATAGAAATATGCCCCTGTACTTAGGTCAAGGATGCAAATATGCCCTTAGACAAGTTAATTGCCATATATGCCTATGTACTTAAAAAAAATGTATGGATATTTGGATACCGTTAACATTCCATCCAAAACATAACGAAAATTCTGACTCATCAGCTTATTTGGATTTTTGACAATCACACGTGTAAAATTTTACAAACAAAATGCTGATGCAGAAATTTTTGGGGCATAACATAGAGTATGTTAAAATGAAGGGGTTAGAATGAAACTATTAAAAACCCTAATAATATTAGCAGCCGCCTCTTTCCCTTTTGTTTTCTAGCCCACTTACCTATCGCCTTTTCATCGTGTCGTTCTTCTTCCCAAACACTGCCACTGTAGCTCCTTATGCCCTTTTTCTTCTCCCTAATTTCCACTGCGCCATTTTTCTTTCAAGTTCCACATTTGTTTTTGTTTCTGCCCCATTTGTCGGTCGAACACTCCCAATCCCGGCGAACTCCATAGATTCCGTTCAAGCTTTCATAATCCGACGAACTCCATCCCTCCGACCACACTTTCAAATTCGGACGAGCGCCATATCCCTCAACAAGCTCTAGGATCAAATAATCATCTTTGACTTCAATTAATTCCGACCCTCGATCATCTATTCGCCGGCTTCCATTTGCAACAATTCCAATTGCACTCTAAACTTGGCTGCCCTAATTCAATACAACTGCAACATTGAAATTGCAGCAACATTGATATTGTTCTCATATTTGTTTCAAATTTACATAAATTGGGATAGTTTTTTTATTTTTTTTAAACGATCTTAGCTTTGATTTGGGATTTGGGATTTGGAATTTGAAATTTTTGATTTTTCAGATTTGTGTTGGGTTGTGATTTATCCAATCTGCAATTTATTCAATTTTGTATTGTAATTTTTGTTGGTGGTTTTGATTTTGGTGGTGTTGGTGGGTGACGGTGGTTTTGGTGTTGGAGATGAGGATGGTTAAGCAGATTTGGGATTTTTTTTAACACACTTGCCTATTAAAGCGACTAAGAAAATGTTATTTCATCAATTACTTAACAAATATGTTAACTATTTAACGAACATTAACTTTATGTATCAAAACGACGTAGTTTCGACCCGTCATACTCAACAAATTCCACTTGGGCAAAAAAAAATCAACAGAGTCAATTTTACTTGCCAATTAGGATGGCTAGTAAGCAATTCCATTAGAATTTGGACGGAAAGATGACGGAGTCCAAATATCCACTAATTTTTCTTAAGTACGGAGGCTAATATGGAAATTAACTTGTATAAGGGCATATCTGCATCCTTGACCTAAGTACAAGGGCATATTTTTATATTTTCCCGCAGCTTCCACAATGCTACCAACATGCACTGCCGGGTGAGATATTGGGTTTCATCTTTAATTTTGGCAATAGATGATACTCCCTCCCCTCCGTCCCATTTGAAATTGCACAAAACCGTCTTTATACGAAATTTAAGGAAAAGTAAAAAATATGATGTATTGTGAGTGTAGATGGTAGGAGAGAGAAAGTGGGGTAGAGAATAGTCAGTGATTTAGTTGATGTGAGTATGTAAGTGGGTAAAAAAATTCCATTTTATTGATTTTGCAATGTCTATGTGACAACCAAAATAACAAATTTTGCAATTTTAAATTGGACGGGTGGAGTATTATGATAAACATAAGGCAAATTCTCGTTTGCGGCCGTCTCACGCCGTGCGACGGGCGCGTGAGACGGACGCGCCATTTTCCACGTGTGTTAAAAAAAATCTTTAAAATGCTATATTTTGAGATTTATAAGTCAAAAAAAATATTTAAAAATACCGTTGTGTTCGTCTCGACGAGACGAATAAAACTACATATGTCATGATATGGTTTGATTTTTTTTTAAACATTTTTTTACACATAAAAAAGTTTGAGGTGCTTGACAGCTGAAATGTAACACTCTGTTCTGATAAAAGTAACACTTTCATCTTCAAAAAGTAACACTTTTTCTACTGTCAAATGTAACATCAATTTTACAAAACAAAAAAAAAAAAAATTGTTTGCATTTCAATTGTTACTTTCTCAATAAAAAATTGTTACATTTCATATATAATGTTACATTAAGGAATATAAACTGTTACAATTGAGAAAAAAAATGTTACATTCATTTTTTATAAAATGTAACATTAGTTTAGTTGTCAATCCTATGTTATTTTCGGAGAAAAAAAATGTTACATTTGAAAAAATGAGTGTTACATTCCCTTATAAAAAGTGTTACATTAATTTAGTTGTCAATCTTTATGTTATCTTTATCTATTGTAGCAAAATTGTGGTATATTTTTTTTTAAAAAAAGTGTTACATTTTGAATAAAAAAGTGTTACATTTTGTTATAATAAGTGTTACTTTTGTTGGAAGGAAAAAAAGTATGGGTGGTACATTTTGAAAAAAAGTGTTACATTTGAAAAAAGAATGTTACATTCCTTTATAAAAAGTGTTACATTAATTTAGTCGTTAATTTTTATGTTATCTTTAATCTATTGCATCAAAATTGTGGTACATTTTTGAAAGAAAAAAAAGTGTTACATTTGAAAAACAAAAGTGTTACATTTCATTACAAAAAGTGTTACTTTTGGTGGGAGGAAAAAAAGTTGAGAAAAAAAAAAAAAAAAAAAAAGAAGGTATGATCGGCGCCGCACCCATGCGACCGCCGCAACAGAGACCTTCTCTAAACATAATTGTCACAGCTGCATACATTTCCAAATCCCTTAGACCATCTTTATTGGCAATCTTCAACCAAGATTGTAGGAAGAAGACAAAACATTTTGCAAAAAAAAAAAAAAAAAAAGAGAGATTGACGATCCGTTCGGTGAACCGAACGGGATCTCAATCTTGATTGAGCAAAAATGCCAAGTTGGTGGGACACTTGGCATTTGTTTGTTGGTTGTTTTTTTTTTTTTTTTTTTTTTTATAGCAATCCATTACAATAATACTCCTTCCGTCCCAGAAAGATAGTCCACTTTTTTTCGTTGTTACTACGAGGGAACTTTGAGCAGTTATAAATGCTACTTTTTTTCCGTCCCAAAAATTTCATTAGAATAATTAAAAGTAGCCTTAATTATTACTCAAAGTTCATTCGTAAAACCCATGTATTTGTAACGAGTGAAATGAAATTTTATTTGTTTATTTGGAATTTTATTTTCGTCATGTATTTGTAACGAGTGAAATGGAATTTTAAGTATAATTTCAATTTTATATGTTTATTTATTTTCAGTCATGTATAGCTATTATAAGATAAAAGAATAATAAAAATTGAATTTGAAAATACATTTTATAAAAGAAATAAAGAAAAATGAGAGTTAATTTGGGTTGGGTTGGATTGACTTAGATTGTGAATAAAAGATGAAAAGAGAAAAAGTTGATTGAGGTTGTAGATTGTGTAGGTGGAGGAGGAAAAAATAGTATTTTATTTGTAGATTGGGTTGAGTGAGATTGTTGATAAAGATGGTCTTACGTACCCGACCCACCAAATTACCCGAACTGAAACTTCCAAGTCAACTCTTTTAAGTCAAGTCTTCTCACACTCCTATCACCTTTTTTTTCCCACTAGTTCATGTATTTATCACCTCGACTAATTTCAAGCCACTCATTGAATTGTGATCAAAACAAACATTTATTCATCCATCATGTTCACCACAATTCTACGCCTCTTCTTCCTTATCCTCCTCCTCTCCGCCGCCGCCGCTCAGCCCTACACCCCCACCGATTACTTCCTCCTCAACTGCGGCACCAACACCAACACAACCTCCCTAGACTCCCGTCAATGGGACTCCGATTCCCACTCCAAATTCACCCCTCCAAACGCCCCCGCCATCTCCTACTCCTCCGTCTCCTCCCAACAAGGCTCCTCCGTCGACACCGTCCCCTTCATGACCGCTCGCATCTTCAATTCCTCCTTCACCTACACCTTCCCCGTCTCCCCCGGCCCCAAATTCCTCCGCCTCTACTTCTACCCCGCCAACTACTCCAGCTTCCTCTTCAACGTCTCATCCAATGGCTACTCTCTCTTATCCAACTTCAGCGCCTTCCTCACCGTCGCCACCCAAATCCCTGAAACCCAATTCCTTATCAAGGAATTCATCATCACCGTCAAATCCACCCAACAACTCAACCTCACTTTCTCCCCTTCTCCCAATTCACTTGCCTTCGTTAACGGAATCGAAGTCGTTTCCGCACCGGAAAATTTCTACATCCGGGGCGACAATTATCCGGTAAAACTCGTGGGACAAACCACTCCCTACACAATTAATGACTATACTGCCCTTGAAAAACTTTACCGCCTCAACGTCGGCGGCCAACCCGTCGGTGGAACCGACGACACCGGTATGTTTCGTTCCTGGGTTATAGATAACTATTACATATACGGTGCAGGTTTTGGGTTCACGCCCAATCGGATTGTTCCGCTCCACTTCTCCTCTGATGCACCCAATTACACTGCGCCGGAAATAGTTTACACTACTTCAAGGACCATGGGTAACAGCAGTATGAGCTACAATTTGACTTGGAGATTTCCTGTTGACACCGGATTCAATTATCTGCTTCGACTCCATTTTTGCGAGATCCAACTGGAAGTGACTCGGCCCAATCAAAGAGTGTTTTATATTTACATTAACAATCAGACGGCGGAGGAAACTGCCGACGTGATTTTTTGGGGCGGCGGCGTCGGGTATCCGGTGAAGAAGGATTATGTAGTGTGGTTCCCACACCAGAATGGCCGTCCGGGGAAACAAGATTTGTGGCTGGCGATGTATCCTAACATAAATTACGGTTCAATGTACGGCGATGCTCTTTTGAACGGTTTGGAGATCTTTAAATTGAATGGGTCTGACGGTAGTCTCGCCGCCCCAAATCCTGAGCTTAGTGCAACGCCGGTGGTGCCGGGTAGGATCCCATCTGAGAAGCAACGTAATGGAAACGCTCACTCTCACTCCATAGCCGCAATCGTTGGTGGCGTTGCTGGAGGCATAGCAATTTTGTCTATTCTTGCTTTCGTTATTTTCCGGCGGCATAAGAAAGTGAAAAGCTACGGCGATGACAAGTCATTGTGGGACCAGGAGACGAGCGGATCAAAATCCACAAAAACTTCTGCTTCAACTCTTCCCTCTGATCGTTGCCGTCGATTTTCACTTGTGGAGATAAAATCTGGTACGGGTGACTTTGATGACAAGTTTGTTATTGGGACAGGAGGGTTTGGTAAGGTGTACAAGGGTGTTTTAGAGGATGGTGCAATCACCGTTGCGATCAAACGACTAAATGCATCATCGAGTCAAGGGGTCCACGAGTTCCAAACCGAGATCGTCATGCTCTCAAAGTTACGTCACCTCCATCTCGTGTCTCTGATTGGCTTCTGCGATGATGACGGAGAGATGATATTAGTGTACGATTACATGGCACACGGGACTCTTCGTGAGCACCTCTACAAGTCAAACAACGCACCTTTGACTTGGAAAACACGGCTTGAGGTTTGCATTGGTGCAGCACGGGGATTGGATTATTTGCATACGGGTGCTAACCGTTCGATAATTCACCGCGATGTGAAGTCTACGAATATCTTGTTAGATGAAAAATGGGTGGCTAAGGTGTCTGACTTTGGCTTGTCGAAGCTAGGGCCTAAGGATGTGTCACAAAGCCACGTCAGCACAGTCGTAAAAGGTAGTTTTGGGTACCTTGATCCAGAATATTACAGACGACAACAATTGACAGATAAATCAGATGTGTATTCATTCGGAGTGGTGCTATTTGAAGTGTTATGCGCTAGGCCCGTTATTATTCCCAAGGTGCCCAAAGAACAAGTGAGCTTGGCCGAGTGGGCCAAGCTTTGTTACCGTAGGGGGACCATTGATCGAATAATCGACCCGAATCTACAAGGTGAGATTGCTCCAGAGTGTTTGAGGAAATTTTGTGAAGTAGCAGATAGTTGCTTGAAAGATAATGGAATGGAGCGGCCAACAATGAATGATGTAGTTTGGAGCTTAGAGTTTGCATTGCAACTACAAGAGGTTGCTGTGAACAAGGGTGGGGCCATTCCGGGAACTCCGGCCGTTCCGTTTCTTCAAGTACATAGAGAAGCAACTACGACAGACGATGATGATATGTTTTCGGGATCAGCCCAACACGTGTCCATGATCTCCAAGAGTAGTCGCACATCAGTGGCCAGTATCAGCAGCAGTGATGGGTTCAAGTCTCAGACCGTCGTCTTTTCCGAGATTGTTAACCCGACTGGAAGGTGAAAATTTTAAAAGTCTGTTTCATAATTGTTAAACTTTTTGCAATTTGGGAATACCTCATTATTGAATACGTAAGTCCTTATTTTGTTAGAACATAACTACATGGACATTATTGTAAAAGGGTCAATGTTATAGCTTGTATACTTAAAATCTCTTTAGACTAGTAATGGCATAGTTAGTATACCGACTGTTTTTTCATGTACCGTATACCAAATAAAATGAAGTTGGTACACTAAAATGAGTATTGATACCAACCGTCATAGTCTTGCCAACTTGTTTGGTACGGTTGGTAATGGTTGGTGTGGTTGGTACTAAGTCTCTACCCAATATAAATTGGCCACAAAAAACATAAAACATAAAGCCTAAATATTAATCAAATGTCTTTTCAAAGTCTTGAAAATTAAACAACACGAATTCATAATATTAAATTAACTAATAATGTAAACATGAAATTCTTGATATTAAAAGGTCACAAATTACAAATGAGTTACAGTTATAAATTATATTGTACAGTACATCATAGGAAATATGAATAAAAAACCTTCCTCTTAAATTTTGCATTCTCTGTTTTTTTTTTTTTTTTTGGCTACTCCATTCTGCAACCTGAATTTGTGATATAATCCTCCTTATAAGTTTATAAAGCAACATCTCTATATTATAATACAACTCAAAAATAACTTCCAATTGACTTGAGACAAAGAAGGGCTAGAATTGTTTTGTAACTTCCTTCATCCTACAGCTGCCATTAAAAGATTTATTTTCAATTTAATCTCAATCCTTAGATTGTTTCTCCACTTCTCCGATCCTACGACTGATATTAGGTGGTTTCCAAAGTTCTTCTTCCTCTTTTTGTTTTGCAATGGACAATCTGATTTACTCAGGTTGCAATAACAGAGGGATGTATGTTTGATGGCAAACTCAATTCAGTGTGTGTTTAGGAAAATGGTTTTAAGGAAGACATATTTCATACTTTCATTTTGTATGTACCGTCACCTAGATGTACTGTTACCGTGCCACCGGCACGGGCACGACGACTAGTCTATATTACAATACAAAGCAAAAATAACCGTTTTACAAAGAGTGGTCAAGATTGATTTTCAAAAAGTTGATCTAACGGCCTAAATGAATCCCTCTCTTTTCTTTCCCCACCCACGTTCATAAAAAACTGCCTAACCTACTGCCCCACTATCTATTTTTGCATCCCTCAATCAATGATACTGCCATACTGGTATGCTATTTCTGTAATGATTCATTCCTCCCATTACAAGGGTGGTTGAAGAACCAGAAATCGAATCACATGGGCTCTGCGGGACATTGAAGTTTCAATATGTTTTCCATATTAAAAAGGCATACTGTTACCGTGCCATTGGCACGGGTACGTGTACAAGTGTTTTACAAATCAAGGAGACTAAGACATTTATTACGGGATGGAGTATAATACAACTATTAGTATGTGAAAAGTGACTATTAAACTCAATCAAGAGAATGAAAGTGGACAAATCAAGAGGCGAGAACATAGAGAGTGGTTTAGAGCCTAATAACAATTAGAGTAGGAACTACATTAGAGGTAGAATAATACTATGGGCACAAAAAAGTCGCAAAGTTTGGCTTACAAAATCCTAGGTGTAATAATTTTATTAGTGTTTTTAATTAAAGTGTGGCGGATCCACTATCGATGCAACCAATAAAATATCGCCAACTCATTGTGTGAACAAGATTTTGTGACTTTGTTTTGTGCCCTTAGCATTGCTCTTAGAGGTAACATAGACACCTTAAAAAAATCAAGATTAGCAGTGATACATCAGTACTACTCAGTACTCACCTACCTATATAACCTTATTAAATATCTAATTAAAACTATTTTAATAACTTGGTGAAAATAGTTTTAATTGGGGTTAGATTCTATTTTTTATATGTTTTTCAATTAAATATATAATTAACTTATTTTTATAAAAACATAGTCAGTCCATGGTGTATCAACCAAAGTTATATATGTGTATCGTGTACCAACCAAGTATGCAGAATCAGTACAGTAGTACGGTATCAAATATTCTGTATAACAAACATAACGTTTAATACAGTTGGTATTCGGTCGGTTGTTTTGGTTTGATTGAAATCGGTCAGCCTTACTTTAGACTATGTATTCCATTAAAAGTACTGTGAGGATTAAGATTTGATTTTAAATTTCTTCAGAACTGGTTTATTAGTCCCTATCTCGATTTTAATTTTTTAAAATTTTACATACATTAGAACTAGACTTGAGAAATAACAAGCACATGGCCGGCTCTATAGCAAGGAAGGTGAGGCGGCTACCTAGGGCTTACAAAAAATTAGGTCAACTTTAAGGCCCTAAATGTTTAGGATTACAAAAAATTAGGTCAACTTTAAGGCCCTAAATGTTTAGGATTAGTATATACACCCTCCGTCCCACTCATAAGATTTATAGTCTCGACACAGAAATTAAGGAATACTAATAGTTTGTTGAAAAAAGTACTTTGAAAAGTAGGTGTTGTGAGTATGAAGGTGAGAGAAAGTGGGTAGAGAATAATAAGTGAAAAGTTGCTGTGAGTATCACAAGTGAGTCCCATTAGTAAAACAAGTAATAAAGACTTACCATTTTGAGATGTCCTATTACGGGTGGGAAACTCAAAATGACAAATAGTCCTATTTCGGGTGGGACGGAGGGAGTATATAAAGGTCCCATATTTTAATTATTTAACTTTGTTGCTACAGTGGTAGAGTGATCGGCTTGAAGATGTTGGATTTTAAGCAATCATGTGCAAAGCAATCATGTGCAGCGTAATTAAACTCAAAAGCCTAGATCCGTTGAATATGATTAAATTGATAAAGAGGATAAATTTAGATTACTAACCGCGGTGATGCTTTTAAAATTTTCTTCTTTGAATCTTCAAACCCATGTTTTAAGTGGATCATGGGTTGGGATCCTACGCTTCACGGAGAATGTTGTACACGGGTTATGGGTCGACTCGTCTCTTCTATGAGACGGATCTATGTGTTTTCACAAGAGACTACCTCTTAAACTAAATCTAAGTGGTTAAATAAAACGATAAGTACTTCGATACATCTCTAAACCTGTCATATCACGTGATTTTTTTCTCATTAAGACTGGGTCACCACGCGTTCGCGCCCCTCCTCTCGTTTTCTTATTCTACTCCTCTAGTCCAAAATAACTATCATTTTTGGTTAAATAGATGTAAATCTGACAATTAAATTTAAGAAAGAACGTGGAAGGGCCCAAATTTTGGACCCCTAATATCTGTTGCATACTGTATTTGTCAACTTTTTCAATTGTCCTTTCAAAAAAAAATAAAAATTTGCAATTGTCCATTATTTATTTTAGGCCAGTCCCTATCTATTTTTTCAGAATTTAACTACATCCGCATTATTGTATGGGCTGGACTGCTATGCGGCCGTCTCACACCGTGAGACGGACCGTCCATGGGTCGAACAAACCCGATCCGAACAACCCCGAACCACCCACTTCATTAAACGGGTTGGTATGTAACAATCGGCACGTGCATCGCACATTCCTCCAAAAAATTCAACCGCACCTTTTCTCTCATTTTCTCTCTTCTCTCTCGACGACGAACTAGATCTAGGGTTTCATCAAAACTTCGGCGGCTACCTAAATCTAGGGCATAACTATAATCATCCACACCAATTTCAATATCTATTACCAAAATTCGTTAGTAACCTATCAATGGCTACTCAATCAGGTGTCTCATCATCATCTCCATTAAATCAACATACAGAAAACAATGAATTGAACATAAATGTATCAATTGAAGAACGGATTGAACAAACAACAACAATTTCAGAAGGTAAGTAGTACTATTCATCAATAATTTGTTCACATTAAACATCAATTTTCAAAACTTTTACTCATATTACACAGTTTTGGGATACATTCTTCGAAACTCATACTTTAAAAAAATTGTGTTTGTAACATTTTTTTCAAAACTTTTAGTGTAACACTTTAAATATTTCAAAGTAACTAATTTAATATTTAAATGTAACACTTACAGAAGAGTCTTCTCCAATCACTATCTATATTAATTGTTATATTGATTTTACATATAATTGATTACATCTATTTAACAAAAACTTTTTCAAATTTGTTTGCAGAACTGGACATAATTGCTGGATCGAATGACAACATTGTACCAACAAGTAAAGGTATTCATTCTGAAGTTGATATTGTTGATATCAAAGGTTCATTAATAGGTGTTAGAAAGAACACACCAGAGGATATGTACAAACTTTATTGTGCTCATGGTAAGGCAATTGGATTTTCTGTACGCAAATCAACAACTAGAGTACGTGATAATGGAATAGTTTTTGATAAGTATTTTGTCTGTTCTAATGCTGGAACTACAAAGCAATCAAAATCTAAATCAAAAGTTGATTCTGATGGTGAGATTGAGAATCCTAGGAAGCATCATTTTACTCGTACAGGATGTAGTGCAGCCATAAGGATAAAGCTGATTGAGGATAATCATTATGAAGTTGTTACTCTTAATACAGATCATAATCATGCATTGACTAGGGAAGATTTGAGTCATCTACATAGATCACAAAGGCAGATTACAAATGAAAAGGGGAAAGCAATTGAAGAAATGTTATCTTCAGGAATAAAAGCAACAGATTATTTTCGTTATATGGCTCATGAAGCAGGTGGTGATGATTGTGTTGGTCACACTATCAAAGACCATTTAAACTTTGTCAATAGATTGAAGATGAAAGAACGAGCCATAGATTTTCTCGAAGTACAAGCTTTTCTGAAAATGAAAAGAAGATGCTTGCCTTTAAATAGAACTTAGAATTTAAAGGGTTGCACGAGTAAATTTAATAATAAATGTTGTGTAATCATTTGTGCTTTCAATCAATAGCCTTGATAGGAGTAGATGATAGTGTAGACTGCAAATACAATTAATTTAGTTTAGGCGGCTAAGTTACTTCAAAAGTCTGCAAGAATCACTAAAACGTCTTATCAAGAACATTAACCAAAAATCTACTATATCATCTATAAAATTCTGATATATAACAGCTTATATTAAACAATTTATATGAAAAAAATTGATATGTAACAATTTATAAAAAATATGATAAAATATTAGATTAAAAATTGTAACATTTATGATGTTAAATGTTTTATTAAACATCAACAAAAAAATAGAACATTTTAAATATAAACATTTTGGATACTGTAATTGTAAACATTATTATATTTAGAAGTAACATTTATTAGACTTCAAAGTAATAGTTTTTTAATAATATAATTGAAACACTTAAAAAAAACTGTTTATATATAATAGTTTAAAAATAACATTAGTGAAACACTTTTTATGTTTAAAATTAACACTTTTATGAAATGTGTTACAGCCTTTGTGTTGTAATTGTAAACCTTATTATATTTAGAAGTAACATTTATTAGGCTTCAAAGTTATAGTTTTTTAATAATATAATTATAACACTTAAAAACACTGTTTATATATAATAGTTTAAAAATAACATTAGTGTAATAATTTTTATGTTTAAAAGTAACACTTTTTATGAAATGTGTTTATGAAATGTGTTACAGTCTTTGGGCTATAATTGTAAACCTTATTATATTTAGAAGTAATATTTATTAGGCTTCAAAATAATAGTTTTTTAATAATATAATTGTAACACTTACGAAAACTGTTTATATATAATAGCACTTAAAAAACTGTTTATATATAATAGTTTCAAAATAACATTAGTGTAACACTTTTTATGTTTGAAAGTAACACTTTTTTATGAAATGTGTTACAGGCTTTTTGATAGGTCGTGACACTTCGAGCGATCGCTGGCTCCAAAAGATAACAATGAAAAGAGATGAAATAAACTGGAAGAAGGATTTTTTATTCAAATTCTTGATACTCCTGCTAGTACATTCATGCTTCCTAAATAGTAAAACGAAAATAACGTAAAAGACTAAAATAAGGTAACAAGGCTATCTAATCTTTTCTCCAATGATAATACTTGATTTGCTCCCATGCATATCTCATAATTTGCTCCACAACATTTGCTATCCATATATGAATGAATTATCTTTGGTTGTCTTTTTCTCACGTGTAGAACGTCTGACTTCTTTGGTGTGTTTATCCGGAGTACTCGTAACATTCCCATCCCCTCGAGACACCACCTTGTCCTCAAGGTGAATATTAGGATAGTGCTCACGAAACCAAGATTCTGGTTCCCACGTTGCATCCTCCGGGGGACTGTCTGTCCATTGAACTAATACCTGAGTCTCTAGCTTCCCGTTCCGTAGTACTTGTCGTGTGTCACATAATGCAAGAGGTGTGGATACCGGTTTGCCTTCGATGAATTCTGCTGGTAAAGTAGCTGTATCTTCTGGGCAAGGTCCCTGGAAAGCTTTTAACTGTGAAACATGGAACACCGGATGAATTTTCGCCCCTATAGGCAGCTGTAGGCGATAAGCTACCTGACCAATTCGCTCTAAAATTTTGAACGGACCATAGTATCGGCGAGCCAACTTATTATTTTGTCGCCTAACCACTGAGTATTGACGGTATGGTTGCAGCTTGAGGAGTACCATGTCACCAATATTGAATGTCAATTCCCTTCGTCCTTTGTTCACTTGTTGCTCCATACGGTGTTGTGCTTCTACCAAGTTGGACCGTAACTGCCTCAAAGTGTCATCACGTTCCTGTAACATATCATCCAGAGCTTGTATCTTAGAAGAATGAGAGGAGTATGAGGGAATCAGCGAGGGGCAGCGACCATAAAGGGCTTGAAACGGTGACATCTTAAGACCCTCATGATAGGTAGTGTTCAAACTAAACTCCGCCCAACACAAATAATCCTTCCATTTGGTGGGTTTATTGTGCGTGAAGGCTCGCAGATATTGTTCCAGTCCCCGATTTTTCACCTCTGTTTGCCCATCCGTTTGGGGATGATATGCAGTGCTGTGACGCAAGGTGGTGCCACTTAGCCGGAACAATTTCTCCCAAAAAGCGGATAAGAAGACCGGATCACGATCAGACACAATCGATGAAGGAAACCCGTGCAGTTTGACCACCATCTCTGTAAATAATTTGGCCACTATAATTGCATTATAGTTGCTCTGCAATGCTCCAAAGTGAGCATACTTTGTGAGCCTATCAACAACCACCAGAATAACGGAATAACCATGTGAGGTCGGTAAACCCGTGATGAAATCCATTGTTAAATGCTCCTACACTCTTGTTGGAATCGACAATGGTTGTAGAGGACCCGCTGGTGGTTGCGTAGAATACTTCATGGCTTGACAGATCGAACACGCTGTAACAAAATTTTCAACATCCTTCCGCATTCCAACCCAATAAAATGATGTTGCCAGCCTTGCTAAGGTGCGTTTTACACCAGCATGCCCCGCCATGGGTGTGTTATGATGCTCTTGGAGAAGGACATTTTTTAAGTCTGAATGTGTGTTGATGTAGTAACGATCATTGTAATAGATTATTCCCTCGCGAAGAGAAACTTGAAGTGGTAATGTACCCTCACTCGCTTGTTTGTGCAGCTTCACCAAGTCAGATTTTGTTGAATTCTCTTCCCGCAGCTGCTCCAAAAGTGTGGGTATTGGTTTGCTCAGGGACATAAACATAGCTATGGATACTGCTGATGGTTCGATCTCCGGCTCACGTCTTGACAAAGCATCTGCTACTTTATTTGTTGTTCCTTTTTTGTACTCAATTGTAAAGTGATAACCCAACAATTTCCGAATGTATTGTTGTTGCTCTGGTGTTTGGATGACCTGCTGCAACAGTTCTTTCAAACTCTTTTGGTCCGTACGGATGACAAACTGCCTGCCCAAGAGGTATTGGCGCCATTTATGTACTGCTTCAACAATGGCGTACAATTCACGATTGTAGGTAGAAGCTGCTTGCATGCGAGGGCCCAATTTCTTACTGAAAAATGCGAGTGGTCGTCCTTCTTGCATGAGGACTGCCCCTATGCCGACCAGGGATGCATCTGTTTCAACAATAAATTGCTTTTGAAAGTTGGGCAGTTGTAGAACAGGAGCAGATGTCATGGCGAGCTTAAGAGAATTGAAGGCGTCATTTGTTGCTCCAGTCCACTCAAAAGCGTCTTTTTTTAACAGATCAGTGAGCGGGGCAGCAATGCTTGCATAATGGAGAACAAAGCGCCTATAATACCCTGTAAGCCCAAGAAAGCCTCGTAACTGTTTTACCGAGGTAGGGGTTGGCCATTCCTTCATTGCCGAAATCTTCTCCGGGTCAGCGTGCACACCACCTTCGTTTATTATGTGCCCAAGGTAGTCAATAGAGGATCTGTAAAATGAGCATTTGCTGAATTTAATGTAAAAGGATTGTTGCTCTAATGTCTCTATCACGATCTGCAAGTGTTGAATATGGAGCTCAAGTGTCGAACTGTACACCAATATATCATCGAAGAACACAATGACGAATTTCCGAAGGTAGAGTGTAAATAACTGATTCATTGTGGCCTGAAATGTCGAAGGGGCATTTGTGAGTCCGAACGGCATCACCAAGAACTCATAATGGCCTTCGTGTGTCCGGAATGCTGTCTTATAGATGTCCTTATTATGCATTCGAATTTGGTGATATCCTGCTCGTAGGTCCAGCTTTGTGAAGAATTTTGCCGCACCCAATTCATCAAATAATCCATCAACCGTGGGAATAGGGAAATGATCTCGAACAGTGACCTCATTCAGAGCTCTATAATCAACACAAAATCGATATGTGCCGTCTTTCTTCTTAACCAATAAAACCGGCGACGAGAATGGACTATGGCTTGGTTGAATGATCCCTTGTTCCAGCATTTCTTGTACCAATTTTTCAATCTCCTCTTTTTGGTAGTGGGGATATCGATATGGTCGTACGTTCACAGGCTTAGATCCTGGATGAAGATGAATTCGATGATCATATTGGCGATGCGGTGGCAGGCCGTTAGGAGGGTGAAACACGTGTTCTTTGCTTCGTAAGAATTCAACAACTTGAGGAGGAATGTCAGGAGGAAACTCAAGTGCTGCTACACCGGAACTCATAACATCTGTCAAGTGAAAAAGTTCCACACAACTTGATACTTCATCCTCGTCAAATATTTCTTGCAAGTGATTAAAGGATATACGTGACGGCTGATTGGGACGATCACCTTTGAGTAGTATTGATTTGCCTTCCATCCTGAACTCCATTGTCATCTTAGCATAGTCATGAGACACCTTCCCAAGTTCCTGCAGCCACTGAACTCCCAATACAATGTCTGGCCCTTGGATTTGTAACACAAATAAATCTACAGAGAAAGAATGACTTTGTAGAGATAACAAAGTGTCCTTACAACCTGTGTTGCATAAGAGAGCGTCGCCGTTACCGACATAAACACGAAAAGGAGTTACCTGTGTAATGGGTAGTTGTAATTTTTCTGCCATGGCTGGACTGATAAAATTATGGGTACTACCCCCATCTATCAATACTAACGCTTGTGTGCCTGCTATTTCCCCCATCATACGGAGTGAACGAGGATTTCCTGGTCCCGCCATTGAATTCAAGCTTGAGATATCTCCAGTCAGTGCTGCTGTCTCGAATCCATCGGTGATTTGATGTAAACCCTCCCCTTCATCATCCCCAAAAATTAATAAGAAACGACTCTGACAACGATGACCAGGTGTGTACTTTTGGTCACAGTTAAAGCACAATCCTTTTGCTAATTTGTCTTGTCGTTCCGCTGGTGATATGCGCTTGATCGGAAGTGATGGCGGTTGTGTTGCAGGTTGAGGATTACCAGATGGATTGGTTGTCGCCACATTTGTGGTTTGTGGTCTGGAGATGTAGCCTGGTTTTCGTAACTCATCATGGAGATCAACATGCTTAGCTTCAATTTCTCTTGCTAGCGCAAAAGCATTAGGCAAGGTCAGCGGTTTGAGCATTCTCACTTCTCTACGAATTCCTGTCTTCAACCCCGAAATAAACATCGATACGAGCACAGCCTCTGGTACCTCTGTCACTTTATTGAGTAAACGTTCATAGTCTGCTTGATAAACAGAAATGGATGAAGTTTGCCTAATTTTTGAGAGTTGCCCAGTGAAATCCTCAAAATGTGATGGGTCAAAGCGTAACCTTACTTGCTCCAGAAAATGTGACCAAGACTGCAGCAGGTGGTTATTTTTCATCCATCTGAACCATTCTAATGCTTCTCCTTCGACCATAAATGCGACCATGTGTAAGCGCTGCTCCGCGGGCATATTATGGAAGGTAAAGTATTCGCCGGCCTTGAATATCCATCCATGGGGGTCAGAACCATTAAACTTGGGTAGGTCTATTTTAAAATGGGGAGGGCGGTGGTGATTATTATTTGGAGTATCATAGTGGCCATGGTGGTGAGCAACATGTGTATGCCCTGGTATGGTGGTGTGTGATTGCTGGTTGTGTGGACTGCCCGGAAAACCCGGTGGATGGGGTGGTGGTGGGGGTGTCATGGGTCGAAGATTCTCAACTAGGTGTGTGAGTTGTTGCACACTTCGTTGGAGTGCTTGTGTGGTTTGAAATGTGAACAGAGAGTGTTGCTCGAAACGTTGGGTTAGTGCAGTGACGGCACTGTCCCAGGGTTGAGATTCGACGTTGGTTGTTTCTGTGGAGGGGCTGGGAGGCGGAACATCAGTGGGCATGATGAAAGCACCAATTGATAGGTCGCGACACTTCGAGCGATCGCTGGCTCCAAAAGATAACAATGAAAAGAGATGAAATAAACTGGAAGAAGGATTTTTTATTCAAATTCTTGATACTCCTGCTAGTACATTCATGCTTCCTAAATAGTAAAACGAAAATAACGTAAAAGACTAAAATAAGGTAACAAGGCTGTCTAATCTTTTCTCCAATGATAATACTTGATTTGCTCCCATGCATATCTCATAATTTGCTCCACAACATCTGCTATCCATATATGAATGAATTATCTTTGGTTGTCTTTTTCTCACGTGTAGAACGTCTGACTTCTTTGGTGTGTTTATCCGGAGTACTCGTAACACTTTTCCTACAACAAAACACAAGTTATGCCAATGACATTTGTACCAAAATGCAATTTCAAGGTTTGGACAGTTAAAAAGCAATAACGACTTCAAAGATGCATTTAAAAGAGTGGTATTATATGTAGACACATGCTGAGAGTCCTTTATCAACACAATCAGTTGAAGATACAAGAGACATTTATTCTTAAAAGATGGACAAGGATTGCCAAATCAAGTGTATGGGATAAGTTGTGCAATATTCAAGAACCTCAAAACAATCTTAGTTATATTCCATGGAAGCAAGAGATGACCAGAAAGTTTTACAACCTAGTTTTGGAGGCTCAACATAATGATGAAGCAAGAAGAATTCTAGAAGAAAGTTACGAAAAGGATGTTCTGGCTATATCTTCGCTAAAAAATAATCCAGAAGAAACTGAATCATCACATGTCTCAAGTACTTCAAATGCAATAATGGATCCTGCTCGCTCAGTTACAAAAGGAAGGAAAAAAAGAATTCAACCTGGTATAGAAAAGGCAAAAAAGAAAAAAACATCAGAAGTTCATACTTGTCAACAGTCTAGAGAATTTGGAACAAAAACTCCAAATATTCGTCTATTTTAATTACAATTAATAAAATTCTTACATTTTAGTTTATGAATTTGTAATTGATAATACTTTCTGTGATGTAACACTTGTAAGACTTAAAATTAACAGTTTTTTTAACATTACATTACATTATATTTTGTGTTTTAAAAATGTGTACAACCTGTTATATTTTTAGGTGACACTTTCTATAAAAAATTGTAACACTTATTAAACATCAAAGTAACACCTTGTATGACCATTAGTAACACTTTTCAACATAAAAAGTAACCATTTTCAAAGATTAGTATATAATTACATTGTAACAGTTTATTAAAACATCGCTTATTAAAAAACTTGAAAGTAACACTATGGTTCAATAAGAGTGTAACACTTGTTGGATATGAAAGTAACTGTTTATAAACACTTGCTAATTTTAAAAAAAAAACATATTTAATTGAAATAAAAATTGTTACTTTAAGCATCAAAGTAACACATTGTATGACCATTAGTAACACTTTTCAAAATAAAAAGTAACAGTTTTCAGAGATTATTATATAATTATATTATACATCTTCCTTCCCAGAAAGATAGTCCACTTTTTTTCGTTGTTACTACGAGGGAACTTTGAGCAATTATAAATGCTACTTATAACTATGGTTAATAAGAGTGTAACACTTTTCAACATAAAAAGTAACAATTTTCAGAGATTAGTATATAATTCACCTCATTAAAAAACATATCAAAAGATGTTTTGATACTTCTGTCAATATAGCCAAGATAACAAGCATAGCACCCTATTTTCAACACATAAAAAATATAATGTTTCAAACTGAACACACCAACATATAATAACAACATAACAAAAGGCAATTCACACTGTTCAATTCCTGATCATAAAAAAAACAAGTCCACTATTTTTTCTTCGATTTTTGTTTCTTTTTCTCAGCAGCCTTCACCTCTGCCTCTTTCTTCTTCTTCTCAGCAACCTTCAGTTTCAATTCATCCTTCTTTATACAGAAGTTTGATACATCTTCCAACAAATTTGATTTAACACTGTTGTATGAAGAAAGCAAGATCCTCAAACAATATTTTGCCCTCAACACTAGGGCTGAGCAAAATAATTTCGGAACCGGACCGGACCGGAGGAACCGGACCGAACCAATGAAAATCGGACCGGACCAATACTTTTGGTTTGGTCCTGGTTCTAAATTTCTTAAGAACCGACAAATTGGTCCGGTTCCGGATTTCATTGTATTTTTCTAGTTATATAACAATATCTACTGTTTGTTAACAAAAATTACAAGCCTACTGTTGTTGGTCTTCTTTTTGCTAATCAAGAAACATACATACATGTATATTTTTTTACTGAACATAAATATATCATGAAAGTTAATGTTCTGTTCAAGTTCATGTAATTCTAGATTGCAGATTGAGATTTCTTAGTTCTGCCCATCAATTATGTGCATCTAGTGAAAGAAAGATTTTCTTCTCTAAATAATTTTTCTCTTAATCTCTTGCTAAAGTTATGACAAAAAGAAAATTAATAACAAATGCATATTTT
Organism: Campanula takesimana; assembly: GCA_026119855.1. Classification (NCBI taxonomy): domain Eukaryota; kingdom Viridiplantae; phylum Streptophyta; class Magnoliopsida; order Asterales; family Campanulaceae; genus Campanula; species Campanula takesimana. Next base: position 466,166 of record JAOWBW010001124.1, read on the forward strand.
AGCGGAACCGGACCAATGGAACCGAAACCGATGTTTTGGTTCTTGTACGTATTAGTTCGGTCTTGGTTCCAAATTTTCGTAGAACCGAATTGTTGGTTCGGTCCCGGTTTTATGAAATTTTGACAAAAACCGGACCGGACCGTGAACACCCCTACTCAACACCCTTCTCACCAAAGCCTGAACACAAACACCAAATTAAAAAATTACCTTATTATTTAACAAAACATAACTAAAACAAAAATGTTAATTTATTACCTTCGCAACATCATCATCGCCGACGCAATTTTCACCATTGAAGTGTTCCATGTGATACAACAAAAAGACACCACAATCATTTCCATCTGAAATATTTTGCCAGTGGAATTTAAGATTTTCAATCTTGAAATTGGCCAAATCCTTCCCGTGAGGATGATTCTTCTCACGAACAAACTTGAAAATCTGTTTTTGCTGAAAATGTAATGTAATGTAATTAAACAACAAAAAAATGAAGTTATAAATGTTTCTATAAATTATAAATCTAACAAAATGTATTCATACCACAATTTTAACAATATCTCTAAATATGCCTCCAAGGGAAGGTTCAAATATCCCATCTTCATAATTTCTATTGTCAAGCACTTGAATTTTTTGCAATAGAAAATTAACAACAATACAGAAGAAATGACTTCTGATATTGATGGGAACAAAAATCTACACACATAAAAAAAACAAAAATACAACATAATTAGTAGTACTGACTACATATAAGTAATAAATAATAAAAACACAAAAAAGTTACTAACCATCTCAGCTTTAGTTATATCTACAACAGACTTCAAGCACATACTCCCATTCTCTCATGCTTGCTTCGTGTTTTGACAAATCACCAGTCCCCTCAACAAGCAAATTCAAGTATACCTATTTTTATGTGTGTAACAGTTTATAAAACATAAGGGTAACATTTATTAGCTTAAAAAGTAACACTTTCTATACATAAAAAAGCTAACACTTAACACTGTGAACATATAGTTAAATTTAATGTAACAGTTTGTACAAATTAATGTAATAATTGTTAAGAATTAAAGTAATAATTAGTTTGAATAAGAATGTAATTACTGATGTAAACAATTATAACGCAGCACATTCATGTAAACATTTTAATAAAAAGGGTACCACTTATTACAGTTACATGTAACACTATCTATGCATAAAAAGTAATACTTTTTATAACACTTACACTAAACATATATAGTTAAATTTAATGTAACAGTTTGTACAAATTAATGTAACACTTATTACATATTAAAGTAATACTTAGTATGAATAAGAATGAAATTACTGATGTAAATAATTATAAAGCAGCAATGTTTATGTGTAACAGTTTATAAAACATAAAAGATAACACTTATTAGACTTAAAAGTAATACTCCCTCCGTCCCGCCGGAAATTGCAAAACTTACCATTTTGGGCGTCCCATAGAAATTGCAAAATCCATAAATGGAAAGTTTTTAATACTTTTTAATTAGTGGGTCCCACTTCTCATACTCACATCCACTAACCCACTAACTATTCTCTACCATACTTTCTCTCTCCCACTCAACTATCAACTCATAACACATCACCTTTTTTACTTTTTCCCTTAATTCTTGTGCCATAATTTTTTTTTGAAGTTTCCAGCGGGACGGAGGTAGTACTTTCTATACATAAAAGTAACACTTAAACTGTATGTAAGAGTTTATAAAACATAAAGGTACCACTTATTAGACTTAAAAAGTAATACTTTCTATACATAAAAGTAAAACTTACACTGTGTGCTACAGATAAGAACAATCTTTTCCCGTCAATTTCTTCTTTGTTCAACATAGGAGCCCAAATATCAATGGTTTAAGTGAAGAACCACTGACGATTCCTGAAACCAAGAACATTATCCTTGTACAATCTATACATAAAAACACCATCAGCCCACTCAAACATTACCATTGACTTGTACAAAAAGAGAATAAAATTAAAATCAATTTATAAAAATAAATAATATGCTCATGATCAAAACAAATAAAAAAATAAAAGAACATCTTACTTGTCGTAAAAATCATCTAGATCAAAAAGGCAGAAATCAATAATCTGACGGTCTCTCATATCAGCATCAGCAAAGTCTTTTGTTTTCAGACATAAAACTAGACAAATAACCTGTCTTCTCAGCCACATTGCAAGCAACCATTGACAAATGGGAATAAATTTGGTTACTTTTATCCAATCCAATAGATCCACCAGACTTTGTTGCATCATCTAAACCATAACTTCCAAAGTCCTTAACAACATCATCTTCTTTTTCAAAAAATGGCTGAGACTGAAAAAAACCAGGTTCAAATAATTCAAAACTCGGAACATCAGCAGACATCTTTCTCATCTGAGTAAGATTTTCAACAGCCTCATCAATCATTCTCAACACATTCTCATCACCAAAAAATTGAGAATCTGGTGATATGGACGATGGAACAGAATCATTTTTCTTGGGTATATTCTCCTTCAAATTCCTCAACTTATTCATGTAATGTTCAGAAACAATACCCATATCCCTTTTCATGAGAAGAATGATCTCTTGATATTCCTAAAATGAAAATGTTATAAAGTTAATAAAAAGGTGTTGCATTCACAAACAATACACAGTTATATTAATAAAAACTCATAAAATGATACTTACATCTTTTGAAATCTTCTTGATCTCAGAATCCAATTTTTCGCTTGTGGGAATAGGAAATCGTATGAACTTTTCATTCTGTTCATTTTCTTGAACTTCTGTTTCACCAGTTTCGTTCTCTTTTTCATACATGTTCATTTCCTCCACTGTATCAGCATCAATCTTTTGTTTCTCTTTCTCTTTATTTTCTTTCTCTTTCTCTTTCTCTGTATTTTCTTTCTCTTTCTCTATCTTTTCTTTTTCTTTCTCTGTCTCATTTCCTCCAGACACAATATCCAAAACATCCACCCATACCCCTTGACTAAACTAACCAGATTCACTCTCTTCACGAATTCTTAGCCTCATTCTATCACTAGTCCAATACTGAATTAGTGGAAGAAACATCGGCGCAGGTTTACCTCTCCAAGTCAAATGATGGAAATATATAATTTGCAAAGCCAAAACACATCAACCTATATGTTTCGTAATGTTCTGTTTATACCTAAGGATTGACTTGCAAAGCTTTTCAAAACAGAAAGAATTCCAATCATAATCTCTAATTTTCTCAACATCTGAAAGCCGTTTTAACAATGAAATATCAACAGTGTAATTAGCCGTTGGAGCTAAAAAAGAAGACAAACAGTAGAGCACAAACAGTATCTTAAAATCATTACCACCATCTTTGAAATAAAAATCCAGAAGACCCTTCAGACAAGATACATAACTATTACCATCAATACTGTAAGTCTTTTTTAGATGATCAAACATTTCACCACTATCACATGATTTATCAGAATCAACTTCAAACCCATCATTCGGAAGCTCAAAAACATTATAAAAATCATCTGAAGTAATTACTGCTTTTTTACTACTGTTCACTATCAACATTCTACTAGATGGATTAAAATTGTCGACAAACCACCTAAGCAAAGCAAATGGAACTGTCTTCACTTTCATACTCAACAAACCACCAAACCCAATAGACTGAATATCTTTTTTCTGAACATCATTAAATCTTTGAACGAGTTCACTCATTCCCAAAGCACGACTTTTTGAGACCCATGATCTAGTTAAAATAAACAAAAAAACATGTTTAAGTTGAAAAGTGTTACTTTCTAATAAACATAGTGTTACATATATCATCACAAAGTATTACTTCAAAAAACAAATGCTTAAAAAAAGTGTTACCTCGCTTCATCATATGCATCCTCTTCAACCTTTAATTTCTGAACAACCTTTTTGTCATCAACAATTTCACACTTTCTTTTACCAGCATCTTTCTTCAAGGTATTTTTCTTTCCAATTTTACAAACAATATTCTTCTCAACAACTTCTGAAACACTTTTACCCTTCTCAGCACTCTGCCTCGTTACAATCGGCTTGAAGCGAACAATCAAAGGATTTTTTTGCTGATCCACAACATCGTCTTCTTGTTCTTTTACATTACTTGCTGAAACAAACTTTTTCTTCTTGGCTATCATCTTAACACGACCACTACTCTTTCCCTGACCCACATTTACTGACATATTGATTTCTCTATCTTCCACATCTTTAAGTTCCTGCTCTAAAGACTGGAACCTAGGGGATTTCCTTTGAGGTGTAGCAGGTATCTCTGATTTCCTTTTCTTTTCTACTACTTCCTCAACACTGCTATCAATAACAATCGTCTCTGCATTGCTTTTCAATTGATTTGATTGACTTATTTTAGGAACAGATTCAACAATTTGTTCAACAATTAATTCAACATTCGTTTCATGGATTTGCTCATTTTCAATTGCATTATCTGAAAATAAAACAAAAAACCAGTAAATAATTTAACTCATTAAAGTGTTACAATGTTAACATAAAACTGTTACTAATCATATATGTCAAATAAAAAAAACTCACAAAATGCAAAAAACAACAACACTCACAAATCAAACAGTAAACAAATAAAGCATAAATCTCTAAGAAAATGCACAAATCAAACGAAATAAGGTTTTCTTAAATAACTCACAAACAAAATGCAAAATGTATCAACTAATATGCACCAGTCGAACATAATATAACTCAGAAAATGCAAAAATCAACAACATCCAAATCAAAAAGCTAGGGTTTCATGAACAACACACAAAATCGAAAAAAACACAAATGTATTGACTAATATGCAACAATCCGACCAAAATAAGTAACAAAACATGAATTTCAAACATAAATCAGAAAACAAATATCATCAACTAAAGCTAAAACTTCATGCACACATTTTTTTAAAACTAAAAACTTCGGCAGGAGCAGTACCTGCCGCCATAGGTAGTTCCGAGACGAACGAGGTGACGAACGAGATCAAAATCACCGGCGAACGGCGAGAAATTACACAAAATGTAGAGAGAGGTTAGAGATAGGTAAGAACATTACAGGCGGTTAATTGAAATAATAAAAACGAAAAAATTTAAAACGAGAGCTGGACTGCTATGCGGATCGGTTTGTTTGGGGCGGTCGGGTTATTGGAGCGGATCGGGTTTGACCCACGGAGGGATCGTCTCACATGGTGAGACTGTCTCATAGAAGTTTTTGTCTTATTGTATTGTACCGGAGGGGTCCATCTTAAATCTTAATGGCTTGTATGGTTAGTATCATCTTTAGACTATTGCTAGTTTTATATTCGTGCGTTAAATGCAATAATAAATAAATTAATTAAAAATACTAAATACTAAAAATAATATTTTTCTTATGAATAAATTAGTAAGATTAATATTATGAAGATGGATTAAGATTTAAAATATTTACAGTGAGAATTTATTATGATATTGTAGATATTTCAAATATTATTAATTATTTGAAATTCTGGTTTCATCTATACTAGTGCTACTCCCGTGCGATGCACGGGCTGTCACTAATACTCTTGTATATCAAAACTTGTGATGATTACCATTGTTCTGGAAAAAAAAAATGCATTAGTTATTTAGGCTTTATTAGTAACTAGTTTGTAACCCGTCGATACTCGACGGGCATAGTAAAACTCATTAATTAGGATTGAGTTCGGATAAAGTTGGATTCCTACCACTAAGTTTGCTCAGATCTTTCTTCAATGAACCTGTATAGTTGTCACGATCTTAACGCGATACATATGTGTTATTTTATAACTCGAAAAACTAAATATTGTCATTCTATTGTTAAATCGAAAAAAAAAAACTCACAAAGAATCTATTTGACTTTGTCTTCAACTATGTTTAGGCTACACCTTGTAACAAAGACAATCTGAAAATTTGATTTTTGTAATTTTTTTTTAGTCTTGGTGTAATTTGGACCTAAACAAAAGCCCATTTGGCCAATCTTGAAATGTTTGATTTATTTTATTTATTTATAAATCTATACTCCCTCCATTTTATGTGACTTGAAACCAAAAATTTTGGCACACAAATTAAGGAAAAGTAAGAGAGAGAAATAGTGAGAGGAGGTGTTTGTGACTATGAAAAATTAAATAGGAGAGAGAATGAGTGAGAGAAATAGTAAGTAGATTAGTATTGTGAGTGTAAAAATAAAGTAAGAGAGAGAGTGAGTGAGAAGAATAGTAAAAATTCTTTACCATTTTGAGCAGTCTCAACTGATGTGGAACAGACAAAAAAGGAAATAAGTCTCAAGTGACGTGAAACGGAGGGAGTATATATTAAAAATCAAGGTTGAGGCTTAAAGATATGCCATGCAGACAAGTTTTGTATGAATCTTACTTTTGGTGAAGCCACATCATCAATAGTCTCTTAATTTAATTATGTGGCTTTTCATTATTTTTTTATTTGCTAATAGTATCAGTAAATAGTAATAGTTACTATATAGGGTAACTATTACTATTAATAGTATTAGTTAGTTGTAATAGTTAACTATAAAAGATAACTATTACTATTAATAGTATTAGTTAAGTGTAATAGTTATTATATAAGATAACTATTACTATTAATAGTATTAGTTAATTGTATTAACTAACTATATAAGATAAATATTACTACAAATAATATTATATAAGTGTAAAATTACTATATAAAGTAATTATTACCATTTAATAATATTAATTAATTATAATAGTCATAATATATTATAATTATTACTTATTATTAGTATTTCTTATATAAAATAATATTATTAGTAGTAGTTACTATGTAGTAACAATTACTTTTAACTTATTATTTACGATAAATATTACTATTTAATAGGTAACCATTATTTTTAATTTACTATTTATTATGATCATAATTATTATAATGTTAACTATAATTAAAATATTATTTTTTTAATAGATCATAGTAGGGGTGGATTGGTAGGTATACCAATTGTATTTTGCTTAGTATGATTTGGTACATAAAAATATGTACCAATACCAACCACAAAAGTCGGTATACCAAGTTTATTGTACGGTTGGTATTCGGTTGGTACGGTTGGTACTCGATACATACCAAATGTAAATGGAGACAAAAAAAATTGCATTTTTTATTTTAAATTACTTTCTTGTCTAGAATAAAAGTAAAACATTATACATAAAAATAGATCTCAAATACAAATTATAAAGCTTTGAAATTAAAGAAAAGTAGAACAATTGAAGTTTTGAAAACTAAACAATCTAGATGTACTAATAGATAGCACGACTCCAAAACCAATACTCCCTCCGTCCCAGTATAAGTAGGACTTATTTCCCTTTTAGACCGTCCCAAAACAATTGAGACTACCAAAAATAGAGATGTTTAGTTACTATGTAGTAACAATTACTTTTAACTTATTATTTACGATAAATATTACTATTTATATAGGTAACCACTATTTTTAATTTACTATTTATTATGATCATAATTATTATAATGTTAACTATAATTAAAATATTATTTTTTTAATAGATCATAGTAGGGGTGATTGGTAGGTATACCAATTGTATTTTGCTTAGTATGATTTGGTACATAAAAATATGTACCAATACCAACCACAAAAGTCGGTATACCAAGTTTATTGGTACGGTTGGTATTCGGTTGGTACGGTTGGTACTCGATACATACCAAATGTAAATGGAGACAAAAAAAATTGCGTTTTTTATTTTTAAATTACTTTCTTGTCTAGAATAAAAGTAAAACATTATAACATAAAAATAGATCTTAAATACAAATTATAAAGCTTTGAAATTAAAGAAAAGTAGAACAATTGAAGTTTTGAAAACTAAACAATCTAGATATACTAATAGACAGCACGACTCCAAAACCATACTCCCTCCGTCCCAGTATAAGTAGGACTTATTTCCCTTTTAGACCGTCCCAAAACAATTGAGACTACCAAAATGGAAATGTTTAGTTACTATGTAGTAACAATTACTTTTAACTTATTATTTACGATAAATATTACTATTTATATAGGTAACCACTATTTTTAATTTACTATTTATTATGATCATAATTATTATAATGTTAACTATAATTAAAATATTATTTTTTTAATAGATCATAGTAGGGGTGGATTGGTAGGTATACCAATTGTATTTTGCTTAGTATGATTTGGTACATAAAAATATGTACCAATACCAACCACAAAAGTCGGTATACCAAGTTTATTGGTACGGTTGGTATTCGGTTGGTACGGGTGGTACTCGATACATACCAAATGTAAATGGAGACAAAAAAAATTGCGTTTTTTATTTTTAAATTACTTTCTTGTCTAGAATAAAAGTAAAACATTATAACATAAAAATAGATCTCAAATACAAATTATAAAGCTATGAAATTAAAGAAAAGTAGAACAATTGAAGTTTTGAAAACTAAACAATCTAGATATACTAATAGACAGCACGACTCCAAAACCAATACTCCCTCCGTCCCAGTATAAGTAGGACTTATTTCCCTTTTAGACCGTCCCAAAATAATTGAGACTACCAAAAATAGAAATGTTTTAATATATTTATATTCAACCAACCCCACCATTTAACCCCACTAAACGCCTCTCTTCATTTTCCACCACTCATTTTATTCAATCAACACTACTATTTACCTCACTCATTCTCTCTCTTCATTTTCCACCCCACATTCATTACTTTCTCTTAATTATTGTGCCCAGTCCTCTTGTCCTACTTGTGCTGGGACGGAGGGAGTATATCACAATAACAAGGCAGCTTAGATTTTTTTCTAGATCATAATAAAGTAACTTCATGCTAGAAAAAGAAAACAAATGTTTGATACTCTATATGTCCTAAAATATTGTTGTTATATGACTCCTCACACGTATTAAAAAAATAAATCAATACGTATCAAATAGATTAAAGTTTCTTTTAAATATTTCAGTTACCTAAATAATTAGAGAGAGTATTACACACACACACACACACACACACACACACACACACACATATATATATATATGTGTGTGTGTGTGTGTGTGTTTCCTCAACTTTGTCTTAGATTACCCATTGACTTTATTAGGTTTTGACTGATCATGTGTGTCTGAGTATGTTTGCTTAATCCATATCATTGATTTCCGTCGAAATATAAAATAAAAATCCATATGCTTGATAAAGTGGCAATATGATGTGCTATGTAAATAACAAAAACAATAAAGTGTTAGTCTCAAAATAGTTTAGGGTCGGATATATATAAATATATGTGTATATATGTGTGTGTGTGTGTGTGTGTGTGTGTGTGTATAAAGATGGTACATGGTATACCAACCAAAGTCAATATTGTATACCGTGTACCTACCAATTAGACGAAAATGGTACGGTACTTGTTGGGTATGCTTATCACTTAACCCTCCTACATTTGTTAGAATTGATTGATACCATCACCTATGAATATTTTTATGGACTTTAGGACCTCATGTAAAGAAGTTTATAACTTCAATTTTTTAGCCAAGTCCTGTTTATAGTATAGGCTTAGATTATAGGACTTGAAGCTTTAAAAGATCGAAGATTTCCTAAGCAGGATTCATTTCACTGCGCAGGATGTTCTCTGCGCAGGTCGCCACTGCGCATAGATATCTTGCGCAATTTCTGACCCTGCTCAGTTTTCAAGGTCTTATTCCTAAACTCTGAAGAGATCTTTGTGACCAAGCATGGTGCGCATGCTTCCCATACGCAGCATCCTTGCGCTCCGGCAATGCGAATGCCTTTGTGCGCGGACACCACCTTGGTTAAATTCCTCATCTCATGATCTCACATTCTAGAAGCTTGGAAAACGCTTAGAAGATGCACGCTTATCAAAATGCTGAGGTGTGCACAAAAGACAAAATAAGCACACTCAGCAAAACCATTGGTGGAGACACGCTTAAAAGAAATATCTCAAGAGAAGACAGCTGTCAACCTTCTAGAAGAAGCTTTTGAATTTGGTCTTCATGCTCAGTCTCCAACGGCTCTAAATCACCTGCGCACCAATCATATTGTGACATGTCATCATCTTGATCAGAGTTCCAACGGCTCTATATACCTGCGCACCAATCATATTGTGCCAGGTCATTATCTTTGATCAGAGCCCCAACGGCTATAAAGGACACATGCGCGCCAATCACTTTGTGCCAGCTCATTGTCCTTGCTCAGAGCTCCAACGGCTATATTCAAGCTCTCAGCTATAAATAGCCTGCTCATCTTCATTTCCAAGCTGCCCATTCATCGGCCAATTTTATCAAGCCCCTCTTGTTGGCCACTATGCTTCAGAGCTCGAGTTTCATGCTTCATTGAGAAACCTTGAAGATCTGAAGACTGCTGCTTAGTATTTCCAGATTCTTTAGAACAGCCTTCAAGATCTTCAAACCTTCAAACTCCTGCTCTTATCACAAAGCCTTATATCACCAGAATTCTTGGTGCTCTTCATCTTTCATATTCATAGAGCCCAGAATTTCTGTCACACACACACCTCTTGAAGCTTTGATCATTTTGATCTAACTTCTTGAGATACACCGGTTTAGTCTAGGATTTGTTCTTCATAGATAATAGATATTGAGTTAGTATTGAGCTCAAATGTTATAATTTGTAATACTCACTCGTTTAATAAGATCTCCATTAGAAATCCAAGACTAACCATCTTGGTAGAGGATGTAGATCTTTCATCGATCGAACCTCTCCAAATAGCGTGTTAATTATATTTACTGTATATTTCCTGCTTAACTATTTATGAACTGCTTTGTTTGATCTTACAGATCGCTACACTTTGATGCTGTAATTGTTATTGCTCATTTGCCTTAGAATCCTTTTTGCGCCACTCTTTAGCCTCATACTTAGCGCGTGCGTTTTTATCTCTGCGCAGTATACCCTGCGCAGAGCTGCTTTAAATTTCCGCTGTGCATTTCACACTCTTGCTGCGCGCTATACTTAGCCAAAATAAGAGTTGTGCGCATCTGCCATTGAATTGTAAAAGGGTTTGAAAAGAATTTTAAAATGCTATTCACCCCCCCCCCCCTCTAGCGATTTTCACACCCTTGTTGCCCCTTTGGGACCAACAAGTGGTACCAGAGCAAACACCTTCATAAAACTTGTTTTGTTTTTCAAGCTTAACAGCTTGGGTGCCGATTCAAAATGGCTTCAAAAATCTTAGGCAATGGCTAACTTTTCACATATTTCTGCGCCTGCTCAAACCTCAGATTAAAGTCAGAAAGTTCTCCAAACTTGGTGGATCCTCAAGCAAACCTCGCGTTCTCTCTCATAGAGACTCAAAGAAAGATGACTTGGTCTGCTTCATCTGCAGAAAGCCAGGACATTTTGCTTCAATGCCTACTCCAAAATTTGAGTACGAGGAAAAGCAACCCTGCGCACAAAGCATCTAAGCAGTGCGGAATGGCTGCTGAAGAGAACTGCGCAAAAAAGGAGCTAAGGACTCGGAGACTTGACACTGAAGACAACGATGCTGACTCTGAGGATGGACTGCTCTGCTTAGTGGCAAATGCTGACAATGATTCAAAAGTTGTTTCTGAAATGGAACCTGAGCATGCGCCACGGGCAATCAAGAAAGGTCCCTTCACTCTATTGGAAATGGGACACCTTCACCAAGCAGACAGAATGGCAAGTACCTATCTGCCAGAGCTAACCTGACAGAAGCTGCGTCATCACCAACCCCGCAGCTGCGCAAGGAATCTCTTAAAGTGCCAGCTGATCCTAAATGATAACTCTGCTGTAGAACGCAAGTCAATGTTTCAACAAGCAGAAAAGATCTACTTCACTGCGCCCTCTCAAGCTCAGTTGATATCGATAGTGGATTCCAGACACTACTGGAGATGTCAACACTCTTAAAAGATGTGCATGAAGGAAGAGATCGCTCAGTAATATATGGTGACAACAACAAAGGGCACATAATTGGATTTGGACTTATCATAAAAGACAGTCTCAAGCAACCTGCTCTCCATATCAATTATGAGATAAAGGTCTGGAATGCCATATCACTTCAACGCACTGTTACATCAAAAATGGCGTTTCTGGACTAACTTTGCTCACAAGGACTCGTAAGACCAATTTCTAATCTATTGATCTTACCGCTATAATTTCTATTACTAATCCTTGTTTTGTAGCAATGAGCTTAAGTGAAAGCAGCTAGCAATGGTATAAGCACCATGCCAGCTTAGTAAGCAGACTGAGCAGTTTTCCTCCAGCAAGATTGCTCCAATGTCAAAACGCTTACATCCACTTCACCTCATATGTTTGGACCGCTCACTACCACGAAGCTTTGGATCAACTTGTGGTATCTCAATGATATCCTGACTGCTCTCCTTCTAAATCTCCAAACATAGAAGACATCAATAAAGTTCGACACTTCAACGGAACAGAATTTATGAACAACGATGTCGCTCAATATTGTGAGAACCAACAAGAACCAACAAATGGTATTCTTCACAATTTCTCTGCTGCTGGAGTTCCGCAACAAAATGGCGTTGTGGAAAGAATCTCTCGTTGATTGAGGATGGATAGACAATGATAATAGAAGCAGTACTTCTAATGCATTTCTGGAAAGAAGCTGCCAACGGTGCATGTTTTACTCAGAATAAAGATCCCTCATCAACAAAGCCTACATCAATACTCCATACGATCTATGGAGAGAAAGAGCGCCCAACATTGCTTTCTTCAAGCTCTTTGGCTGCAAACGCAATAGAGGTAAATTCGACGCCAAAGCAGATGAAGGTATTCTCGTTGGGTATACCAATCATTCTATACGCTTTTCATGATCATAATAGAATAAATCTCTAGTTACTATATACAGTATCTGTACATGTTACATTTGACGTACATTCTCTCCTTGAGCCATATTTGGCTCCAAATGATTCTGATGCCTCTACTGAGCTTTTTAGACAGGTGCGCAGTAACACTGTTCTTACGCAGAATGTAGATCAAGCAGAATCAGAATCAGTCCATCTCATACGTATACTCCAAATGTTGCGCCTGAAGTCACAACTCCTGATGCGCAAACACCTCCTCCTGCGCATGATGTTTCTCCACTTCAGCAAATCACCTTTGATGATTTTGGTGCTGAAGCAAATGAAATAACCATTGGTCTTCGTATTCCTATCACTTATATGTAGGGGTTCGCACATCGAGAGCATCAAACTTTGCGGTGTAGCATTCGTTTATCTCTCATGTCGGATCAAAGAAGATTGATAGAGTGCTCCATGTTTTAAAATGGATCGATGCTATGCAAGAAGTGCAAGAAAAGCTCATCCAATATTTAGCGCTTCAATGGGTATTCAGAAACAAGATGGATGAGAATGGAAGCATCACAGAATCAAAGCAAGAAAGCTTTGTATGGACTTAAGCAAACTCCAAGAGCATAGTACGATACTCTTTCAAAACTCCTACTAGAGAAAAGCTTCAAGCGCGCTAATGAAAAGCAAGCTTGAAATAAAGCATGATGGGAGAACTCACATTTCTCCTCGAGCTTCAAATCAAGCAATTGAATGATGGCGTCTACATAAATCAAGCCAAGTACACAAGGGACTTAATCAAAAATTTGGACTTGAGAATGCTAAAGCATACGCCACTCCAATGGCCACCAGCAACAAACTTAGACTTAAAAGGAAAAGCACAAGTGGAACATGTCATTTCCTTAAAAATCGACTTGTAGCATGGGCAAGAAAGAGACAAGCTGCTGTGTCCATCTCCACTACTGAAGCAGAATATATTGCTGCTGGAAGCTGCTGCTGCCAAATCTTATGGATGAAGCAACAATCTGTGGACTATGGGATTAATGAAGAGAATTGTCCAATTCTCTGCGAGAATGTCCACCATAGCAATTTCCAAACCTGCCAAGCACTAATACCAAGCTCATCAACATCTAATATCTTCTCCTCAAGAATTAACAAGTGGTCTCTTGAAAGGAGAAATGGGTATGCTTAATCTTAGCTAAACTTGTCCATATAATTTATACTAATGTATTTGCTTGATAAGTGTGCAAAATAGGTTAAGTTTCATGCGCCCTGCGCAACACCTGCGCAACAAATGTCTGCGCATGTAACAACAGTTCCGAGATTTATAGAATCTCTGCGCTATAAATGCGCTGCGCATGACTAACCATGCGCAAATCATCGTGGATCGCAGGTAAGTGTTCTATTCATTAGATTTTGCACATAGGTCCTTGACTGAAAAGTCAACGCTGAGTCACAAGGGTACTTGTGTAAATTAAATTTTCCCGCGCCTTTTATTTTTGAATTTTCTTTGGAAATTACCTTTTTACCACTGCGCATGTCCCATTGTCATTTAATGCAAACTGCAATTAATGACAGCGCACCTCACGAATGTCTGCTCACCATTTAATGAGGAAGGTGATGCGACAGCCGTCAGCCTCTCTTCGCTGACACACGCGCGCACAAAGTCTGCGCACGCGCGCCCCCCATTCGGCCACGTCTCCCTGCTAACGTGCGCCCGTCCTTTCACTGACTCACCATTTATGAGGAAGTTGACTTGACAGTGACCGGCTTAGAACTTCACACGCACACGCACGCATAGGCCTGCGCACGCGCGTTCCCTTTTGTGACACGTGGTATTGCTATCCTGCGCCACTGCACACTTTCTCAAATATTTCTCAGCTATCGTGCGCCTAACATCTCCTTCCCTATTTAAACCGTTTCTCTCTCTACCTCTCTCTTCTCTCTAAATTCTCTCTCACTCTCTTTCTAACCTCTGCTCTAAACCTTCATATTACATCTCCTGTTCTTTATCTTCAACCTCAACGTTTCTTCTCTCAAACCATTTCAATGGCGCCTAAGAAAACCAAAACTCAACCGAAATCATCATCTCCGATTCTTCTTCTCACTCCAATCCTGGGAACTCTCACGAAGAAGAAGTAGAACAACAATCAAGGCATCCAACCGTCAAAAACATGGTATGTTTCACTATAACTCCTTATTTTTTCCGCCATTGTTGTTCTTGGAGGTCTCAATACTCCCTTTTTCGATTTCTCTCTTGTTTGTTAATCATTTTTGAAATCGATCGTTGCGTTGTGTTCGTATTTGCCTGATCTATTCTTTCATGTAGTTTATTTCATGATCAATGGTCGTTACATGTGTTTTTCGTCTATTTCTGTGCTCCGTAACTTCCTTGGCAGACGAACCGTTTTTCTGAATTTCTGGGTTTGTTTCAATATTGTTGACTATACTTTTTACATGGTTGACTTCGTCCTGTTCATGCCGTCATTTCGATGCATTTTTGTTGAATTTTGTCAAATTTTGTTTTTCGATGTTCTTGGATGGTCTTCATATTCTTAAATATTCTTTCTTATTTTTTTATTTTATTTGGTCTATTGTTTATCCCCCCCCCCCCGTTTTTGTGTTCTGCGCATAGTTTTTCTGCGCATATAGTTTTATCTAATTCTTTGCGCACACTTCTTTACTAGTATTTATTTTCTGTGCGCACGATCCCTCTCTGCGTATGCATTCTTCTTTTATGCGCATCCACTTCCTATTTTCTGTGCATAAATATTTTTGCTTATCATGGAACTTGTGCCAAGGTATATCTGCATTATTTGCACATGCGCACAGCTCCATGTGCAATAGGTTGTCTAATTCTATTCATTGTTTTACGCAGGGACACGTTTACTTCATACCTGGTTGGGAACTTATTCAGGCAGATCTTTCTTTAGATGCAATTGGTCGTCGTCTGCTTCACCTTCTCAGCTCCTCTGGCATTCTTCCTTTATTCACTCTTGATCAATCCTTCATAGTGCCTGCGCTGGTAGATGAATTCTTCAAGACAGCAAGAGTTGTTCCGGCACAACTTGAAGGCAAGCCAACAGAAATGATCATGGCCACCGTTCAGCGCAGTGATATAATGGTTCATCCTAACCACGTTCGCAGCCTCCTAAACTTCAACGTTGACAGTTCTTCAGTCAACTATGATGAGGCTCACCAAAATACACTTGCACAGAAGCTCATTGGCATTCCTTCTCTTAACAAGAAGTGGCCAATGTATAACAGAAAGGAATTTGGTGAGGTGATGTATCACCTGTGCACCCTAATTGGAGATTCCCTCAACTGCAAGAGTGAGAATAATGGGCACTTCATCTCAAAGCAGTGGGAATACTGCACAGCCATCTTCAACGAAGATCAACTCGACTGACCGCAGATTATCTTCAATGAGATTGTGAAGGGAATGACAAGCTATGACAAGAAGCTGAACGCAGGGAAGACCAAATACCGAACTCACTGCAGATTGCTAACCAAACTCTTATTGACTTATGGTGAACTGGCCACCTATGTTGAAGAAAAGTCAATCAAGAAGCAGTCTTGCGACGCAAAGTACTACTCCAGAGTACATCTCCAGAATTTGCGCAGTGAGATAGGTAACGCTGAATACTATGAAATTTGGCTGTCTGATTCCGCTCCCAACAAGGAACCTTGGATAGGCCCAATTCCTGTGGCCAAGTCCAAAAAGAATGTAGGAAGATCTACACATGATGATGCGCAAGAAACCGCAGAAGATGCGTACAATCGCAAGGGGAAGGGCATTGCTACACCCAGTGGCAAAAGTTCAAGGACATTCCTTTGGTTCAATCCACCAAAGGGATTTCATTCAAAGAGGCAGATCCTACCAGCAATCCAGCTCCTGCTCCCTCAAAGCCAACCACAATGAAGCGCAAGGCTGATTTTCGTGGTGATTCAGATGATGTTGCAGTTGAGGGGAAGCAAATGCACGAAGCCTCTCAAGAAGCCATCCCCAGTGCTGATATCGCACATATCTCTTCGCGTCTAAAGCAGAAGGTGCGCAGCAGCGCAAAAGGATTGAAGAAGCGCCGCACTAGTTCCACAGCCTCTGACAGTAGTGATCTTTCTCCAGTTCAACCTTCATCTTCAGCCCCTGAGACTCCTACTTCCTCTTCAGCTGAGCTGCGCCAGATCGTACAAAGCTTGCATTCTGTTCAAGCGAATCAAGTCGCTACGCAGCTACAGCTGAATCAACTCCTTACCGCTCAAACTGCTTTATTGTATCGTCTTGATATGCAGCGTTTGGAGATTGATACCATTAAGGGGGAGAAAGCGGCAAAGGAGGAAGCAAAAGCAAAGGCAAAGGAAATCACGGAGAGTGCTAAGACGGAGGCAAAGGCAAGTTCATCTGAGCCTGCGCAAGAAAAAGTTCCTATCACTTTGGATCATCTTATCCTGGACTCCCTGAGAACCATCAGCGCCCAGCTCGAAAATGTCAGCGCACAACTCAAAAATGTGTGCACCCTTGGAGCGCTTGATGGTGGACTCAGGGACATACTGAAAAAACTCAAGAAAACCCTCGCAGATGGGTTACTTAGAGGATTTGATGATCTTCAAGCTCAGATGGAGAAGATTGAACAAGGAGGCTCTGCGCATAATATTGAAGAAGTGCGTAGATGCATTACTAAGTCCATGACATATTTTTCTTCTGCGTTCAACGACAAGATGGACTACGCAATGCTAGATATTCAAGCCAGCGTCAACACTCAGCGCCTCCATACCGACACAAGACTAGAAGCTACGCAAACTGCCATCCTGACGGACAGCAGAGCAAAGTTCAGAGAGCTAGTGGATGACAATGCTGATATGCGCAGAGGCATGAACACTTATGTTGGCAAAGCTGTTGAGTTCCATGACAAATTTCAAAATTTAAAGGTGGAACTCATGAACAAGTTCAACGATCTTCAGAATGAGATGCGCGAAGCCCTGCAACGGATCAACATAGATTAGATTTCTTTTGTAAGTATTTTGCTAGTTTTTCTTTGACTTTTTGATTCTTGTTTGCGCAGTATGTTTTATGCGCTTTTATTTCGTGCGCTTTTGTTTTTGTGCTCACCCTTTTTGTTTTTCCTCGTTAAAGCTTGTACTCTGTAACTGACAATCCTTCAAGTATTAATGAGAAGAATGCATCATTAAGCTTTCACAAAACCTTGTTCAATTCAAACCATTCGTTTGTGGAACATTGAATGCATTATTACTTAAACACATGCGCATAATCTTTACTGCTCATGTTTTCTACGCATGATGTTTAAACATTCAGTTTAAACGCATACTTAAAACTTCATCTCACATTATTTGTATGCTCTGAATGATATTTCTATCTTCCTATCTTGTAAGTTTTTAATCTTTTGGATAGATTAGAAATCTATAGCACTGGCTAGTGTGTGCATTGACTTGAGGCATGATTTACCATTCACTTTTTTATGGACATGTTATTATCAAGTACAATGAATTGCCTTTGCTATAGTAGGTAATGGCATCAATCATTTAGGGGGAGATTGTTGGGTATGCTTATCACTTAACCCTCCTACATTTGTTAGAATTGATTGATACCATCACCTATGAATATTTTTATGGACTTTAGGACCTCATGTAAAGAAGTTTATAACTTCAATTTTTTAGCCAAGTCCTGTTTATAGTATAGGCTTAGATTATAGGACTTGAAGCTTAAAAGATCGAAGATTTCCTAAGCAGGATTCATTTCACTGCGCAGGATGTTCTCTGCGCAGGTCGCCACTGCGCATAGATATCTTGCGCAATTTCTGACCCTGCTCAGTTTTCAAGGTCTTATTCCTAAACTCTGAAGAGATCTTTGTGACCAAGCATGGTGCGCATGCTTCCCATGCGCAACATCCTTGCGTGCCGGCAATGCGAATGCCTTTATGCGCGGACACAACCTTGGTCAAATTCCTCATCTCCTGATCTCACATTCTAGAAGCTTGGAAAACGCTTAGAAGATGCACGCTTATCAAAATGCTGAGGTGTGCACAAAAGACAAAATAAGCATACTCAGCAAAACCATTGTGGAGACACGCTTAAAGAAATATCTCAAGAGAAGACAGCTGTCAACCTTCTAGAAGAAGCTTTTAAATTTGGTCTTCATGCTCAGTCTCCAACGGCTCTAAATCACCTGCGCACCAATCATATTGTGCCAGGTCATCATCTTGATCAGAGTTCCAACGGCTCTATATACCTGCGCACCAATCATATTGTGCCAGGTCATTATCTTTGATCAGAGCCCCAACGGCTATAAAAAACACATGCGCGCCAATCACTTTGTGCCAGAGCTCCAACGGCTATATTCAAGCTCTCAACTATAAATAGCCTGCTCATCTTCATTTCCAAGCTGCCCATTCATCGGCCAATTTTATCAAGCCCCTCTGTTGGCCACTATGCTTCAGAGCTCGAGTTTCATGCTTCATTGAGAACCTTGAAGATCTGAAAACTGCTGCTTAGTATTTCCAGATTCTTTAGAACAGCCTTCAAGATCTTCAAACCTTCAAACTCCTGCTCTTATCACAAAGCCCTATATCACCAGAATTCTTGGTGCTCTTCATCTTTCATATTCATAGAGCCCAAAATTTCTGTCACACACACACCTCTTGAAGCTTTGATCATTTTGATCTAACTTCTTGAGATACACCGGTTTAGTCTAGGATTTGTTCTTCATAGATAATAGATCTTGAGTTAGTATTGAGTCAAATGTTGTAATTTGTAATACTCACTCATTTAATAAGATCTCCATTAGAAATCCAAGACTAACCATCTTGGTAGAGGATGTAGATCTTTCATCGATCGAACCTCTCCAAATAGCGTGTTCATTATATTTACTGCATATTTCCTGCTTAACTATTTATGAACTGCTTTGTTTGATCTTACAGATCGCTACACTTTGATGCTGTAATTGTTATTGCTCATTTGCCTTAGAATCCTTTTTGCGCCACTCTTTAGCCTCATACTTAGCGCGTGCGTTTTTATCTCTGCGCATTATACCCTGCGCAGAGCTGCTTTAAATTTCCGCTGTGCATTTCACACTCTTGCTGCGCGCTATACTCAGCCAAAATAAGAGTTGTGCGCATCTGCCATTGAATTGCAAAAGGGTTTGAAAAGAATTTTAAAACGCTATTCACCCCCCCTCTAGCGATTTTCACACCCTTGTTGCCCATTTGGGACCAACAGTACTACCTACCAAAAAGTTCGGTATACCGACTTCTTTATACCAATTATAATTGGTACGGTTGGTAGACGAATTGGTTGGTACGGACGAGTACAATTTGCCAGCCCTAGATCATAGTATAAATTTACATCATTATTGGGATAAAAGGAGTACTATTTTTGAAAAATACTGTATATAAATTATTCTTAGCCAATACTATTAACCAATCATAATATCTATTTTATACTATAGTAACTAAAACTATTTACACTGTTATTTAATGATTACAAGTAGATTTTATCTATATATTTTATTTATTTAGTTAAAATATTTAATAATCATACAAATTAATTATAAATATCCACCAAAAAGACACACCCGTGTAAAGTACGGATTAGCCCCTAGCCTATATTTATTTAATAAAATCTTGTCTTCTTAAATAAATTGTCACTTTTTATTATATATCACACAATATAAAAAGCTAATCACATTCTATAAAAATAAAACTAAAATGCTATCGGGCATAGCACGGCTTTCTACTAGTATTATGAAAATGTCTGTGCATTAATGTTGTAACAACAACACTATTTCAAAAATAAATAATAGCTCCTGAGATCGTCTAGAAGCTGGAGTAGAACGACGGCTCGCCTTCGCCTGTGGCGGTTCGGTGATCAAACCCCCCCTCCTCTCAAACGTTTTGGTCAAACGGCATAGTCGGACCCGTATAATAGCAGCGGGCTGGGAGGGCCAAGCCTCAACCCTGTATGGGCATAAGCTTTTGTGTTCAGGCCACTCATTGCTATAAAGAAGAAAAGATCGAAGAGATAAAGTGTAATTTTTAATCATATTCCTTCATGTCTCCGTCCAAAAATAATTTTCATATTTAACTATTCATACTTTTAAAATATGAACACTTACTTCATTAGTCATGTTGTGTTCATGCACATTTAAGCTTAAATTAGAGACATAATTTTTTTTGAGACAATAAAAAATAGCAAATGAGAAGGGGAGTAATTGTTAGAGTTGATTAATCTGAGTCGCTATTTATTTATATTTCATCTTTTTGTAATTCTAACAGAGATGAAGAATAAGTTTTCTTAAAAGAATGTTTCAAAAAGAAAAAAAAAGAAAAAAGAAAAAAGACAAAGGGAAAAATATCCAAAACCCACTCAAAAAACTTTCATATCCAAAAAACCCACAATTGTTTTCTTCAATCTAAAAAGTCCTGAATTTATATTATCAATACCAAAAGTCCAAACGTTAACTATTTAACTAACGGCGTTAAGTTTGAACATTCATATTATTAAAAACTTAACTTTCTTTTCATTTAGTGACATGTTAGGAATATTAAAAGAAATTACAACTCCAAATAATAATAATAATAATATATAACAATAATAATAATAGTTTGGCGATAACAAAAATTAATCATAATTATCATTATTATTTAATTACCTAATATTTAATAATAAAAATATGAGTTTTTGATATATTAGAGAAGTAATTGAAAGGTGCTTCTTTAAGTTTTTTATTTTTTTATTATTATGTAAGATCATAAAAATAATTAAAATGATGATGGTATTCTTTTTAATATTATCACATTCATTATTTTTTTAATTTTTAGTACTTTTATTATTAACTGTATTATTAAAAATTATTAATTAACTATAATAATAATAATAATTAAGTGTATTTTCTGTTGTTATAACTATTATTATTGTTATTGTATCTAATAATATCCCATTAAATTATTTTAAATTGCAAAAGGCTTTTTTATTTTAATACTTCATTAATTGAAAGGAAAGTTAATTCTTTAATAATATGAATACTCAAACCTAACCACATTAGTTAATTCGTTAATGTTTGGGCTTTTTGGTATCGATAATTTAACTTTAGGATTTTTAGATTGAAGAAATGTTTTGTGGTTTTTTTTTTTTAGAGGGTTTTTTTTGGTATTTTTCCCAAAAGAGAAAACAGAGATTGTGAAGAAATGAAGTTAAAACTAAAGGGGAGGGGTATGACATTTCGTAAAACTTTGATGGCAAATTCATAAAACATAAAACTGGAGGCAAGCAAAAGCAAAGGGGTTTAGGGCAAAGCGGGGTTTCAGTTTCAGTTTTAGGTTGCAACGGAAAAGGAGAAGCGATGAGCAGGCAAGGTCCCCCCAAGCACCAAAACAAATTCGCCTGGAAACCCAACGCCGGCGTCAAGATCAACGAAACCGTACTCTCTCTCTCCTTCCCTGACACACACTTTGCACATACAGTTTCTACAATTCTGTGCGTGCGGGGTGCTAAATTCGTTTATAATATGTATCGATAACTCGAATTTGCAGGAAGTAGGCGGGGAGATTCAGGCCGTTGTCGGAGGTGACCGGAGTATGCCCTCGATGTAAAAACCAGATTGAATGGAAACGCAAGTATGGCAAATACAAAGCTCTCTCTGAACCCGCCAAGTGGTAAATACACACTAATTTCTCTAATTTTTTCATGTTGTCAATGTCTTTATCAATAAAATTTTGATTTGATAATGTTCATACAGCCAAAGTGTTCCAAACGGAATGTTCGGCAGGCTTATCACAACCTCTGCACTGGTTAGTTTTCTGTTGTAATCACTATGAAGTCTCTGATTGTTATGTACTAGTACTCATACCCGTGCCGATGGCACTGCGACAGTATGGAAAGCGATAAACCGCCCATCATATGATTCTGGATGTATCTATAACGAATTAGGATGACTATATTAACATTAATTAGGTGACAAAGTATCTATAACGAATTAGGATGACTATATTAACATTAATTAGGTCACAAAAGCACCGGAGCCACTGACCCACCAGCACACACAAAAATTTAGTACTAATAGCTACCATATGAACCTTCACATGAAAGTCTGAAATTGATAAGTCTAGTTTCATTTAAAGGTATGGGGCAATTAGTGTCAAGAGCTCTTTACCAAGACGAAGGTTTGCATTTCAGTTCCAAGCCTATCAAAACATTAAATTCCCAAATTCACTAAATACGTGATGAGAGTACTCTCCAATTCGTCAACATCATAATTAGTGGTAACAATCAGAGTTGGACCTGGAAATTTTTCTTTGACTTCTACGTTCTGCATTTAATTAAAGAAAGCGCATTAAAGTTATTTATTTCACTTTACTTTGTATTTGTAATACATACTGTAGATTACATTTTATGTCCTCTGTAGTGCCACAAAAGAGGCGACTTAAACTGAACATTTAACATCCAGTTTCAGTTCAAGTATACAACTCTATGATATCAACTTCGATTAAAGAAAACCCGAATGGACTTCTCTGCTCAGATACTCGTTCCGCCTCAAAATGATATTCTTATCAATTATGTCTTATTTTTGCTTGTCCCGAAAAGTTAATTCTACTCCGTCCGCCCCAAAATGGTAGTCTCATGTCCCATTTTTGTTTGTCCGAAAAGTTAATTCTATTCCGTCCACCCCAAAATGGTACTCATATCCCATTTTTGTTTGTCCGAAAAGTTAATCCCTTTTTTTCTAAAATTAAGGCTTCAAAATCACTGAATTTTCAAACTTATAATGTAACCTTAAATAATTTGGAAATCAAATGGGACTATCGATTTGGGATGACGGAGAATTATTTTCTTGTTTCTCTGCCAAGTGGTGCTCTAGATTAGAAATAATTTACAATGTGATATCAATCAATTGTATTAGTCAAAACATCCATTTTTGTACTTCATCAACCCACCTGTCCATACAAACCAAAAGAAGAAGAAGAACAGGAAGAAAAAGAGAAAATGTTCCAGCACACACAAACATTCGTACAATATGTATATGTGAAATTCTGGATAGATTAGCATTTGCAGTACTCCAAATCACCAATAATTCTTATGTGTGAATACAGCTACGGAGAATATGAAGAACTAAAGGAATCCCCCAACCATCCCTGTTGATTACTGGTGGGGTTTGACTAATCCCCCAACAAATATTGAGAGTTGTCATAGAGAAAATCCCAATACCTTATAGAGCCATCCAATTATGTTGCTCAACAAAAGCACAATTATTTACTTGCAGGTGTAGAAGTTGGTATTACAATTGCCGAGGCCACCAATGGCGTATGACTAACAACTTCCATCTTGGTAACTGCCACCCCGACAACAATCAACAACCTTACGCCTCCCATCACTTTTATAGTAAACATGGAATTGAAACTAACCTTTAAATATCTGATTTCTAGTGTAATCGAGCAGCTATTGGAAAGGAAGCAAGAGAGTAAAGAAACAAACATAGAAATTAGGTTTTCAGATTCTTTAAATTGACTGTGTGTTGAATCAAGATCCATCTAAATGGATCATCCTTGAAAGAAACAAAAAAAAGCATATTTACCCGAATCCATAAACAGCGAACTGGATAATCATAGGGCTGCTAGAGGCAAGTCACCGCAGAAGGCGAGGCAGACGTGAGTAACGGTTGAGATAGACGTGTGTAACTGTTTACACTGACTCAATAATAGCCGTAGGATCAATTTTCCAACACTAAATCCCAGCCACTCTTTGTGTAGCAGTTTTTTCTTCCTCGTATTGTAATATAGATGGGGGTATGAGTGGTTATAATTGAGATTGAATCTGCTTCTGTTGAAATTGTGAACTTTTTTTCCAAGGGTTTGTGTTGATAGTTCCGATTTGTATGGACCTCTATTTGGTGATTGAAAGTTAGTTTTGTGGTTAATTTGATTAATAATGCAGGTTGTGCTAAGGAGCATAATGTATGCGCAAAATGTTCTTGCCGTGTTTGAACGTATAGTTGGAAGGTACTCCCTCAGTCCCTAAATGAATGTCCATTTTGAAATTTTTTTGTCCCAAAATGAGTTTTTTTTTTTAAAAAAAAAAAAACTGTCCCTAGACCTTTTTTTTAACCAATTTTTTTTCACTGTTCTCTTTATACATGCAAAAGTAAATGTTTGGAAAGAGGATTTCATGATTATATACGAATCTTTGCCACTAAATTGTATGAAACGTGGAGATTTTCTGATTTCCCTTAAAATGAAATTTGGACATTCATTTAGGGACAGAGGAGTAAATATTGTTGTTTAAGTGATCATATCCTTGACCTTTGGTATGATTAAGAAATTATGTACTGTATATGACAGTTGAAAAGATTGACCGTTTTGGGGGTTTGATTATCTAAATATTGTGGTAATTTTATGATTGCAGAGATATTGCAGAAGTAGAGGCAGAGCAGAAGATGCTCGAGGAGGTTAGTTTGTTTTCAGTATTCGTGCACGTGTGGAATTATATTAAGAATGTTAGTTCAGCTTATGAATTGAAGTTATTGAGGCCATTCCCTTGTTCCAACAGGCCATTAACAATGCTCGTGAGAGGGAGAAGAGGACTCTACTTCGTGCTGTAAGAATTCATTTCATCTATTAGATTCAGCCTTTTCCCTTTTTGCTACTCCCCCCCCCCCCCCTTTTACCACTCATTAGTATGTTAAAATGAATCCTTCCCATGGATTCCAATCTACATGTTCCACCTGTAATACACGATCAGTAATAGTATTAAGTTTGAATGGTGCCCATTATATGGAACTTGAGATCTCAGTGAGTGAAATGATTGCTGAACAATTTATCTTGGGAGTAGAACTTCTATGTAATAAGTATTGACTTCCATTCATAACTATGAACATGCCTTCTTTGATAGTGATTTTATTAACCCTTTACTACATCGATCTGAATTGAAAACTGTGAGTGGAAGGTGAACCTGCTAATGCACAGTGATTGTCCTGCACCTATGTATGCTGAAGAAACATATGAGATTACCATTACTCCTCCCAATTCGTGAAGGAAAGTTACGATTTTATGACTTATAAGCAATCTTATACACCCTCGGTGTCATAATAAATGTCGCGTTTCTAAATAAGGAAAGAGTTTTAGTGCAATTTTGTTATTGTACCAGCAATTCATTAACAAGTCAAGTACGTTTCTTAAAAACGTAGACAAGTCAAATGCGATATTTATTATGGGACTAAAGGGAGTACGAGAAATCTTGTGCTGCCAAAGATAGCAGCTTGGTTTATTATTGGCTTTGAGAGCTCTATAAAGACTCATAATGCTCGTTCTAATATTTTGGATGGACAAAGTGAAGCTGCCTTGAACAACGTAGACAAGCATATATGTGTGCTCTCAAATTTTAACATGCTTAGTGATATATGGAGGACAAATTGCAATCTCTGAGAAAAAAAATAAAACCTCAGATACATAGAGCATTTACTGTCTTTATCTGCTTTTATCTGATCGTTAAAAGCTTGAACTTAAGAGTAGCCAGCTCAAGCACAAAAAACAGAATCACAAAATGTTGGCCACAAAACCATTTGTCTGTGTAACTAATCCGCTACCCAGCCTGTGGACCCGACCATTAATGATACTCCCTCCGTCCCAAAATGATAGTCTCTCTTTCCATTTATGTTTTATTAGGACTTTTCATAGTCTTTCTAATTTGATTGGTGCAATCACCAAATTTTATGTCTCTGGTTTTATAATGAATTTGTACTGGTATGTATATTGCCTTTTGACTGCTCATCTATGTTAATGAAACAGATGAATAAAGCAAAATCTAGTACGACTGAAGCCCCAAGATCCCCAACCCACAATGGAAATAAGGCTGGGGACTTGTTCAAAGCTGGATCACTTGCTGGGTATGCAGGAGCCGACGTAGACGACGATGATGATGATGTGTCAGAGACAATGAGGATGAAGCAATGAGGTTCTGAGGATGAGTTTGTTAATTGAGATGGGTCAATTATTTCAAAGCAGACTCTCGATCCAAGCGGACTCCTACACACCTGAAGAAATCAACATCCTTCTTCCAACAGTTTGTGGATGTAGTAAAGGAAACTGGAAATCTGCTTTGATATTTGTTCAAAGCAAGGGGTGTGCTGCTTTTTTTTCTTTTTCCATATACTAAGATTGTCCCTCTCTCTCTCTCTCTCTCTCTCTCTCTCTCTCTGTCTATCTATCTATTTATGTATTTTTTATTTTTTTCCTTTCATTATAGGCTGGTTACTGGTATGAGTTTATGTATTAAGGTGAGACAGATTTCGGAGTGTTGATGTTATATTAGTTTCCATTTCGTGTTACAGGTTAAATACTCCCTCCGTCTCAGAGTAAGAGTAAGAGTCCTACCTCTCAAATGTACGAAAGGGTCTCAACTGTACGAAAGGGTTGAAGTGATTTAGTTGTTGTGAGTGTAAGGGCCTGTTTGGTAACCAAATTAAGCTCTTAATTAGAAATATTTTAAGAGATTAAAATATTAAGCTTGTTTGGTTAGGCAATGTAAAATCACTTAACTAATTAAGCACATCTTAAAAATAGGTAAAATCTTAAGCTATGGGGAGGTCTCTTAACCGCTTTGACATACCCATCGCTCCCAGGAATTCTTCAACTCTCTCTCTCTCTCTCTCTCAAGGAGGCAAGGTTAAGGTACGCCACTCCCTAATCCTTGTCGGTTTCTTGCCCTATTGTGTGTGATTTTGCGGTGATACTTGATTCAGACAAATCCTGTCCTATGATTAACCAATTTAGGGCTTAAGAATGACAGGGCACACTACAGAACACCTGCAAGTTTTTCAGAGCCATTGAAAATTGAAAAACACACCCCTATTTGCATCCAAAGCCCTTTTGAGGATTTAAAAGTTATCCTTTCATCAATTGACTACTCCCTCCGTCCCAAAATGATCTTCTCACTTGCCATTTCTCATTGTCCCAAAAAATTCTTTCAATTTCTACAATTTGGGCTTAAAAGTGGATAGACACAACATGGCTAGTGAAGCAAGTGTCCATGTCCTTAAAAAGTTTGAATAGTCAAACGTGAAGATCATTTTGGGATGGAGTGAGTATTAGGTTACAAAGAACACCTGCAAGTTTTTTTCCAATTATTTTGTTGTACTCGAATAATTTTTTACTTCTTTTTTTTGTCATTACTATGAACTTTGAGCAATAACAAGTTTTAAATTTTCATTAATATAATTAAATGAATTTAAATTATTGATCAAAGTTCATTCGACGAAAAATAGTAAAAAAGATCATTTTGACGGAGGGAGTATTAAATAGTGGGGCTGCTAGCTTTTGACATTTAATCCATGCTTTAATCTGCGCTTTTTTTCTATCTCCTCCATCCCAAAGTGGATATTACATTAAACATATCAGTTCATAATTCACCTAATACTAAAGAAACTAGATATATTTTGAGACAGAGGAGTATCAGGTTAACTTGAATTCTTAGTATTTATCGATTAGCATATTACTCAATTGGTTTTGGGGGTTGGACTCTAGGGCCCCTGAGCCCAGATACAAACCCAAACAAGGAAAAGCCAAATACAAAATTCCTCATACACCCCTCACCAGCAAAAAGATGCAAGAAGACTAAAATGCCCTCATATCTCCTCCCACCCTTACTTTTTTGGTCAAATCCTAGTCAGCTCTTATAACTTACCCATAATTATATATAAGAGTAAAATAAAATCACTTTTTTTTCATTTTTTTTTAAATAATAATAATATTATTTGGTCAAATATGGTCAAACTCGGTCAAACACACAGTCAAACTCTTATAACCGACACATAATTAACATATAAGAGTCGAAAATTTTCACTTTTTTCATTTTTTAGAAATAATATTAATAATATTTGGTCAAATATGGTCAAACCCGGTCAAACAACAGTCAAACTCTTATAACTGACACATAATTAACGAGTAAACTACCAAAAGGACCTGCGTACTAACAATTTTTTACATATTTACATGCTTACTCCCGAAACAACCATTCCAACTTGCGTACTATACCAAAAATAACCAAACTAACCGATGTCACTAACGCATGTTACAAACTTAACGGAGCTGTCCAACTAAGCATTTAGTTGACGAAGTCAACTCTGACGTGTCGCTGACTGGGCTACATGTGTCCATTAAACCTCACACTTACTGCACGTGACCTAAAAATTAAATCAAAACAAAAACAAAAACGTAAGAGGAAAGAGAAACGTTGTTACAGATTGGGATTAATGTAGAAGCGATAGAGAAAGCGATTAAACATACGACTCACCTATTAGCAGATTTGGGGAAATTAGGGTTCTTGATATAACATCGATAAGGTATGTAATCTAATCCTTGGGTAATTCATCATTGTTTTCTGTAGTTGGTTTGAAATCAAGATATGTGTTGAAAATTAGGGTTTTTTGATTTCACTTATTGATACGCAGTTTAGGATTATTGGGTGGTAATTTTTGGTTTTCATAAATACATCCACGTTTTTTAGTTGTCTTGAACTCAATGTCCTGGTTTTCTTGAATTTATGTATGAAATATGTATGAAAAAGAAAATCCTTAGCCAAACCAAAAGTGTAACATTCATGATGTTTTATGTGTATTTGAACTTTATGTAGTATTGAATATGAGAACCCCACATGTCTTGATTTCAAACCAACTACAGAAACAATGAAGAATTACCTAAGGGATTAGATTACATACCTTGTCGATGTTATATCAAGAACCCTAATTTCCCCAAATCTGCTAATAGTTGAGTCGTATGTTTAATCGCTTTCTCTATCGCTTCTACATTAATCCCATTCTGTAACAACGTTTCTCTTTTCTCTTTCCTCTTACGTTTTTTGTTTTTGTTTTGATTTAATTTTTAGGTCACGTGCAGTAAGTGTGAGGTTTAATGGACACATGTAGCCCAGTCAGCGACACGTCAGAGTTGACTTCGTCAACTAAATGCTTAGTTGGACAGCTCCGTTAAGTTTGTAACAGGCGTTAGTGAAATCGGTTAGTTTGGTTATTTTTGGTATAGTACGCAAGCTGGAATGGTTGTTTCGGTAGTACGCATGTAAATATGCAAAAGTTGTTAGTACGCGGGTCCTTTTGGTAGTTTACTCCTATTAACATATAAGAGTAAAAAAAAAAATATTTTTTTCATTTTTTTAGAAAAAAGTAATGATATTTTTTGGTCAAATATGGTCAAACCCGTCAAAACAGCTGTCAAAATCTTATAACTTACACATAATTAACATATAAGAGTAAAAAAAAAACATTTTTTTAGAAAATAATAATAATAATATTTGGTCAACTATGGTCCAACACGGTCAAACAGCAGTCAAACTCTTATAACTGACACATAATTAACATATAAGAGTCAAAAAAATTCATTTTTTCATTTTTTTTAGAAAATAATAATAATAATATTATTTGGTCAAATTTGATCAAACCGGTTAAAAAGAAGTCAAACTCTTATAACGTACACATAATTATATATAAGAGTAGAAATATTTTCACTTTTATCATATATTTTTAAAATATATATTATTTGGTCAAATATGGTCAACCCGGTCAAACAGTAGTCAAACTCTTATAACTGACACATAATTAACATATAAGATTCAAAAAATTCACTTTTTTCATTTTTTTTAGAAAACAATAATATATTATTTGGTCAAATATGGTCAAACTCAGTCAAACAACAGTTAAACTCTTATAACTTACACATAAATATATATAAGAGTCGAAAATTTTCACTTTTTTCAATTTCTAAGAAAAAATAATAATATTATTTGGTCAAATATGGTCAAACCCAGTCAAACAGCACTCAAACTCTTATAAATGACACATAATTAACATATAAGAGTCAAAAAATATAATCCCTTCCGTCCTGGAGTAAGAGTCCTACCCCTCATTTGCACGCTTATTAATAAATAATTCTTTGCCATTTTAGGAATAGGACTCTTACTTTGGGACGTACCAAAATGGAAAGTAAGACTCTTACTCTGGGACGGAGGGAGTATATTTTTCCATTTTTTTTTAGAAAACAATAATAATATTATTTGGTCAAATATGGTCAAACCCGGTCAAACAACAGTCAAACTCTTATAACTTACACATAATTAACATATACTCCATCCGTCCCACCTCACTTGAGACCTAAGAGGTGGGCACAATAACTAAGGAAAAATAATAAAATAAGAAAAAATGTTGGTAGAAAATGAAGATATAAATGAGTGGGTTTAATAGTAGGTTGGTTGAATGAATTGTGTGGTGGAAAATGAAGAGTGGGAATGAGTCGGTGGAGTAGATTAATATAAAATTATAAAAGATTACCATTTTGGGGAGTCTCAAGTGAAGTGGGACGGACCAAAATGGAAATAAGTCCTCAAGTACGGTGGGACGGAGGGAGTAAGAGTTCAAATATTTTCACTTTTTTTCATTCTTTTAGAAAAAAATAATATATTATTTGGTCAAATTGGTCAAACCCGGTCAAACAGCAGTCAAGACACTTATAATTTACACATAATTAACATATAAGAGTCGAAATTTTTCACCTTTTTAGAAAAAAAAAATTATTTGGTCAAACCCGGTCAAACATCATGTCAAACCCTTATAACTTACACATAATTATATACTCCCCCTCCGTCCCAGCTCACTTGACACTTATTTCTATTTTGATCCGTTTCAGCTCACTTGACACTTCCCAAAATAGCATACTTTTTATAATTTTATATTCAATCTACCCCACCACTCATTCTCCCTCTTCATTTTCCAACACTCAATTCATTCAACCAACATTACTATTTACCCCTCATTATCTCTCTTCATTTTCTACCACACATTTTTCTTATTTTATCATTTTTCCTTACTTATTGTGCTCACCTCTTGAGTGTCAAGTGAAGTGGGACAGAGGGAGTGTAAGAGTAGAAAATTTTCACTTTTTTTAGAAAAAAATAAAATTATTATTTGGTCAAATATGGTCAAACTCGGTCAAACAGCAGTCTAACTCTTTTTACTAACACATAATTAACTTATAAGAGTAAAAAAATCATTTTTTTAGAAAATTATAATAATATTATTTGGTCAAATATGATCAAACCCGGTCAAACTCTTATAACTTACACATAATTAATATATAAGAGTCTAAGATTTTCATTTTTTTTCAATTTTTAAGAAAAAATAATAATATTATTTGGTCAAGTATGTTCAAACAGCAGTCAAACTTTTATAACTAACACATAATTAGCATATAATAGTCAAAAAAATTCATTTTTTTAGAAAAAAATAATAATATTATTTGATCAAATTTGGTCAAACTCTGTCAAACAGCAGTCAAACTCATATAACTGACACATAATTAACATATAAGAGTTAAAAAAATAATTTTTTTTCATTTTCTTAGAAAATAATAATAATGTTATTTGGTCCAATATGGTCAAACCAAGTCAAACAACAGTCAACAAACTCAGTCAAACTCTTATAATTAACATAAAGAGTAATTTTTTTGTCAAACTCAGTCAAACTCTTATAATTAGTTTGTACGAACAATTCTCCTCTTATGATTGAAGTATAAGAGTCATTTTTTTCACAATTTTCACAAAATAAATAAAATTAACAATATTGTATTAATGTTGACTTTCATATTCAGTCAAACAACAATCAACTCTTATACCTGACACATAGGACTTGTCCACCTTTTATAATTAACATATAAGAGTAAAAAAAAATCTCTTTTTTCAATTATTTTTTAGAAAAAAGTTTATATTATTTTGTCAAATTTTGCCAAACTCGGTCAAACTCTTATAATTAGTTTGTAAGAACAATACTCCTCTTATGATTGAAGTATAAGAGTCATTTTTTCACAAAATAAAAAAAAATAACAATATTTTATTAATGTTGACTTTCTTATTCAGTCAAACATCAGTCAACACTTATATCTGACACGTAAGACTTATCGCCTCTTATAATTAACATATAAGAGTAAAAACAATACACAAAATAAATTAACATATAAGAGTTTTTAACAATTTTCATAAAAACTATAAAAAGTCTTATAAAAAATTATAATTTTATTAATATTAACTCTCATAGTTTAACTATAAGACTCATTATAGTTTTACAATTAAATTACAAGAATGATTATTCCACTTTCACATTTCCTTTTTTTTTCTTTTTTTTTTTTCAACTCTGATATTTAGAAAATGAAAGCAATGTTTTGGTGTATACGTATAGATGTTAAGTTTCTCTAAACATTCAAGGAAGCTAGCTGGTCAATGGTCATGCCTTTCTCTCTGGAGTTTGTAACCCGTTAATGGAGAACTAACTCCATAGCTTTGGATTGTGAGCTTGAACCCAATCAATTTCAATTGAGGTAATTTTCTCAATCTTTTGTTTAACCTATTCATAATTTTGTTTGTTCTGATTTTAGATTTATAACTAGGGTTTGTGGATTTGGCCAATCCATTAGTTCTTTTTATGAATCTATGCTAGAATTCTCTGTTCTGTGCCAGAATTAGGGTTTTCACCGTAGCATCTTCACGAATTGTGTATGTGCCATAGCAATTCGGGGAGTAGGCAAAATTAAGCGATTATCTAGAAACCTAGAAGCGTTCTTGATCTTAGTCTCTTAAATTGAATCAATTAATCTTTAAATCTTTTCTGTGCCAGTCTAGGTTTAATTTTAATTAGGGTTTATAGTGAGTGTGCCACTGCTATAAACTAAACAAAAAGAAGAGACATAGATTGAAAAACATCTCGTGATTAAGTGAATAGGATTAACGGAGAAAAAGAAGTACCGATGAAATTGAAATAGAGGACGGGGATAGTGATCAATCTGAAGTGCTCTTTAATAATTGTTTTAATCAATATAGTTTATTTTTCCCGTCTTAGGAATTAATTACAATAAAAAACAACCCCCAATCTGGTCAAGTGACTAGTTCGTAAATAATCACTGTTCCTCGTGGATCGACCCTGACTTACCCTAATTACATTATTAGTGGCCGAGTTTAGGTCTAATTTAGTAGGCGTGTGACTAAGCCTATCAAATTTTGGCGCCGTTGCCGGGGAACGGTGTTTATTTGTTTACGTTCTTATTTTATTTCTTGTTCCTTTTCATTTTTTTCTCTTTTTATTTTTAGTTAATTTATTAAGTTAGTTCTTTTTTTATTTATTTTTACTTTCTGTTATTATTTTTATATATATTTTATTAGTGTGGTACCTTGTACGGTCCACACCCGTTCTACTGATAATTGCTTATGAGTCTTGAATT
>JAOWBW010001125.1:0-65926 GCA_026119855.1 Campanula takesimana
GGAATAAATCTTGTCTACCAACTCCAAGGTTGTAGTCAAAATGGCTTGATGGATACCGAACTTCCTCCTTACTCACTTGAGAAAACAGACACCGTGGTGGTGAGGGGAGGTTTTCCCCCAAAAAATCCTTCGGCGTGGAAATCAGAATCCGGTCTCAAGATGAACAAGAGCAAGAATATTAAAAGAGACTTAAACTTAGAGAATCAGGCTTACTTGTTTATCAAGAGACAGGGATTTAGATACTATCATAAAGTGGAATGACATCACCATGGTACAAGCCATGTGTCTCTTTTTATTGGCTTCTTACCCTTTATATGTTTACCTTTTATCCGCCTCTACCATCTAATAAGTGGGACACAAAAAGGTTGATATGTTCTTTTGTCAAAGTTGTTGATCCTTGTCGGACCCTTGTCGTGCACATAATTCAGTCGTTGTCAAGGGAGCAAATCGCCTTCATGCGATTTGGTTATGATCTCATGCCATGTTTGTATATAAGTTCCCATCAAGCCCATAAATAGCGACTTAATCGAGCCCCTTGGCCAAGTCACCCTTATGTTATATCATGGAACAAATCATCAACCGTTTATCTGACAACATCCCCTTCTGGCCAAATTAACCGCCTTAGTAAGTCGCGCCGAGGGCTTCCCTTGCGATATGCAAATTCACATGAGCTACTTGGACCCAATATTTGTTTTACTTCATGCAATGGGCCCTTGTTCATATTTAGGCCCATTATAAAGCCCTATCACATGTTTCTATTGACACATCACTAGCCCCCTGGTTGTCAACTAGGACTATTTTATTGTCTAGTTGAAAAATTGTCTTGCGTCTTTACCGAGCTATGACTTCTTTTGCCGTGTATGCTTATTTACATCTAGGCCAAATCGTTACGATATGACTGATTGATGTAAAACGCAGTGGAATAGTAACTATTAATTGATCGAAATCAATTAATCTGCAAGGAATTAAAATTCCCAAGAAGAATTTCAAAGAAATTCTTGAATAAGAAATAAAGGAGGTTAAAGAAGAAGAAACAATTGCAAAGCAATTCTTGAATAATAATAATCAACTTGTTCAATACAATGAATGAGAAATATAGGTTTATACCCTAGCAACAAATAAAAGAAGTCCTAATTGAAAAGGAAACAAACAAAAACAATTAAGGAATAAGTTTAATCAAAAACTGGAAAGAAACGGAAATCCCGTTTTCTGAAAATTGCCCGGGCACGACCGTGCTTTGAAACCGGCACGATCGTGCAATTCTTTACGTAGCAGCCGTCCCTCAATTCCTTTTCGGCACGGTCGAGTCTTCACTCCTGCACGGCCGCGCCAAGACAGGTCCGACCGGATCTTGCTGGCGGTCCGCCCGGGTTAGTGCTGCTGCTTGACGATTTCGATCTTCATCATGCTCCCCCACTTTAAATGGATTCGTCCCCGAACCCATATCAACATAAAGAGGCTCATCCGGGTGAAATTGAACCAGACCCGACACATTAAAAGTAGTAGAAATATGTCACCCATCCGGCAAATCCACAACATACGCATTGTCATTAATCTTCCGCAAAATTTTGCACGGACCAATTTTCTTGGAATGCAACTTATGATACGTACCTTGAGGAACCCGCTCCTTGCGCAAATGAACCATGACCAAGTCGCCCACAGAAAATACATGCAAACGACGCTTCTTGTCCGCCAACAAGTTGTACTTAGCATTAGAGGCTTCAATATTATCTCGAATTTCTTGTTGAACCATATCAATCAACTCCGCCATGTGTTCAGCGGCGACACTATAACCCAGAATTTTTGGCAAGGAACCAAATCAAGAGTATGCTTAGGAAGGCCGTTGATACACAATCTCAAACGGAGATTTCTTCGTGGTGCGATTGACCATGTTTATTAAAAGCAACTCCGCAGTAGATAAAGCCAAATCCCACGTCTTGGGAAATTTACCACACAAACAACGAATCATAGAACCCATCGTCTTATTAACCACCTCTGTTTGCCCATCCGACTGTGGGTGAAAAAAACTACTAAAGTTTAACTCAGTCTCAAAAGACGTCACAGGGTAAGCCAAAATGACTGAGAAACTTAGTATCACGATCCGATGTAATGGACTTAGGAATCCCATGTAAGCGAACGACCTCCTTGAAGAACAAACCTGTAATGTGAGCAGCATCATGGGTTTTTCGACAAGGAATAAAGTGAGCCATCTTTGAAAAATGATCCACCACGACAAACACCGAATCATTTGACCTTTGAGTCCGAGGCAAACCAAGCACAAAATCCATAGAAATATCCTCCCAAGGACCCGCAGGAATAGGAAGAGGAGTATATAAACCCGTGTTTTGTGATGTCCTTTTAAACTCTTGGCAAACCATACACTTCCGAACAACCTTATGCGTATCCCGACGGAGTTGAGGCCAATAATACCTCTTTGTGACCAACTCAACTGTCTTGTCTTGACCATAATGTCCCGTGTTATGCACCTCCAAAATAAGGCTTTCACGAACCAAACCTTGAGGAATGCATAATCTATCCATGTAAACAAGAACCCATCCTGCAATAAAAATAGACCCACTGGATGCCCATCATGGCACTTAGCCCATTCACTAGCAAAATCATCATCATGCGCATAAAGGTCTTTCAAGCAATCAAAACCCATAACTTCATTATGCATAAGCACCAAGGTGTTAGCCCTACGACTCAAAGCATCCACCACCTTATTACTTTGGCCACTCTTGTGTTGAATAACAAAAGTGAATTATTGCAAATAAGCAACCCATCGAGCATGCATTCTATTAAGAGGCTTCTTACCATTCATATACTTCAAAGCTTCATGATCAGTATGAAGAATAAACTACTTATGAAGTAAATATTGCTCCCAATGCTTGATAGCTCGCACCACAGCAAAAATTCAAGCTCATAAGTAGTCCACTTCCGCTTTGACTCCTCCAATTTTTGACTCATAAAAGCCACCGGTTTCTTCCCTTGAAGCAAAACAGCCCCAATTCCAACCACAGAAGCATCCGTCTCTAATTCAAAAGGTTTGGAAAAGTCAGGTAAAACTAGCAAAGGAGTACTATTCAATTTCTCTTTAATTAAGGCAAAACTAGTAGTTGCCTCATCACCCCAATCAAACTTCCCCTTCTTCAAGAATTTAGAAATGGGAGCCATAATAGTGCTAAAATTACGAATAAAACGACGATAAAAAGTAGCAAAACCACGAAAACTTTGTACCTCACTAACAGTCTTCGGAAGAGGCCACTCCTGAAGAGCACGAACTTTGTCTTCATCTAATTGAATACCATCTTCAGAAACCACATAACCCAAGAATCATACCTTTTTCAACATGAAACAACACTTCTTGAGGTTAACAAACAACTTATTATCTTTTAAAGCTTGCAACACCAAGCGAAGGTGCTCAAGATGCTCCTCATCGGAAGTGCTATAGATCAATATATCATTAAAGTAAACCACTAAGAATTTACCATGAAAGGGCTTTAAGACTTGATACATCAATCGCATAAAAGTACTAGAAGCATTAGACAATCCAAATTGCATCACCAACCATTCATACAATCCTTCCTTTGTTTTGAAAGCGGTCTTCCATTTATCCCTAGGCCTAACACGGACTTGATGATAACCACTCTTAAAATCAATTTTAGAAAATAACTTGGACCCAGGGAGACATGTCATCTAAACGAGGAATAGGGAAACGATACTTCACGGTGATTTTGTTAATTGCCCTACTATCCACGCACATACGCCAAGTACCATCCTTCTTAGGAACAAAAAGGGCCGGAACAGCACATGGACTCATGCTTTCCCGAACATATACCCTTGGCTAACAAATCCTCCACTTGTGCACGCAAAATATCATGTTCAGCAGGACTCATTCTATAATGTGGGAGATTAGGCAAAGAAGCTCCCGGCACCAAGTCAATATGATGCTGAATATCCCTCAAAGGAGGTAATCCTGGGGGTAAGTCCTCAGGCATTATATCACAAAATTCATCCAATAGGTCATGGAGAGATTTAGGAACTAATTCAATCTTACCACCAATACCTTGACTAACCACAACAAGAACAAAAGGAGCCTCCAAGAGGTCTTTAGCAAAGTCATTCGCAGTACATAAGGAAACAAGAGATTTCCCCGTCCCTGTTTTTGTAGTAGTAGGATCTTTTAAAGCGGAGAAATGAAAATGAACCCCATCTTTCTTAAAAACGGATACAATTTTTTTCCCATCATAAAGAACACCAAGGTCAAACTGTCAAGGTCTACCCAACAAAATATGGCATGCATTCATATCAACAATATCACAAAATATCATCCTTATAACTACCAATAAAAACAGGAAGAAAACATTGTTCATGCACCTTGATATTGCCAACATTACTAATCCACCCCACAGAGTAAGGAGTAGGATGTTTGCGCACCTCAAGTTTCAACTTATCAACCAACCCACGAGACACCAAATTTTCACTACTACCACTATCAACAATAAATGTAGAAGCAAAATTATGCACCTTTCCTTTGGTGCGAAAAATATTGTGTCGTTGAGGGTCGACTTCCTCGGTTGGAGTAGTCAACATGAGCTTATAAACCACATACGACGCATGATCATCACTATCATCGTCGTCTTCCAGATTAGGATCATAACAAACTTCCTCCCCTTCATCTTCGTCATCCTCATCAATATACCCATCACGCTCCACCATATGAACCCCTTTGTCTTTACCACTAGTACAATTACTAGAGATATGACCCGGTTGACCACACTTAAAGCATTTATTCCCATGAGGCTTTGCATAAGTATTAGCAGGATTGGGAACATTATTATTGCGGCGAACCGGTTGAGTAGCAATTGGTTGTTTTCCACCATCATTCTTAGAACCTGCAGTCGGTGTGTTCTTCGAATCTCCATCACTATGAGTAACCGAATGTTGGTCATTGGTACTAGAGGAAGACGCACTACCAAACTTTTTAAAAGTTGAGGGGGAGCGAAAAGAAGAAGACAATTGATTCTCCACCTTTTTCGCTCTAGTGATAGCCTCTGACAACATGAACGAAGAAAATAATTCGACTTGATTCTTGATGGCAAGACGAAGACCCCCAATAAACCTTGAAACTTGTTGCCCTTCCGTCTCGTACAAATCAACTCGTGCAGTAATGGCCATGAAATCATGAGCATATTCTTCCACCGTTCGATTGCCCTGTCTACAATTAAGGAGTTTGGTGTAGAGAATTTGCTCGTAATCATCCGGTAGGAAACGAGCCCGCAACTCCCGTTTCATATCCCTCCAAGTACGAATTGGTGGTGAGTCCGTACGAGCTTTTAATTGTAATAATTGTCCCCACCATGCAGAAGCTCCACCCCGTAATTTGTAGGCCACATAAGGGACCTTCTGTTCATCCTCAACTTGCATCAAATCAAAGAATTTCTCGACATCTGCAAGCCAATCCATAAAATCTTCAACTGATAAATCACCGTTAAAAGATGGAATACCGGCACGAATCTTAGGGCGTGGGGGTGCTCCCATGGCCCCCTCTTCGCAATTATTACGATTAACCCTATCGTACGGATCAACGTGACGGAGATCTTCCTCACGCGCGCCGTTTCGGTTTCCGGGGTTGACACCAACATCACCTCCAACTGCTAAAATCCTAACCGTCGTTACAAGCTCTGCGATTTGTGCTGCTTGTGTATCGAGTCGCGTTGCGTGTACTTCCTGTCGCGTTGCTTGTTCTTCATGTCGCGTTGCTTGTTGTTCCAACATACATTGAATATTAGCAAAAAGTTGTCGTGTGCCCTCGTTATGTTCTTCACCGTTAACCATCGTCCAAAGATCGTCCTTTTCTGATACCAACTGATGTAAAACGCAGCGGAATAGTAACTATTAATTGATCGAAATCAATTAATCTGCAAGGAATTAAAATTCCCAAGAAGAATTTCAAAGAAATTTTTGAATAAGAAATAAAGGAGGTTAAAGAAGAAGAAACAATTGAAAAGCAATTCTTGAATAATAATAATCAACTTGTTCAATACAATGAATGGAAAATAGGTTTATACCCTAGCAACAAATAAACAAGTCCTTATTGAAAAAGGAAACAAACAAAAACAATTAAGGAATAAGTTTAATCAAAAACTGGAAAGAAACGGAAATCCCGTTTTCTGAAAATTGCCCGGGCACGACCGTGCTTTGAAACCGGCACGATCGTGCAATTCTTTACATAGCAGCCGTCCCTCAATTCCTTTTCGGCACGGTCGAGTCTTCACTCCTGCACGGCCACGCCAAGACATGTCCGACCGGATCTTGTTGGTGGTCCGCCGGGGTTAGTGGTGCTGCTTGACGATTTCGATCTTCATCACCGATTGTCTTCTATTCTTACCACATGCCATTTATGCAGTTTTAACTTGAGGGACGCGTGTCCTTTTTTGAGA
This sequence comes from Campanula takesimana, assembly GCA_026119855.1. NCBI lineage: Eukaryota > Viridiplantae > Streptophyta > Magnoliopsida > Asterales > Campanulaceae > Campanula > Campanula takesimana. The sequence continues at coordinate 6,444 of JAOWBW010001125.1, forward strand.
TCTCTACCCACGTGCATAGACATAATTAAGAGGAAAATTTTATTTTTTGACGGCTTATTAAATATGACGCCATAATGATGGGATAGGGAATGTCTTTTCACTGAGATGACCCTTCGTTTTCACCCCATATAAAAGCAAATCCCTATTCACTATTTCACCTTTTTATTATTTACCTTCCTTAATATTTCAAATTCTCTCTCTCACTATCCGGCGAGCCAAGAAAATATTCTGGCGACTCATACTCTTTGATCCTTCACTCGGATTCTTCGAGAATCGTTCCGAACATCCTTGCTCCAGGTCATAAAGGTAATTTTTCTTTCTAATCCGACTGTCTTTGTGTGGGTTCTTGCATTTTGTAGTTTTTCTCTACTTTTTCTGTCAAACTCCTTCGGCGAACCTTTAACTCATCAAAAGCCTTCAACTATTAGCGGCGAAAGAGACGAAACTCTTAACCTTCCCATATGATCTATTAGCCGAGTAATTCTAGGCTGTAAATATTAGCCGCAATTCTAGACTACTAGCCATCATTCTAGAAGCCGACATTATAGACATTGTGCATCTCTTTTCATACAGAAATTGTGATAGGCTTTTTGACTCTTTGTACTCTATATATTGTAAAGCATGTGAATGAGAACATCAGGAAGGAAATTCTCCAACTCTTTTCCTCTTCCGCTGCATTGTCTATTATGGTACCAGTCTAAAATCGATCCAGAAATTAGACTGCTTCTCCTCTTTTCTGTCTCTCATTCCTTCTCTTCTACTCTGTTAATCCAATGACTAACACCCATTCTTCTGGCTCTGACTCTAACTCAGATGCCTCCACCCTCACACACTCCTCACCGGCAGCCTCCCCACTTCCAGATTTCTACAACCCAAATTCAATTATGAGTCAAACCTACCTTACCAAAGACAATTATGTCAATTGGAGTACCTTGTTCAAGACAATCCTTCGTACTCACAAACTTCTTTATATCATCGACCCTACTCCCCCGGTGGCCAAACTAGCAGATGGATCAGACAATCCGCTACATGAGTTATGGTCATCCGGCACCGATCTAGTGTGTGGCTGGATTAAGGGGTCCGTTACACCGGCGGTCCAACCCTATTTAAATTCTTGTGATACCGCTCCGAAAGCTTGGACTGCTCTTGCTAAGCGATTCGGAGCCAAATCAACCCTTCAGATTGAGAACCTCAAGGAGAAATTGCATGACCTAAAGAAGGCATCCGATACCTCTATATCGGATTATCTGCTTCAGGCCACTAGTATCGCTGATGCTCTCACCGCAGCAGGTGACCCAATCGATGACAGTGTTCTTATTCAGCGTGTTTTGGGTGGTCTTGGTTCGGAATTCAAGGAATTCCTCACATCTACGGCTGCTGTTCATGCTAGGCAGCCTCTAAATCTTGATGACATGTCTGAACTTCTTCTCAAAGAAGAGATGCTACAACAAAAGTTTGCAATTCCAGTGCAACAGTCCACTGCTTTGTTAGTAGAGAAAGAATCCACAACGGCACATCGCGGTGGCAGCAACAATGGTGGGTCTCGTGGTCGTGGAAATAATGGTGGCAGGAATCGCCAAAATGGAGAAAGAGGGGGTGTAATTCTCACGGGCAGTGGCAGTCTCACAACAACCACAATCATGATCGTGGTCGCCATAGTGGTCGAGGTCGCGGCAATGGTTCCAATCGTGGAGGTTCACCTGGCGGTTCAAATGGTAGGGACCGTGGTCTGCTTCCTAACCCACCTTCTTATGGACAGCCTTTGGATAGTGACTTAATTTGTCAGTGGTGTTATCAACCGGGGCATGGAGCTCGCAACTGTCCAGATAACTCTAGTGCAGCCTACTTTGCTCATTCGACCCCGATAGTGCTGGACTCTGGGGCAACCAATCATATGACGGCAGACCCTTCCTCATTCTCCAATTATCAGCCGTACACAGGTAAAAATACAGTCGTATTCGGTAATGGCTCAAAGTTGCACATATCACATGTTGGAAATTCATCCTTACATCTTAATAATCGCTCCTTTCATATGCGTAATGTTCTTTATGTTCCTAACCTTCACAAACCATTACTTTCTATTCGTCAATTTTCTAAAGATAACAATTGTTACTTTGAACTTGACTCATGTGGTTTTCGTGTTAAGGACAATCGCACTCGGGAGACTCTTATCTCTGGCAATAATTCAGGCGGCTTGTATGAGCTTTCTTTCACCTCCCAGTCGTCCACCAGTCCCATCGCTCTTCTTGGAGAACGTTCGAGTCCAGATGTTTGGCATGCTTGTTTAGGCCATCCATCCCTTCCTATTCATAGAGTTTTATGTCAACGGTCTAAATTGCCGTTAAGTAGTAAAATAAGTGAACAACAACGTTGTCATATTTGCCCTTTAGGCAAATCTAGTCAGTTACCCTTTTCCCCTAGGAGTTTTAATGCTTTGCACCCTCTTGATATGTTACACTTGGATGCATGGGGCCTGCTCCTGTTAATTCAATGAATGGACATCGGTTTTATCTTTCAATAGTTGATGATTATTCTCGGTATGTGTGGCTTTTTCCATTGTTTCATAAATCTGATGTTACACAGATATTTGCCGCATTTAAATCTCAAATTGAAAATCAACTATCCCGTCGTATTTCAGCAATTCATACAGTTAAAACCGTCCAAACAGATGGGGGAGGTGAATTTACTAGCCGGGTATTTACCAATTTTCTTCAAAAAATTGGTATCAAACATCAAATCACTTGTCCTTATACTCCTCAACAGAATGGGGTTGTTGAACGCAAACACCGTCATATCGTTGAAACCGGTTTATGTCTTTTAGCCAAAGCTCATCTTCCCTTTAATTTTTGGTTAGAAGCATTTAACACATCAGTATATCTCATTAACCGTTACCCATGCGTCAACACAAGTTTGTATCTCCTTATGAACGCTTACTTTTGCGTAAACCTGATTATCGCACTCTAAAGGTCTTTGGATGTTCTTGTTTTCCACATGTGGTACCAACTAACACTCACAAACTTATGCCTAAATCAATACATCGTATTTTTCTTGGGTACGATAATCAGAGAAAAGGTTATAGATGCATGGACTTAATTACCAATAAAGTTTATATATCTCGTCATGTGGTATTTGATGAGTTCCATTTCCCTTGGCCAAGCAGCAGTCCCCATTCTAATTTGTCAGGTACTCCTCAGTTGGATCATTTTCCAGCAAGCTCACTTGATGGACTCCCTGGCCATATAGATCACCAGCACACTGCTCCTGGACCAGCCACAGCGTCTCCTGGACCAGCCCCAACACCTCCTGGACCATCCCCAGTGCTTGCCCCTTCTCCAGTTCTGTCTGGGCCTTCTGCCCCTCGGCCCAAACACTGTAGGACGGGCCCATCATTGGCAAACAGCCCCATACCCTTCACATTGCAGGACTCTCCCAAGTCTACTGGCCCAAATATGGCTGCCTCACCTACCTGTGATCCAGCAACTTCTAGTATCACTCCTCCCCAATCTGCTTTGCCGGATCAGTCTATCTCCAACATTGGACACTCTCTTGATCCTTCGGATGTCTCTTCAACTACTCCTATTCGTACACGCACAGTTAGCAGCCTTCTCCGTGCTACATCTCCTTACTCGTTGCCTTCGAGTTTCCTGGCTGTTCAAAAGGACTCCCTTACTTTTGAGCCACGGACTTACAAGCAAGCTTCCGCAATCCCTCATTGGCAAGCTGCTATGAAAGAGGAGATATCGGCTCTTCATAAGAATCAAACGTGGTCTTTGGTTCCCTCTCATCCGTCTATGAATGTGGTGTGGTGTCGTTGGATCTACAAGGTCAAACGTAAAGCCGATGGTTCGATTGAACGATATAAGGCCCGTCTTGTAGCCCAGGGTTTCACCCAACAGGCCGGGATTGACTATGATGAAACGTTTAGTCCAGTGGTAAAACCCTCTACTATTCGTACCGTGCTAGCTGTTGCTCATTCCAGACATTGGGCTATCAAACAATTAGACGTACGCAATGCTTTTCTTAATGGATTTATTCATGAAGAAGTCTATATGAAACAGCCTCCGGGTTTTGTTGATTCTCAGTCTCCGTCTCATGTCTGCAAGCTTCAAAAGGCATTGTACGGACTTAAACAATCTCCACGGGCCTGGTTTCAACGACTACACATGTTTCTTCTTCAACATGGTTTTGTCAATAGCCGGTCCGATTCTTCTCTCTTTATCCGACACTCACATGTCTCCCGAGGACATTACTTCAATCATCGACAATATTTGTTCTTCGTTTGACAGCCGCATCTTGGGTGATCTCAGCTTCTTTCTTGGTATTGAAGCAACTCGCTCTCCTACCACAATGCATCTTCGTCAAACTCGATATGCTCTTGACCTTCTTGATAGGTTTAACATGTCTGATTGTAGGCCCATGACCACTCCTACTATTCCTCATTCTCGTCTTTCGAGCCATGATGGGACACTTCTTCCTGATGCTACCGAATTCCGTAGCCTAGTAGGTGGCCTACAGTATCTCACTCTTACCCGTCCTGATATCGCCTTCGCCGTCAATCAGGTTTGTCAGTACATGCATCAACCACGGTCCACGCATCTCATGGCAGCTAAACGGATTCTTCGATTTGTTAAAGGTACTGTTGAGTTGGGCATCACTTTTCAGGCTTCCCCAGACCTTACATTGTGTGCTTATTCGGACTCCGATTGGGCTGGCGATCCTGATGATCGTCGTTCCACTACTGGTGCCTGCATCTTCATTGGTCCTAATTTAGTGTCTTGGACCGCCAAGAAACAAACTACCGTGTCACGTTCTAGTAGTGAAGCTGAATATCGTGCCTTGGCTACAACTACGGCTGAACTACGGTGGTTTTCATATCTCTTTCGAGAACTTGGTCTCCCATTGCCTCAGCCATCGTTGTATTGTGACAACATTTCTGCCATTCATATGGCTCATAATCCATGTTTCATGCCCGCACTCGTCACATTGAGATTGACTATCACTTTATTCGCGAACTAGTTACTCGTGGGTTTCTTCAACTCAAGTTTGTGACCTCCGATGACCAACTCGCTGATTTGTTCACAAAAGGTCTTCCTAAGCCTCGGTTTCAATCTCTGTGTACCAAGCTTCATCTTCCTTACGGACGTCTCGCTTGAGGGGGGGTATTAGCCGAGTAATTCTAGGCTGTAAATATTAGCCGCAATTCTAGACTACTAGCCATCATTCTAGAAGCCGACATTATAGACATTGTGCATCTCTTTTCATACAGAAATTGTGATAGGCTTTTTGACTCTTTGTACTCTATATATTGTAAAGCATGTGAATGAGAACATCAGGAAGGAAATTCTCCAACTCTTTTCCTCTTCCGCTGCATTGTCTATTATGATCTTGCGATTTCCTTTTCTGCTCATAGTCCTTGTTCATGACTAAGCAATGTGTTAGGCAGTATAAATTTTTGCCATATTATCCATTCAGACAGTTTCTATACGAAAGAGAGGAGGCTGTGTGGAGAGGGGGTTGTGGGTTAGGATGTTGCGTCCCGAACTGAACACTATCCTTATTGCGCGAGGTGCCAGCACCATAGTGCTAGATGCCTTGACTATTGTGGCCCCCAACCCTTCCTGATGTCTCCATTATATGTTTTACTCAAAGGAATCATTTTGTGATTATATTTATGAATTTTATGGCTGCCTCTTGATTCAACCCAGTAGAGATCAGCAAGTTGCCAATGACCCACATCGTATTTTTTTACAGAACGTTTTTTTCCTCTGGTGAAGCCAGTGAAGTAGAGATGGAAGGTACATCTTAACCTATAGGAACATCGGAGGTCGTGGACACTGATGTTAGTCATCAGCTATCAACCTCAAGTTCATCTTCCCATAACTCCTTTTCATACCCGTATAACATTGATCCCGCTGTTTATGGGATTTGTCCTTTTGATGGACCCTTAGATCCACTTGAGATGCGATCTCGCCAAGATGGGATTGTCTTTTATCCATCCCAAGTGGAAGTTGGTTTGCGGTTTCCCTTGGACTCTTTCCTAGCAAGCTTTTCATATCATTCTCATTCTTTTTATATCATTCTCATGCTGCTTTGATGGATCTTCATCCTAATGCCATAAGGATCCTTACCTCTTTCATCGCGATTTACAGAGGATTCCGCTATGAGCATTCAATGGCGTTATTTAGGGACTTTTTTGACGTCATGCTGATACCGGAATGTTGCAGCGAAAGATACAAAAAGAAAAATAGATAGGACGCTCACCACTCCAAAAAATCCACCTTAAAGATATACTCCCTCCGTCCCAATTTAAACTTCAAAGAAATTTTTGGTTCAAGAATTAAGAAAAACGTGATGTGGTGTGAGTGTAGATGGTTTGGTAGGAGAGAGAAAGTGGGGTAGAAAATAGTTAGTGGATAATTATTGTGAGTGTGACATATGGGGCCCACAAATAAACAAGTATAAAAACCTTTCCTTTTTAGGGTTTGAAGTTTAAAATGAGACGGATGGAGTACGGCATAACAATCACTACTCCAGGACATCCACCACTACTCCAGGACATCCACGAAGAGATACAGAGTAAAAGAAGCTCACCACTAAATGGAAGACACCATTGAGATACAGAACAAAGAAAGCAAGCACAAGCTTATCTTAATACGTGATTAACTCAAAACACCACTATAATCTTTTAAAAGATATGTTGTGGGCTATTTATAGAGAATCTTAGAACATCCTTCCAAGTCTAGAAATACTAATTATGTCGAGATAAGATATCATAGAAACTTATAAATAATTACTGGATTACCTTTGAAGTCGATCCAAATCCTTACTCTGAATTTTGAGCAGCAGCATCTGTACCAATATTTTTGATAGTTTTTTTGTCCGAATACCTACTCCACCAACAATGAATAGTAAGGGCATAGCAGGGGTAACCCATAAAAAACAATTCATTAAAGTATTACTAAAAGCATACATATAAGGGCAAATTGCAAATTAGTTACCTGAATTTGTCATGATGTGTCAATTGGTTATCCAATTTGTGTTCGCTACAATTTGGTGACTGGCTGAATGTGTCTTTTTGTTGCAATCAGGTGTAATTTTGGATGATCCGTTAAAACACTAACAAAAATGGATGAAAACATAACAAATTATTTTCAAAATTGCAATTCTCACCCCTACAATTTAAGTTATCTCACTACGCGCCCTTGCCCTTCTTCAAGGATGATAACACAAACATAAGATAGTAGCAACGCCAACATCAACGGAGCCGACGAAGAAGCGCAAGAAGAAGGGACATTCTTCTCTTTTAGATCTCCAAAAGCGCGCCCTTGAACAACAACAAAGAGAACTTGAACTACAACAACAAGAGAGAGAGAAAACACTGCCGTTAATTACAACACACCTAATCGCCGATCTCGCCGGAACCCTAACTCAGACGAAGTCCCTACTTCACGAGAATTCATCAACGACGATGTGCAGAAAGAGAAGAAAGTTAAGCTTGTTGTGTGTTTGCCCCAATCCAATCAACATTTTCGTGTATCATCACCTGCGAAATCGAGTTCTTGCAGGTCTGATTCTTGCCAAATCGGGTTCTTACGAGTCTGATTCGAATGACAATCCTGAGGCAGCTTCGGTGCTCAAGAACCCAAGTTTAATGGCAGAACTGGTGATCAGGTATATTAATTTTTAATCAGGTATGCCAGTTTTTGAAAATCATGGCTTTGGCAAGGTGTTGTTATACACACCCGTAAAATTGGTGAATACACCCGTAAGGATAAACTCACCCCTCAAATATAAAACAAATTCAACAATTTCCTATAATACCCTTTTCAGTTATAAAAGCACAACCCATATTCTTCTCCAAATCCTCCAAAAATTCCGGCCATCTCCATGATTTCCGGCGAACCTCCTCCATAATTTCCGGCCAACCGGCCACTCATCATCTTCTTCCCCGTAACAAAATCCCTTCCCCATAACCCACCATCTATTCACATCCAGATCTGCAGGTGAGAGAGCTTCAAAGATGGCTTCTAGCCACCCACCCATCATCCTTTCATTTTCCGACTAAACGAGAACATGAAAGATTACAAAGCTAGATAAGAGACGCAGTTGAGAGGAAAAACAAAAGGCTGCCATGGGAGGGAGAAAGAAGATGGAAGAGAAGTTCTTCATTTTTGTGCAGATCTGAGTCAAAAAAGATGGGGATGGTTTCTAAATTTTGGGTGTATATTTGCAGATCTGAGTTTGGGAAGAGGGAGGAATTCAAATTGTGGGTAGAGCCGTCAATTCGGGACAACGGGACGGGACGGGACAAAACATTGATGTCCCGTAAACTATACGGGACGTCCGCGGGACTGAAATTACCCGTCCCATCCCAAATCACCTCGGGACACGGGACAATACGAGACAAATACGGGATAAGTTGACGCGATCACCGAATCACAAAAACTAACGATTTTTCAAGTTGAAGTGACATATCACATTTTTTTTTTGTCTTTTAGAACCTCAATACACATTAAACAAAAGACTCAAGTTGGTTTTCTCATTCTCTGTTGTGTCTTCTTCTTTCTCTTGTTCCCAGTCTCTCTTTTCTCTCCTTCTGTCTTCGTTCTACTCATTTTCCTTGCAGGTGATTTGTGATTTTACGTCCTACTTTAATTTACAAACATAAATTTTAAAGACAAAGGCTTCTAATGTACTTAGAATTTAAAATGATGATTGAAGACATGTAGATTAATTGATGTTGGGCTTCGATTGCTTGGGCTTGTGTTGGAAATTAAGATTGGGCCTAAAGTTTCAAAATAATACGGGACGTCCCGTCCCGCGTTGTGTCCCGTCCCAAACGGGATGTCCCGAATAGTCCCGCATTTTTTCGGAATTAGAATATACTGTTCCGTCCCATATATATAGCGGGAAGGGACGTCCCGACGGGATGGTCCCAAATTGACGGCTCTAATTGTGGGTGTATGGAATCGATTAAGGTTATCATTGACATTTTGATCAATGTCAATTTTGTTAAAAACACCGATACGGGTGTATTCATAAGTTTTACGGGTGTGTATAACAACACCCCTTTGGCAATTCTATCAGAGGTGTTTAGGAGCGGGTTTGGGACGACAATGGTGTTATTTGATTTCCTGTTCCTATTTTCGGATTTTCCTAATAAAAAGTCAAATTATAGAATAAAAATAGGGCAATGCTAGGCTTACAAAAGAAGGTTACAAAATGAAGGATACAAGATGTGGTGGAGATATTTTATTGGCTACATCGATAGTGGACCCGGCACACTTTAATTAAAAACACCAATACAATTATGACACATCATTTTGTAAGCCACATTTTATAGCCATTTTTTGTAACTTTATTATTTCCCATAAAAATAAGAGCAATGCTAGGAGCACAAAATAGAGTCACAAAATCTTGCTCACAAAATGAGGTGACGATATTTTATTGTTGCATCGATTGTGAACCCGCCACACTCTAATTAAAAGTACCAATAAAATCATTACACCTAGGATTTTGTGACTTTTTTATGCCACCGGTATTATTCTAAAACTAACTACTCCCTCCGTCTCGGACTAAGGTTCTTAGTTTGACTTTACACGGAGATTAAGAAAAAGGAAATGTTGTGAGTATGAAAAAGTAAGTAAGAGAAAGTAGGAGAGATAAAGTAAGTAGGGAGTTTTTGTTGTGAGAATGACAAGTGGGTCCCATAGTCCATTTTAGGTAATAAAGCAACTAAGAACCTTAGTCTGGGACAAACCAAAAGGAAAGTAAGAACTTTAGTCTGGGGCGGAGGGAGTATCATATACTCTCTCCGTTCCACCTGAAATAGGATTTTTGATATATTTGACATTACTTTGACCAAATCTTTTGAAGAAAATATAATAATCCAAATAAAAATTTAAAAATTATTTTTGTATCACAATTAATAGTTCTCTTAATAACAATTTTTAAATTTATATTAGATAATTATTTCTTATTTAAATTACATAGTCAAAGTATAAAAAAGCTACTCCCTCCGTCCCAATTTAAAGTTCTTAGTTTGACATTGCACGGAGATTAAGAAAAAGTAAATGTTGTGAGTATGAAAAGTAAAGTGGGAGAGAGAAAGTGGCTAGGGAGTTTTTGCTGTGAGAATGACAAGTGGGTCCCACTTTCCATTCTAGGTAATAAAGCAAAGTAAGAACCTTAAATTGGGACAAACTAAAAAGGAAAGTAAGAGCCTTAAAGCGGGACAGAGGGAGTATCAAAATCCTATTTTGGGAGGGACAGAGAGAGTATTATTGAGCAAAAATAATTATCATATTATTTAAATAATTAAACCCATTCTTTTTATAAAAATAATTCAACAATCATATCAATTCTTTTTTTTAAAAAAAATATTACTATTGAAAAATAAAATATTGAAAAAAATAATTATCATATTATTTATTAAAAGATAATATAGTCCATCCACTACACGAATTAAGCCCCTTCAGATTTTAGATTTTAGATTTATTTTATCTTCGTGTTAGTTTTTTAATATTTGTTAAAAGCTAGGGGGCGTAGTGGGATAATTTAAAATGTAGGGGCAATCATTGCAATTGTGAAAGAAGTTTGTTACAATTTTCATCAATGTTCGTTAGTTTTTTAACGGGCCATCCAAAATTACACTTGATTGCAACAAAAAGACAATAACCAACTTATAACAAATACAAAATGGATAACCAATTGAAATATCTTGACAAACTCAGGTACCAAATTGCAATTTGCCTTACATATAAACACAAAACCTCTGCAAGGTTATATTCAACAACTAGAAATTTAGCAGAGATTAGACTGATTTATCTGATGGCCCAACCTTGATTTCTAGAGTAGATGTACCTCATCATCATTCCCAATCGTCCCCCTGCTACAATTATTAGTATGTAGTCATTAACAATATGGACCTTTTCCTGAACGAACTTATATGTGTACCTACCAAGTGCTAAAACAAAAGCAACAGCACCTATTAAAAACAGACCACTTAAGTCACCAAAGTTCAAAATTTTGGGATTGTTGTTAGAAGAGTCTGACGATGTCAAATCCGATGAACTCTTAAACCATTTCTTCTCCAACGACCTCAATGTTCCGTTTTCTCTTATTTTGCAATTTCCAGCGATATATCATGGACCACCGGTGAACCTTTTTGGAATGCCTATAAAAGTTAAACACAGATAGCTAAGCAACATGTGGCCGTCTTTCTTACTCCCTCCATCCCAAAATAAATGAAATCTGCTCTTGATCAAGAGCAAATTTGAATTTTTTTCGGACATCATTTGGGACAGGTAATAATAAACATTCGTATGGAGGGGTATAAGCTTTAACTGTAGATTTCAAGTAGGAAAATGGAACTCACAAAGCCAAAGCCATTTGTGGTAGATTCTGATGCAACCATGGCGTAGCCTACAGAGTACTGAGCAAGAAAGATCTTCATTTAAGGGATTTCATATTGTTAACAATATCTCCGTGTAAGAAAGAACCACCTCGGTACCCTATAAATTGACACTTTGATGCTATTTGAATTTGTTGAACCGTCAACAGTGAACTTAATATTGCGGTATAACTAGCAATCAAGATCAGTAGGATGAATAACCATACAGCGACAATAAATTTTGCCCAACTACTGTACAGACGCTCTCCTGCAATACCATAGATGAATAGTAAATACCATGTTAACCTTGAAGCTCCAGAAATAACCAGTAAATGAAAAAGGGTCTTTGTGTGTGTGCGTGTGTGACGAATATATATATATATAGGGCGAGAGAGAGAGAGAGAGAGATTACTTTGAGCGAAAAAAATGGTCATAAAGGCAAACCACAACGTTGCCCCAATTTGCTGAGCTGCTGAACCTTGGAATTGTTCATTTATAGGATTTTCGAAAAGCCAAACAATGGAACCCACCACAACAAAACAAGCAGAAATAGCTAGCCAAACTAAAGCACAAAGCGGCTTGAAGAAGATCCACATATCTTTGTGGTCAATACTTGCTATTGTTCCAATACCTAAATCGGTGTAAGTTATTGTGAAGTCAACTTTTTTGGATCAATTGGCAAGAATAGTTATATCTGCCACAGCACCATCATATTTCTACTTCACCCACAAGAAAACGTAGAAGAAATCAGTTTCCTTCTATTAACATTATGGTGAATGGAAAGTACATTGGAAATTTTTGAAGGTTTAATGACTACATACCTGATAATATACTTGATCTATAAGCTGATCGTAAGATGCTGAACTCTGCCCATCTGGTTCTGGAAATGTGACGAATTCATAATCATATGGCAACGCGGTCATGGCAGTTCTAAATACATCTATACAAAACCCATTATAGCTTGTTGTATTTGTCTCAAGATCTTGCTCCACATTTACTAATTCCGTGAATGTCCATCTCAAAGGAACAGCGATTGTTAGTTTTCTAACAATATCAGCTGTTTGCGACATCTTTCTATTATGCATAGTTGTCGACCCTTCAGACCGGAGACTGTCATTAATACGACTATTGGAATGTCGGTAGGCCCTTTTGGATGATGGATGTATGTCTCTTATGATTCCATCACTCAATGTCCAAAACCCTACTCTTATCTCTTCTAAACCTCTTACTTCAACTAACTCAAGTGCCTTGGATACTAGTTCCCCATCTTTAAGGTGAAACTCACCGCCCAAACCTTTGAATCTAACTCGCACAATATCATTTGCAAGTAATGGACCAGTTAGAGAGACTATGCCTTTAGCAACCTCAGAACGCATTCCAGCATCATCTTTCCAAAAGATGGTTGAATCACTTCTATTCCTCGTCTTCTCAACACACTCTGCCAGAGCCCAAATAACATCATAAGCCCGTATGCCCAACACACTCATCTCCCTTGTTTCTGAAGTAGGATAAGTTTGATCAAATTCCTTTTTCCATCTAGAAATAAATGTATGCAGCTCGTGTGATGCTGGAATATAAGGCTTCAAGAATAATGACCCTTCCATAGTCTTGATTGCCTCAGATCCCAACGAGTACAAGACGTCCGGGGAGTTATCAACTATAATCCAAGTGTACTATCCATTGTTGAATTATGTTATTGATGTGAGTTTCATAATCTTCACGGCTTTGTCTTTCACCAAGAATAAAGTATGCGGTCGATCTGATTTATTTTTCCATTGTCATGGTCGTCCGTTCGCCATGTTTTCGTTCCCGGCAATGGAACCAAACTGATGATGCATAAAAAGGGTGGTACCGGGGTACCTAATCAGTCGGGAACGCGGCGATGGATAATCTTGGACGAACGAACGGACGATCTGCAAAACAAACACCGTTAGGGCGCGAGGGAGTTACCCCCGCGAAAACCCTCCGGTGTGAGAATAAGCATCGTGTAGAAAGATGATATAAACCGGAAGGAAAAGCGTATTATAGTATTGAGAGGGTGTTTTTTGTGTGTACCTTTGTGTGAGGGTTAGGACCCTTATTTATAGATTTCGGGTGGAGTGTCCACCAAGAATAGGAGATCCATAGTTGACTTGTATTAGAAGAGTGAATCCTTGTATAAGTTAGGATCCTTAGCCGGTAGGTGTCCCTTTGTACATAAATCGTAGGATTTTATCCCGTAATATTAGGTGAAAATATATTTCGTTCAATAAGTTAATACAAATTTTGTATAGAAATTTACCTCGAGTAGCAGGAGGGAATGCACTTTGCCCCAAGAATAAAAGTAGAGGCTGAAAAGAATTTCTCAAGCGTTAGATTTTTATTAACTCTTACTACAAACCAGTGGCGAATAGGGATGGCCAAACCGGACCGGAACCGTCGAACCGGCCCGGAACCCAAAAAACCGTAACCGCCATGAACCGCCACGAAAACCGGAACCGTGGGAACCGGAACCGTTTTGGATAAGGGCCGGTTAAGGTTCAACCCCCCAAAAACCGTGAACCGGCGGTTCCAAACCGCCCAACCAAACCACAAACCGGAACCGTCTGAACCGTCAGTAAAACCGTTAAAAAACCATCAAAATCATTAGATTTCTAACAGTTTCATTAGAATTAACCGTTACTAATGGAAAGTTGACAAGAAAAGTTGTGTTCTGACTGATTTTTTTGCCAAAATCAGTGAATGAAAATAATAAAAATGTGTTTTTGACCGATTTCTAACAGTTTCATCAGAATTAACCGTTAAAAAAACCATCAATGAACCGTGAACCGAACCGGACCGGAATCGAACCGGAACCGTATTGTGACAACCGGAACCGGAACCGGTGTAACCAAGGGCCGGTTAAGGTTCACATAAAAGCCGAACCGGAACCGGCGGTTCCGAACCGGAACCGTGTTTGGTCATCCCTAGTGGCGAAGCCATGATTTTTTGGAAAGGGAGTCAATATTAGTTTTGTGGTACTTATTATAACTAAGGTATTCAAATTTTAGCATACAAGGGGGTCAAAATAATAATTCTGTGCCTAATTTACCTAAAATTTAGGGGTCAAGATGTATAAATTCATTATTTTTAATAGTAAAAAGTCCTCCTTAATTTTTTTTAAAGGTGATAAAATTGACATGTTCCAATATTGAACCCCTTGCCACTAAGGTGGCTTCGCCACTAAGTGTTGGGGAATTGGGGGGGATCACTTCATCCACTAGCCCATACTAGCAGTCATTAATATGGAGAAAATAATCAACACATGATAATATGAAAGAACAAGAACACCATGATTTGTTAACCCGGTTCACCACCCCCATGTGGCTACATCCGGAGGCCCCCAGCCAGGATATCACTATAATAATATATGAAGGATTACAACTTTACATATGCACTCACACAGATCTAGCATAGTAACTCTCCATAAGCAATCTCTCTTATATATATTATCTCACCTCCCCAAGAACACACAGACAACACGGTCATGGCCGGGTTGTAGGATCGCCCCCCATGGCTCTCCTAGGCCCCTCCCCCTCCTAGACACTATTTTTGTGGTTCCCTTTGATATCCTAACTTTTTCCTTTTTTTTGGGTACGCATATTATGGTGGTAGTCACAATATTTATAGGGACACAAAACCTAATCCTGATCAAAACCTAATTACCCGGAGTTGCAGAGATGGAAGGAGTATTATTTACATTAGGAAACTAATTCCCAAGAATCCTTTTCTCCAAGGATTGCTACTCCACGTATGCACATAACAATTTTTGGCCAAGCACCAATTCACGCCAAACAGTTGATCCGTCCCCGACTTTCTACCAAGGTGGGCGGTCGCCCACCCCCACTACGGGCGGTCGCCCACTCCAACAGTCCTGCTCCGATTTTCGCTCCGTCCCGGTTTTGACTCCTCGCTCTTCTGCGGTTTTGACCCTCTCTTTGGTTTTGACTCCATTACCAACAATCTCCCACCTGGAGACATAAACCACCATTGTGACATACTCCATCAAACTCCCACCAGAGAATGAACCACCAAATATTTTACACCACTATTGTAACACCAAGCTCCTCCTTGATGATGATAAGCCTCCACGCTCCACCATTACACCATGTTGAGCATCCACGCTCCTCCACCATGAGCCTCCGCGCCCAAATAATAAGGCGAGTTGAAACCAAGCGACGCTTCAACCTCTCCGTGTTAGATTCTTCTTGCCTCCCCAAATCAACTTCTACCTGATTTCTTTGCAAGTCTAACTTCGCCTTTTCCCTCCTAGATCCACTCCCCTTGCAATGCTCCCCATGAAACTCGGACACACCTTGCTTCTTGCATTGTCTTCTTGTGGTCTTTTCTCTCGCTCTCTGTTAGGTACTTGTGACTGTCTCCTTGCTGATCAGCTACACGTTGTCACCTCTCCATCCTAACACACCGTTTATTGATGTCTCTCCCTTTTACACCAATAGGCTGGTCTTTACGACTCTTGCTCCCACCCGGAACGAAATCGATATTGTCGGTTGATGGATCGGTTTACACATGTATTATCTCCGCATTTTCGTACTAATTTTATCAGCTTTTGGTTGTAATATAGTTAGATTGGATGTAATTTTGGTCTTTTATGATTTATGGAACTTTGTTGGATTCGTAATGTTTTAGGATACTTTGTAGTGTATTTTGTGTGGTTGCAAAGTCTGTGGATTGTAATTTGTTGAAGACTGAATATTGTTCGAGTCAAAGTCAAAGGTCAACCGTGGTCAACCATGTCAAAGAGGTGAAGAAAAGAAGAAAAAATAAAGAAAGACAGAAAAGGTGACCAGGCGCCCGCCCGCTAAATAACCAGGCGCCCGCTTGTTATGCGTTTTGAAGAACCAAAGTTACTGGCCAAATAGGCGCCCGCCTGGGGTCTACCAGGCGCCCGCTTGGTCATTCCGTACAGTTTCGGGTTTTCCTTGCCAGACGGGTTTTTACCCTATTTTTCCTACTTTTGGCCCTAGTTTTCTCTATGTATAAATATTAGACAGCAGCCTTTAGTTTTAGTATGCATTGTTTTAGGTTTTATTCAAGTTTCAAGTTGTAAACAAGATTTTGGGAGATTATTCATCATCAAGCTTTTATCCAGGTTTATGATTTTTAATTATATTCTTGTGTTTATTGCTATGTCGATGAGTAGCTAATTTCTTTATTCATGGATTGGGAGTAATAACTATCAAATCTCTATGCTAACTTGGGCTTAATCAAATATTAATCTTGCTCTTGTTCATAAGAATAGAGCTTAATTAATTTAAAGAGTTCATTATATGACTTGATATTTTTGGTCTTTAAATCATTTGGTTTAGATTGTTTCACTAGCGTGAATAATTTAGATATTGAATCATATTCTTGTGATTAGATTTAATTGAGGACTTCGCGGAAATCAAGAGAATTTAAGATCAAGTGTTCTTAAGAACTTAATAAATTGTTTTTGTGTGTTGTTGACCTAACGGAATATTTCACATAGAGATAATAATAGGGTTGCAATCCGGTGACCAGACCGTCCCAACTCTTAAATAAGTGAACGATTTCTTGAACAAGTTTAATAGTCTTTTTCATAAAATAGCATAGAGAGGAGATAGTTGTGAACCCCAATCTGTTAATCTTCGTAATCTTGAATTAAATCCTTGTTTGCTTAGTGATCTTTAATTTAGTAATTTATTTTCATTGTTTAGTAGTTAATTTAGGTTAATCAAAATCAATCAAAAACCCCCTTGGTTACTTTTTGCACTAACTAAATATACTTGTTTGTCCAACGAGTCTTCGTGGGATCGACTCTCGCTTTCGCGCGTTACTACTACGGTAACTAGTGCGCTTGCTAGGTATTTATTACTTGGAATTTTATCCATCAAGTTTTTGGCGCCGCTGCCGGGGACTTGTTTTGATTTACAAGTTAATTTAGTCGGTGTATGTTTGGTAGACGTTCATTGAACCCCGAGTTGGTTCCTTTGGACGATAATATCGATAGACTTGACAGGGGCATTCCCCTATTTCTGAGTCTGAGTTTGAAGCTTCTGTCACCGAGACAGAGGTATTTTTAAGTGATTTTGAAACTTCTTCCACCGGGGGAGAAGAAATTGAAGTTGTAATGGCTAATCCCTTAATGAAAGAATATGCTAGGCCTAAGGTTGACACATCGGTGTCATGTATTGTCCTGACTGAGGCCGCTAAATCTTATGAGGCGAAGGGCATTACTTTAGTCAGTTGCCCAAGTTTCAGGGTCTTCCGCTGAAGACTCTTTGAACTTCTTGAGAGAGTACATGATGATCATATCAGGATTCCCTGTAAAAGAGGGGGTTACTGATGAACAATTAAGACTTAAGTATTTTCCTTTCTCTCTTCAAGGGGCAGCTAAAACTTGGCTTATGTTACTTCCTGCGAGGAGTATCACTACATGGGATGGGTTGCATGATGCATTTTTAAAGAAATTTTTCCCGCATGCTACTTTGGCCACCTTTAGACAGAAAATCATAGGGTTTACTCAAGAGGTAGGTGAGCCATTTCATGAGGCTTGGGATAGGTTCAAAATGTTGCAAGTGCAGTGCCCCCATCATGCTTTTCCTGAGGCCCTTTTACATCAAACATTTTATGGTGGGTTAACTGCAGCAGACCAAGCTATGGTCGACAATGCAGCAGGCGGCTTTCTAGGAGCCAAAACTATTGACCAAACCCAAGAATTATTTGAGATGTTGGGGGCCAATTCGCAAGAAAAAGGCTCTAGAGGGAAACCTAGGGGAGTGCATGAGTTGAGTGGTATGGATGAGTTCGCTAGGCAGGTGTCTTTGTTAAACCAAAACATGGCTAAAATGAATTCTAATATGTCTTCCTCAAGTGCTAATGTGGTATCAGATTTCTGTGCTAATTGTGGATCTAACACTCATGCTACTAATGGTTGTCCAGTTGTTGCACAGTTTGATTCTGAACAGGTAAATGCGATGCAAGGGTATCCCCCAAGGCAAAATCAAGGTGGTATGTATTCTAATACTTATAATCCAGATTGGAAAAACCACCCCAATTTTTCTTGGAGGGGTAACCCAGGAATTCAGTACCAGCAGCAGAAACCTCTATATCCTCCTCCCCACAAGGGAATCCAGAACAGCAGCCTAAGCAATCACTGGAGGATATGATGAGGACCATGATGCAAGAGCAGCAAGAAATGAAGATGATGATGGAGCAGCGTGAAAAGCAGCAGGATGCTGTCAACAAAAAGCTGGAGACCCAGATTGGTCAACTAGCTGTGGGTCAGCAAGGGCATAAACCAGGAACCTTCCCTAGTCAAGGGGAGCAAGCCAAGGCTATTATGACTCTGAGAAATGGCAAACAGGTAAGTAATGAGGTATGTCCTAACTCTCCTTCTGAATCTGCTGAACCACCTGTTGTTGAGAATGTTGTTGGTAAGAGTACTAATGGCATGGGGAAATTCCTGTGACTGATTCTTCCACCCCCAAGCCATATGTACCTCCTGTACCGTTTCCTGGTAGATTCATGAGAAGTAAGCTGGATAAGCAAATGTCTGATTTATATGACATGTTTTCAAAAGTAAACATTAATCTTCCATTGTTAAATGTCATTAAAAATATCCCAGCTTATGCAAAGTTTTTCAAAGAACTTAACTCCAGGAAACCCAGGTATGGGAATGATGAGAAGTTGATTATGGGAGAAAGTGCTAGTGCTGTGGTACAACAGAACCTCCCACCTAAATTGAAGGACCCCGGAAGTTTTAACATTTCTATATCTATGGGGGACTCTAAAAAGGTGAAGGCAATGTTAGATCTCGGTGCTAGCATTAATTTGTTACCTCATCATTTGTATCTTGAGTTGGGTTTACCTGAGCTACAACCCACCACA
The DNA here is from genome assembly GCA_026119855.1 of Campanula takesimana. Lineage (NCBI taxonomy): Eukaryota > Viridiplantae > Streptophyta > Magnoliopsida > Asterales > Campanulaceae > Campanula > Campanula takesimana. The sequence goes on from JAOWBW010001125.1 coordinate 25,726, forward strand.
ATGACCTTGCAATTGGCTGACCGTTCAATCAAGAGGCCATTGGGAATTGTGGAGGATGTTTTGGTGCAGGTAGCCAATTTGATTATCCCTGTGGATTTTGTTATGCTTGAGACTGTTAATGGTGTGGGGAATAGTCAGGATTCTCCCGTATTGCTTGGGCGTCCATTTATGGCTACTACTAACACCATCATTAATGTGGGTGATGGGACTCTATCTATGTGTGTGGCTAATGAGAAAATAGAAATATCTGTGTTTGATGTCATGCAAAGTCCCTTAGATGATGAGTCTTGTAACTGTGTGGATATTGTTGAGAATTGTGTGAGTGAAGTCTTGTGGCATGAGAGAGAATGTGAGGAGTTAGAGTCTTTGTTGTCAAATGGCGGTGAGAAACTTAGGGATAATGCGGATGTTCAACTGATGGCTGTGGAAAAGGCCGACGAACACCATCCTAGTGATGGCCCGTTTCACCCCCTAGGCCACTTCAATGAGAAGTCGGTGCCTTCTATTGTAACTCCTCCAGCTCTTGAGCTGAAAGCCCTTCCTTCCAATTTAAAGTATGTTTTTCTTGGGGAGGGTGAGACTTTGCCCGTGATAATTGCCTCAGATTTGACCATAGAACAAGAGGCCAAGTTGATCAGAGTGCTTCGTGAGCACAAGCAGGCCATAGGGTGGACCTTAGCAGATATTAAGGGTATAAGCCCCTCCATGTGCATGCACAAAATTAATCTCATAGATGGTGCTAAGCCGTCTAGAGAGAGACAAAGGAGGTTAAACCCTCACATGGAGGAGGCGGTTAGGAAAGAGGTCCTAAAATTGTTGGATGCAGGCATTATCTATGCCGTTGCTGATAGTGAGTGGGTGAGCCCGGTTCAAGTCGTTCCAAAGAAATCGGGCTACACGGTCACCACTAATGAAAAAGGAGAAGAAGTGCCAAAAAGGGAAGTGACTGGTCTGAGAATGTGCATAGATTTGCGCAAACTGAATGCTGCAACAAAGAAAGATCACTTCCCTTTGCCCTTTATTGATCAGATTCTGGAGAGGTTAGCCGGACATGAGTATTATTGTTTCTTGGATGGTTTCTCGGGGTATAACCAAATCCCCATTGCACCAGAGGACCAAGCTAAGACCACTTTTACTTGTCCTTTTGGCACATTCGCATTTAGGAGGATGCCCTTTGGGCTTTGTAATGCACCTGCGACCTTTCAAAGGTGTATGACATCAATCTTCTCTGATTTGATTAAGCGATGTGTCGAAGTCTTCATGGATGACTTCTCGGTATTTGGGGACAATTTTGATAGGTGCCTAGAGAATTTGACAATGGTTTTAAATCGTTGTTGTGAGACAAATCTGACCCTTAGTTGGGAAAAATGTCATTTTCTCGTAAGGCATGGCATTGTGTTAGGACACTTGGTGTCAAACAAGGGGATTGAGGTAGACAAGGCTAAAATCGATGTGATTTCAAAATTGCCTCCCCCTGTGTCGGTTAAGGGTGTGTGAAGTTTTCTAGGCCATGCAGGTTTTTATAGGCGTTTCATAAAAGACTTTTCAAAAATTTGTAAGCCTTTATGTAACCTGCTGGCTAAGGACACCGAGTTCATCTTTGACCAAGAGTGTTTAGAGGCCTTCAATCTGCTGAAGGAGAAGTTGACGTGTGCCCCCATTCTATCCAGCCCCAATTGGTCTCTACCATTTGAAATCATGTGTGATGCATCAGATTTTGCGATTGGGGCTGTTTTGGGGCAAAGAGTAGATAAATTACCTCACGTGATTCATTACGCAAGTAGAACTTTAAATGATGCACAACTGAATTATACTACCACTGAAAAAGAATTTTTAGCAGTTGTGTTTGCTCTTGAAAAATTTCGTTCTTACTTGCTTGGGTCTAAGGTGATTATCTACTCTGATCATGCTGCACTTAAATATTTGCTGAATAAAAAGGATGCTAAACCTAGACTTCTTAGGTGGATGCTCCTACTGCAGGAGTTTGACATAGAAATAAAGGACAAAAAGGGGACCGAAAATGTGGTGGCTGATCACTTATCTAGGCTAGAGAACTTTACTTTTACTAATGTGATAGATGGTGCGATTCCGGTTAATGAAAATTTTCCGGATGAGCAACTTTTTGCGTTACATGTTCATGAGCCTTGGTATGCAGATCTTGTGAATTTCATTGTTTCTAATATTATGCCACCTAACTTCACTTACGATCAAAAACGAAAGTTTAGATCGGATGTGAAGCACTACATTTGGGATGACCCCTATTTGTGGAAAGTTTGCCCGGACAAGATAATTAGGAGATGCATTCCGGAGCATGAGCAAGCTAGTGTGTTGAGATTTTGCCACGAACTCCAATGTAGGGGTCACTTTAGTGGGCAAAAGACCGCTAGGAAAGTTTTGCAAGCGGGTCTATATTGGCCCACTTTATTTAAAGATGCTCATGATTTTTTGTGTGAGGTGTGATAGATGCCAAAGGACTGGCAATATAGGAAAGAGAGATGAAATGCCCCTACAACATAATTTAATTGTTGATATTTTTGATGTGTGGGGTATTGATTTTATGGGTCCTTTTCCCCCTTCCCAAGGCTACTTGTACATTCTTGTTGCTGTTGATTATGTGTCTAAATGGGTGGAAGCAATTCCTACTCGGACTAATGATGCTAATATTGTTTGCAAGTTTGTGCGTGAAAATATCTTTGGCAGGTATGGAGTGCCGCGCGTCATTATCAGTGACCAAGGGACGCACTTCACAAACAGAATGTTCAATCAAGTGCTAAAAAGATATGGGGTGGGTCACAAGTTGGCTACGGCTTATCACCCTCAAACATCGGGCCAAGTGGAGGTGAGTAATCGCCAAATCAAGGTGGTGCTTGAGAAAACGGTGCGTCCAAATCGGAAGGACTGGGCTGACAAATTGTGTGATGCACTGTGGGCTCATCGGACTGCATACAAAACCCCATTGGAATGAGCCCGTACCGGATTGTGTATGGAAAAGAGTGTCATCTGCCAGTGGAACTAGAGCACAAAGCATATTGGGCAACCAAACAGCTAAACATGGATTTGACTCTAGCAAGGGAGAAAAGATTGCTTGACGTGGATGAGCTTGCAGAGATGAGGCAGGATAGTTATGAGAGTGCAAAGTTATACAAAGAGAGGACAAAAAGATATCATGATAAAAACCTTAAACCCAAGTTTCTCAAACCGGGTATGAAGGTCCTTCTCTTTAACTCTCGCCTCAAACTTTTTCCCGGAAAACTGCGTTCAAGGTGGACGGGTCCTTATGAATTGGTTCGAGTGTTTCCCCATGGAGCTGTAGAGCTTAGAGATTTGAAAGATGGGACAACATTTAAAGTGAATGGATACCGAGTGAAGCCTTATTATGAGGGGCTGTCTATTTTGGAGGACATCAATGAAATTGATGTAATTGAGTTGACAGACCCGGAGGGAGCCACTTAATATTTATGTGGCATTATGTCGAGCCAAAGACTTAAAACAAAGGCGCTTGTTGGGAGGCAACCCAACGAGGTATCATTTTTATTGCTTTCTGTTTTTCCTTTCAGTTTATCATCATTTTTGAATTAGGAGTGTGTTGTTCTTCAATGCCATGAGGACATAGCATTTTTTAAGTTGGGGGTGGTGGTATTCATATCTAAAAAAAAAAAAAAAAAAAAATTATTATTAATTATGTATTGCTGCCGTGTCTTTTATTTTTGGGTCGGTTCGAACTACGGTGACCTGAGCTCCTTATTGTCTTAGGGAGAACGTAGGCAACGAAAGTGCGGTCAAAAGTTTGGTGCGTGTCATCCTTCATGGATCTCTCTGAGTTTGTGGGTTTATAGGGGAGTGTAAATAGTGTCACCCTCCAAAAAGATTTTCATTTTTGAGTCATTTTATTTTTCATAATGGATATTACGCTTGTGATGTTTGTTTGTGGTGATGTGCAGAAAATTAATTCAACCAAGTGATGGAGCGATCAAATAAGCAAAAAAAAAAAAAAAAATAATAATAAAATTGCTGGAAAAATATACCGAGCGCCCGCTTGGTGTTATGAGGGCGCGCGCCTGTTCAAGTGCGGAAAAATATGAAGTTTCTGGGCAAACAAGCGCCCGCTTGGGGTATACCAGGCGCCCGCCTGCTTGCCGAATTGAGAATCCATCAGCTGGGTTAAATCGGGTTTTGGGGGGTTTAAAAAAAAAAAAAAACCCCTTCTTCCCCAATTTCTCTCCCTCTCTAAACCCTCTCACCGGCTCCCTTCCCCTCTCCCTACAAATCTCTCACCCTCACCACCCACAAACCTTCAAAATCATCTCCCACCATAACCCTCTTCAAGGAGTACCAAAGATTTAGCCTCCATTCATCCTAAAACCAAGGTTTTGCAAGAAATTGTCAAGGTTGAAGGAAGGAGAATTTCGAAGAATTGGGAGTTTGTGATCAAGAATTGGGGGTAGTTGCGGAGGAAGAAAGTGTTTGCAAGGTTGACGGTCATCTTCTCGGATCATCTTCTCCGTCTCCGGCGAGATTTTCCGGCGACCTCCGGCGAGATTTTCCGGCGAGTCCGGGTAAGAGCAATTTACTGATTCTAAATTTTTTAGAGGTTGTTGCGGTTGTTATCATGCCACCAAGACCAAGAGGTTGAGGACGTGGTCGTGGTGTTCCCCCACCCCAAATTGAGCCGGAGTTCGATAACACCCGTTTTGTATCCCGGGACTCCCAAAATTATTTTGATAATAAACAGAATAATGGGGTAACGGTGGAGAGAGGTTATAACTTGACCAATTGTGGGTTGGATGCTATCATTGCACACTATAATTTGAGAAGATTATTGGCCGTGCCGGCCCAGATGGGGTCGAAGTTGCTTGTGCAAGAATTCTATGCTAATTTTCATGCAGCAACTGAGGCCCCAATGTCTGGGTTCGGGGATATAATATTGATGTGACTGCGACGGCCATTAATTATTTTTATGGGTTGTCGGATGCGGTGGCAGAAGGGGAATGTGCGTATTGGCAGTTGAAAAGGAACCTTCAGAACATGGACAGGATGGATGAGACCTTAGCTTTATTTGCAGCAGAGTTTGGGGTAAATATTGATAGGGGAAATATCCGGAATGGTTACTTGTTTCACATTAGTGAGTTGAGGCTGGACCTAAAGGCACTGTATCGCTTTATTTGTGAGAGGATCATGCCTTCTGCTCACTATCAGGAGGTTCATTGGTACAGGGCCCCTTTGCTCTATGCCATGATTAGGAGGATGCCGATAAATATCGGGGGCATCATGCGTAGTGAGATGGGGGTACGAGCGAGGTATTTGGAGAACAAGAATTATTTGTTCCCCATTATGATCACTATGATGGCACAGAGGGCAGGGGTGCCTATGGAGGGGTTCCCCAGACTGTTAGCTCCAGGCACTACCGTGACTAAAGCAACAATAGAAAGTGGGAGAGTGCAGAGAGCCCGGGTCCCAGCTCCAGCTCAGGCTGCTGGCGGTCAGGCCTGTAACACCCATCGAATTTCCTGTTAAATATTTGACATACTTGTTAAATACTTGAACTTGCATATTATGTGTTAGTTTTACTTGTGTTAAAGTTTTAACTGCTTTAGAATATTAAGGTGGTTAAATGTTTAGTTTTGACTTTTGGGTCATTTGTGAAATTTGACTTTAGGGGTCTCTTTGTTAAAAGTGAAACTTGAGGATCCTAAGTGTCATTTTTGAAAGTTGAAAGGATAAATGTTGTTGCCTTCTTCTCTGAGGCAAATTTACCAAATTTCTTACGTTGCTCTTCCTCTGTTCTGAAAAGCTAGGGTTAAAAGTTTTCCCTATTCCCGACTCCTCGAGTTTAATTATCCCTCCGTTCTTGATTCCGATCCCGGATTAATATTCGTGGCGTTGAATAGAGCGTTCCAGGCCGAACAGAAATAAGTTTTGGTCAACTTGAATTTTGACTAGGTAAGTTATTAGCTCCCCCTTGCTTGTAATAACATGCATAAATGTTATTCTCGATACTTGTGAATGTTAATTTTGTGTTTGGGGTGATTTTTGTGGTACTTGTAAATTTGGGAGAAAAGGAGTAAAATTCCCCTGTGTAAAATTATAAAGGGATTTGGAAAGATGAGTTTGAATGATGTTATGCCTTTTCTGGGAATGTTGAATTTGTTAGGAAATGTTACTCCTACGTTTGGAACGGAAAATATTTCAACCTGGGAAAGAATGAAAATTTCGCATTTTAGTACACTGTGCGACCGCACAAAAATTATTGTGCGACCGCACATCTTTCTGAAGGATTTTTCAAAGAAATTGACATGCTTGTGTGCGGCCGCACAGTCCATTGTGGGCGACCGCACAGTTGTCTGAAAAACAAAGATTTTGTTTAAAGTTTGTATAAAGTTGGAAGTAAGCCTAGTTAAGGTATATAACCTTAATATAAGATGTCCTAGCAAGTGTTGTGATACTTTAGGGGCATCAGACTTGGTCTTAACCATGTATACTCATTGAATTAAAATGAGAACATAGGTATAAGAGTAGTATCTCTTCTTTATGTCTTGAAAGTGCTATGAACAAGCACTAATGTGTTATACTTGTTGTGAATCCAATGATTGTGCACCTTAGAGGCATTAGCATAAGGTCTTAGACTTGAACATCCTAAGAATAGGAGTGGGATTTGGTAAAAGTAAATGTATAACTCTTATACTTGTTTGAATGTCCAAAGATTGGAAGTTATAACTTGAAGTATAAGACATTAAAAGCTTGTACGTGATTTGAACATCCAAAGAATTGGATTAAGACTTGAATATAAGATAATAAAATCTTGTACTTGACTTGACACCAATACATATGTATGGTAGTAAACTAGAAAGTGCTATGAACAAGCACTAACTTGTATGAGACATGTACTTGTTGTGTATGTGCAAACATTGCATACATTTTCTTGATAACAAGGTGACTTCTTGATTACTTGAAGCATGTTCCTTGTTGAGCTAGTCCACTACATTTGGATTAGTTCCTCTCCCGTTGTTCAAGTAAATATCTACTTGTACTTTCTTGTGTGAGTCCAGCTGGTTCTCCTTGCTTGTTCGAAAATGTATAGGTTCACGCTTGTCGCGAGAGCTGGGGTTTAAGTGACAATCGGGTCCCTATGTATTTCCGCCCGACCCCTTACTACCGGCCATAGTAAGGGCATAGCTTCCTTAGTTGGAGCAATAAGCCTGACTTAAGTGAATGCTAAACTCCCGTCCCGAACACCTCATGAATAATCATGAGTACTGATATTGAGAATGACACTGGTTACCGGGTCGTCTGATATATACTGAATAATCAGTTCCTGTTATTGATCGTGACGTCAAAGTAATACAAGCTTCGACAACAATGGTATTCTTGGGAGGAATAAGGAAGGAAGCAATATCCTTATAACTTGCTTGTTTAGCCTTATGTGCTATTTGATGAGTGGATTATCCTCTCATATACTTGTTACTTGATGATACTTGATATATAATTACTTGAGTATCTACTTGAATTGCATGATAACATGTCATGTAGTTGCATCTAATAGCTTACTGAGATTTATCTCACCCTTTATTTGTTCCCCCCCCAGGAAAGGAAGGATAGTGCGCAGTGAGGCTCGACATAGTTGGGAGCTTGCTTCGCAGGTCGTGATTATTTTGGGGCTTGTGTCCTTTTACACTTGGTGAGGACGATGTACTGGGTTGTATAACTCCTTATTTTGGGGTAGACAGTCTTGTTTAGTTCTGGTTGTCACTAGACATCTTGTATAGTACTCTTAATGCCAGCTTATGTGCTAGGCATGTTTCCGCTGTGTATGTATTAAGTTTGGTTTTAAATTTTCTTGTCTAGAACTAATGTTGTGAGCTAGTATAGCTCCTTACTCTAGAGTATATATATAATGTCAGTTTGTTAAACAAATGTCATTAAGTTTCTTATTAAGTTTCTTGTTTCCCGTTAGGCACTCCCATCCAGGTTCGAGGTTCTATTAGGGAATCCCGAGACCTGGGGGCGTGTCAGGTTGGTATCAGAGCGACCCTGGTTTAGCTACCCTGTTTAGCTACCTTGGTTTGCTCTAAGTCTGGATAGGGTCTATGGCCTAGGTATGAGTGAGTCTTGGGGTGTTATTAATAACGCTGAGTGTTTACCTACAGGTACAATGAGTTCTGAAGGTACTAGTGGCAGTAATCAGCTGAGATCTATAACTCCTCAAGAAGAAATGGTTGATAATGTTGACTGGGATTATCCTAATCGCCTTACAAGGTTCTTGAAGCTGAAACCTCGTAGTTTTGATGGGGAATTTGATGCTAAAAAGGCAGAGGAGTGGATTGAAAGCATTGAGAAGATCTTTACAGCCTTGAGATGTGCAGGTGGTGATAAGGTAACCTTTGCAACCTTTAAACTTGAGAAAGCCGTTGAACATTGGTGGCAAGTGTTGAGTAAAAGCTGGGAACTGGAAGGTATACCTCAGACATGGGAGAATTTTCTTAAAGCTTTTAAGTCGCAGTTTATTCCAACAGTAGTCCAAGACAGAAAGGAAATGGAATTTCTTAATCTGGAGCAGGGAAGTCTGACCGTGGGGCAATACTCAACCAAGTTCACAGAATTGGCGAGGTATTGTGATCACTTAGTTCCAAATGAAGCTAAGAAGGCCCAGAGGTTTGTTAAAGGGTTAAGGACTGAGTATAGGAAGCAACTTCTTTCTTTACAACTCACTAGCTATCAGCAAGCAGTGGAGAAGGCTTATACTATTGAAAATGATATCGAAGAACACAAGGTGAAGTTGGGAACAACCATGACTGGTCGTGTATCAGAGAAAACTCAGGGATCTGGTTCTAAAGGTGGTAAATCTGGCCGCCAAGATCGTCGATTCCGACAGCCAACTGAAAGCAAAGGTAGTGTATCAACTGGTTCGAGGACAACAGTCCAAGGTCCCAGGAGAGTATGTGGCTATTGTTCAAAAGAAGGCCATTCTGAAGACAAGTGTTGGCTAAAGCAAGGAAAGTGTATAGTGTGTGGTGAAGCGGGGCACTTTGCTAGAAATTGTTCTAAAAGTAAAGTAAATCAAGTTGGGGGTACAAGTCAACCAGTCTCAGGTTCCAAGAGAGATAGTGGGGGTCGACCAAAAGTTCAGGGTCGAGTGTTTGCTTTAGATCAGCAGGGTGTAGCTGAGTCTTCTGCGGTCATAGGAGGTATTATATTACTTTCTAGTACGAGAGCGCGAGTCTTGATAGATCCAGGCTCATCTCATTCTTATGTGGCATCTCATTTTGTGTCGCATTTGCATGTTCTTCCTGATTCTATGCCTTATGTGCTAGAAGTATCTTCCCCTATGGGAGATTGCATGTTTACTTCTGAGGTTTACAAGAAATGTGAGGTCCTTGTGGGTGATCATGCCCTTCTTGCTGACCTAGTCGTGTTACCTATAAGGGACTTTGACGTGATTCTTGGCATGGATTGGCTATATGTGCATCATGCATCTGTTGATTGTTATAGAAAAGTAGTAACTTTTTCTATTCCTGGTTTGCCTGAATTTACCTTTGAAGGTGATAGGCCTTTATGTGCTATACATGTTATTTCTGCTTTAAAAGCTAGAAAACTTTTATCTCGTGGTTGTGCCGGGTATATCGCATGTGTACTTGATCAGAGTTTATCTGTTCCCAAGATGGAGGATATTCCTGTTGTGTCTGAATTTTCAGATGTGTTCTCTTCTGAGTATAGCATGCCACCTGATCGAGAGCTTGAGTTCTGTATTGAGTTATTACCAGGTACAGCACCAATCTCTAAAGCACCTTATAGAATGGCTCCAGCTGAGTTAAGAGAGTTGAAAACACAGCTTGAGGAATTGCTTGAAAGGGGCTTTATCAGGCCTAGTATATCACCGTGGGGTGCACCAGTGTTATTTGTTAGAAAGAAAGACGGGACTCTGCGATTGTGTATTGATTACAGAGATCTTAATCAGGTAACTATCAAGAACAAATATCCGTTACCTCATATTGATGACTTGTTTGATCAGCTTCAGGGTTCAGTAGTGTATTCGAAGCTTGACTTGAGAAGTGGTTATCATCAGTTGAAAATCAGATCTGAGGATATACCAAAGACAACTTTCCGTACCAGGTATGGGCATTATGAATTTATTGTTATGCCATTCGGTTTGACAAATGCTCCAGCTGTATTTATGGATTTGATGAACCGTATATTCAAGCCATATGTTGATTGTTTCGTGGTGGTATTCATTGATGATATTCTTGTGTATTCTAAGTCACGGGCTGAGCATGAACAACATCTCAGAGTAGTATTACAAGTTCTTCGTGAGAAACAACTATTTGCAAAATTCAGCAAATGTGCTTTCTGGTTAGAAGAGGTTTCATTCTTGGGGCATGTGGTGTCTGCTACTGGTATTGCAGTAGATCCTTCCAAAGTTGAAGCAGTTGTAAACTGGAAGAGGCCAACTACAGTGACTGAGATCCATAGTTTCTTGGGCTTAGCTAGTTATTATCGGAGGTTCATTGAGGGATTCTCCAAGATTGCTACTCCATTGACTAATATGACTCGAAAAGCTATTTCTTTTGAGTGGAATGACAAATGTGAAGCAAGTTTTCAGGAATTGAAAAGGCGTTTGACTACAGCTCCAGTCTTGGCTTTGCCTAATGGTTCTGAGCATTTCATGGTTTATACTGATGCTTCTAAAGAAGGATTGGGTTGTGTTCTGATGCAAGATGGCAAGGTAATAGCTTATGCTTCTCGAAAATTATCTCCTTATGAAAAGAATTATCCTACTCATGATTTAGAGTTGGCTGCGATTATTTTTGCTTTGCATAAATGGAGGCATTACTTGTATGGAACTAAATTTGAAGTCTTTACTGATCATAAGAGCTTGAAGTACTTGTTTTCTCAAAAAGAGCTTAACATGAGGCAACGTAGATGGATGGAGAAATTGAAGGATCATGATTGTACTATCCTTTATCATCCAGGAAAAGCCAATGTTGTGGCAGATGCACTGAGCAGAAAGACTTATATTTCTTGCTTGATGATTCGGGAATGGAAGATGTTTGAAGACTTATGTGATTGGAGTCCTTGTGAATCAAATCATGGAGTTATTTTTGCTAATATAAAGGTTACTTCAGATTTACTCCAACAGATCCAAGAAGCTCAGGTAATTGATTCTGAATTACAGAAAATCATTAGTGGAATGAATGAAGGAAAGCAACCAGATTTTTCTTTCAACAGTGATGGAATTCTTACCTTCCGAAGTCGAGTTTGTATTCCAGTTGATCCTGAGATTAAGAAGAAAGTTCTTGAAGAGGCTCACAAAGCCAAGTATATTATTCATCCTGGAAGTACTAAAATGTATCAAGACTTGAAGAAACATTTTTGGTGGAACAATATGAAAAGAGAGATTGCTGAGTATGTATCCAAATGTTTGACTTGTCAACAAGTAAAAGTGGAACATCAACGTCCAGCAGGTTTGTTGCAACCATTGGAAATTCCAGAGTGGAAATGGGAGCATATTACTATGGATTTTGTGACTGGTTTGCCACGTACCAGACGAGGCCATGATGCTGTATGGGTTATTGTGGACAGGTTGACTAAATCATCTCACTTCTTGTCTGTTTCCATGGGATATTCATTGTCTCAGTTGGCATCTTTATATGTTCAGGAGATTGTCCGACTGCATGGAGTTCCTGTGAGTATTGTATCTGATAGAGATCCTCGTTTTACTTCTCGATTCTGGCAGGCTCTTCAGGGTGCTATGGGTACTAAATTGAATTTCAGTACAGCTTTTCATCCTCAATCTGATGGGCAATCTGAGAGACTTATACAGATTCTTGAGGATATGTTACATGCTTGTGTTATTGATTTCAAAGGCAGTTGGGATACTCATCTTCCTTTGGCTGAGTTTGCTTATAATAACAGTTTTCAGTCTAGCATTGAAATGGCTCCATATGAGGCTCTTTATGGCAGAAAATGTCGATCTCCTATATGCTAGGATGAAGTGGGAGAAGCTAGACTCTTGGGTCCTGAAATGGTTCAACAGTCAGTTGAAAGTGTGAAACTTATTCGAGATAGATTGCGCACAGCTCAGAGTAGACAAAAGAGTTATGCAGATCATCGTAGAAGGAATCTTGAATTTCAGGTAGGTGACTTTGTATTCTTGAAGGTCTCTCCTCGTAGAGGTATAAAGAGATTTGGGAAGAAAGGAAAGTTATCTCCTCGTTATATCGGTCCATTTGAGATTCTTGACAGAGTTGGGAAGTTGGCTTATAGAGTGGCTTTACCTCCTTCTTTATCTGGTATTCATGATGTGTTCCATGTATCTATGCTTCGCAAGTATATGGCAGATGAATCACATGTTCTTGAGTATGAGGCCATTCCATTTCAGCCTGATTTGTCTTATGAGGAACAACCTGTTGAAATTCTGGACTGGAAAGAGCAAGTTTTGCGTACCAAAAGGATTCCTATTGTGAAGGTCCTTTGGAGGAATCATGAAATTGAAGAGGCTACTTGGGAAACCGAGAAAGAGATGCGAGATAAATACCCGAGCCTATTTGAAAACTTTGGTAAGTAAAAATTCGTGGGCGAATTTTCTTTAAGGTGGGGAGGATGTAACACCCATCGAATTTCCTGTTAAATATTTGACATACTTGTTAAATACTTGAACTTGCATATTATGTGTTAGTTTTACTTGGGTTAAAGTTTTAACTGCTTTAGAATATTAAGGTGGTTAAATGTTTAGTTTTGACTTTTGGGTCATTTGTGAAATTTGACTTTAGGGGTCTCTTTGTTAAAAGTGAAACTTGAGGGGCCTAAGTGTCATTTTTGAAAGTTGAAAGGATAAATATTGTTGCCTTCTTCTCTGAGGCAAATTTCCCAAATTTCTTACGTTGCTCTTCCTCTGTTCTGAAAAGCTAGGGTTAAAAGTTTTCCCTATTCCCGACTCCTCGAGTTTAATTATCCCTCCGTTCTTGATTCCGATCCCGGATTAATATTCGTGGCGTTGAATAGAGCGTTCCAGGCCGAACAGAAATAAGTTTTGGTCAACTTGAATTTTGACTAGGTAAGTTATTAGCTCCCCCTTGCTTGTAATAACATGCATAAATGTTATTCTCGATACTTGTGAATGTTAATTTTGTGTTTGGGGTGATTTTTGTGGTACTTGTAAATTTGGGAGAAAAGGAGTAAAATTCCCCTGTGTAAAATTATAAAGGGATTTGGAAAGATGAGTTTGAATGATGTTATGCCTTTTCTGGGAATGTTGAATTTGTTAGGAAATGTTACTCCTACGTTTGGAACGGAAAATATTTCAACCTGGGAAAGAATGAAAATTTCGCATTTTAGTACACTGTGCGACCGCACAAAAATTAGTGTGCGACCGCACATCTTTCTGAAGGATTTTTCAAAGAAATTGACATGCTTGTGTGCGGCCGCACAGTCCATTGTGGGCGACCGCACAGTTGTCTGAAAAACAAAGATTTTGTTTAAAGTTTGTATAAAGTTGGAAGTAACCCTAGTTAAGGTATATAACCTTAATACAAGATGTCCTAGCAAGTGTTGTGATGCTTTAGGGGCATCAGACTTGGTCTTAACCATGTATACTCATTGAATTAAAATGAGAACATAGGTATAAGAGTAGTATCTCTTCTTTATGTCTTGAAAGTGCTATGAACAAGCACTAATGTGTTATACTTGTTGTGAATCCAATGATTGTGCACCTTAGAGGCATTAGCATAAGGTCTTAGACTTGAACATCCTAAGAATAGGAGTGGGATTTGGTAAGAGTAAATGTATAACTCTTATACTTGTTTGAATGTCCAAAGATTGGAAGTTATAACTTGAAGTATAAGACATTAAAAGCTTGTACGTGATTTAAACATCCAAAGAATTGGATTAAGACTTGAATATAAGATAATAAAATCTTGTACTTGACTTGACACCAATACATATGTATGGTAGTAAACTAGAAAGTGCTATGAACAAGCACTAACTTGTATGAGACATGTACTTGTTGTGTATGTGCAAACATTGCATACATTTTCTTGATAACAAGGTGACTTCTTGATTACTTGAAGCATGTTCCTTGTTGAGCTAGTCCACTACATTTGGATTAGTTCCTCTCCCGTTGTTCAAGTAAATATCTACTTGTACTTTCTTGTGTGAGTCCAGCTGGTTCTCCTTGCTTGTTCGAAAATGTATAGGTTCACGCTTGTCGCGAGAGCTGGGGTTTAAGTGACAATCGGGTCCCTATGTATTTCCGCCCGACCCCTTACTACCGGCCATAGTAAGGGCATAGCTTCCTTAGTTGGAGCAATAAGCCTGACTTAAGTGAATGCTAAACTCCCGTCCCGAACACCTCATGTATAATCATGAGTACTGATATTGAGAATGACACTGGTTACCGGGTCTTCTGATATATACTGAATAATCAGTTCCTGTTATTGATCGTGACGTCAAAGTAATACAAGCTTCGACAACAATGGTATTCTTGGGAGGAATAAGGAAGGAAGCAATATCCTTATAACTTGCTTGTTTAGCCTTATGTGCTATTTGATGAGTGGATTATCCTCTCATATACTTGTTACTTGATGATACTTGATATATAATTACTTGAGAATCTACTTGAATTGCATGATAACATGTCATGTAGTTGCATCTAATAGCTTACTGAGATTTATCTCACCCTTTATTTGTTTCCCCCCCCCAGGAAAGGAAGGATAGTGCGCAGTGAGGCTCGACATAGTTGGGAGCTTGCTTCGCAGGTCGTGATTATATGCCAACATTCGGGATGATCAGTACTTCCGACAAAGAATGATGGCACATCATTTTCCTGGCGAGCGGTACCCACCGTTGAACTACCCTCCACCACCTGAGTATGTTCCACCTCCGCCACCGCCGCAGCATGGATGGAATGCTTGGGATGATATCTTTGGACCGCCACCGCAGTGAGGAGCTCGAGGTATTTCCACTCCCCGTGTTGTTTTTATGCTTAGTTGTGACGAGCATTGGGGACAATGCTCTATTTAGTTTGGGGGGTGGTGGTATTGGTTGGATTGGTTGTTGATTGATGCACATTCTATCACCGTTTGCTGTATAGTTTTTTTTTTTTTTTTTTGAAAAAAAAAAAAAAAAAAAAAATTTAAAAGAAAAGAGAGGCTAGGTGAAAACCCGAAAGGGCGCCTAGGCAAAAGGAGAGAAATTGTGGGATGTATTGTTTTTGGCTTGGCGTGGCGTCACAAGGGCGGTTTGGAATGATTGGGTAGGACATGTTTGGTGTAGGAGGTTTGGTTAGAGGCGAATAGGATAGAAAATCCTCATATGTCTTCTAGGAGTTATAAGGGGGCGTTGGAGCTTATCATGAGGTAAATCATTGCTAAGGATTATCCTAGTTTTGATTTCTGTTTGAGGGATGATGTAGTGTAAGATAAGCATGGGGGAAACATAGGTCGTTTTAGTTCCCCCTAGCTTTTTGTGTGGGCCCTAATTGGATGGCGTTTTATGTTCTTATCATGGGTGTGCTATCAATTAGGGTCAGTCGCATTTATTTGTTTTGTTTGGGGAGTTATAAGGAGCGGAGTCCTTTACACTCTGGTTGATTTTCTTTATCTTGTTGTGGTTTTGTTTGATGGGGGTTGTAGAGGAGATAGGTATCATTTTCCTCCATGCTACGCTTAATAGACCGGTGTTTAGATGTGGGGTTAGGAATATTACTTTGGGACGAGTAATGGTCTAAGCGTGGGGGAATTTGATGGATCGGTTTACACATGTATTATCTCCGCATTTTCGTACTAATTTTATCAGCTTTTGGTTGTAATATAGTTAGATTGGATGTAATTTTGGTCTTTTATGATTTATGGAACTTTGTTGGATTCGTAATGTTTTAGGATACTTTGTAGTGTATTTTGTGTGGTTGCAAAGTCCGTGGATTGTAATTTGTTGAAGACTGAATATTGTTCGAGTCAAAGTCAAAAGTCAACCGTGGTCAACCATGTCAAAGAGGTGAAGAAAAGAAGAAAAAATAAAGAAAGACAGAAAAGGTGACCAGGCGCCCGCCCGCCTGGGGTCTACCAGGCGCCCGCTTGGTCATTCCGTACAGTTTCGGGTTTTCCTTGCCAGACGGGTTTTTACCCTATTTTTCCTACTTTTGGCCCTAGTTTTCTCTATGTATAAATATTAGACAGCAGCCTTTAGTTTTAGTATGCATTGTTTTAGGTTTTATTCAAGTTTCAAGTTGTAAACAAGATTTTGGGAGATTATTCATCATCAAGCTTTTATCCAGGTTTATGATTTTTAATTATATTCTTGTGTTTATTGCTATGTCGATGAGTAGCTAATTTCTTTATTCATGGATTGGGAGTAATAACTATCAAATCTCTATGCTAACTTGGGCTTAATCAAATATTAATCTTGCTCTTGTTCATAAGAATAGAGCTTAATTAATTTAAAGAGTTCATTAATATGACTTGATATTTTTGGTCTTTAAATCATCTTGGTTTAGATTATTTCACTAGCGTGAATAATTTAGATATTGAATCAAATTCTTGTGATTAGATTTAATTGAGGACTTCGCGGAAATCAAGAGAATTTAAGATCAAGTGTTCTTAAGAACTTAATAAATTGTTTTTGTGTGTTGTTGACCTAACGGAATATTTCACATAGAGATAATAATAGGGTTGCAATCCGGTGACCAGACCGTCCCAACTCTTAAATAAGTGAACGATTTCTTGAACAAGTTTAATAGTCTTTTTCATAAAATAGCATAGAGAGGAGATAGTTGTGAACCCCAATCTGTGAATCTTCGTAATCTTGAATTAAATCCTTGTTTGCTTAGTGATCTTTAATTTAGTAATTTATTTTCATTGTTTAGTAGTTAATTTAGGTTAATCAAAATCAATCACAAACCCCCTTGGTTACTTTTTTCACTAACTAAATATACTTGTTTGTCCAACGAGTCTTCGTGGGATCGACCCTCGCTTTCGCGCGTTACTACTACGGTAACTAGTGCGCTTGCTAGGTATTTATTACTTGGAATTTTATCCATCATCGGTAGAGTACAACATCCTCCTAACCCCCATCCGTCGTTTCCGAGAAGTCCTCCTCTTCTCACGTGGTCAAACCGGCTTATACCACTCACCTTTGCATCGTCGGTTGCTTACGCAAGTGCCTGATACAATCCTCCTTTCTTTCATATTTTTCTCCAACCACCTTGACTGCCCCAAAATCCCTTAAACACCTCCATATCCGATCTCTGCATCTCTAAATTCCACCTCGAATTTCTGCAGTTCTCATAAGAAACAAACGAATTTTTCGGACTTTCTGATCTTCTGCACGATCGGTGACCTATTTGGCACGTGTCTTGCTTCAACCATAAACCCTAGAAGCTCTCAGACCCCTGCACATCTTCCACATGAAGAATCTTCACTGCGCGAAATCTGCACGTGCGCTCCACCGAGCTTGCACGTGCATTGCACGAATTCTGCACGTGCGCTGCACGAAAATCTGTTGTCGCTTTTCTTCACCTTGGATCTCCCCTAGATCTCGAACCAAAGCTCTGATACCAGTTGTTGGGGAATTGGGGGGATCACCGCACCAACTAGCCCATACTAGCAGTCATTAATATGGAGAAAATAATCAACACATGATAATATATGAAGGATTACAACATTACATATGCACTCACACAGATCTAGCATAGTAACTCTCCATAATCAATCTCTCATATCTATATTATCTCACCTCCTCAAGAACACACAGACAACACGGTCATGGCCGGGTTGTAGGATAGCCCCCCATGGCTCTCCTAGGCCCCCCGGCCCCCTCCTAGACACTATTTTGTGGTTCCCTTTGATATCCTATCTTTCTCCTTTTTTTTGGGTACGCATATTATGGTGGTAGTCACAATATATTTATAGGGATACAAAACCTAATCCTGATCAAAACTTAATTACCCGGAGTTGCAGAGGCGGAAGGAGTATTATTTACATTAGGAAACTAATTCCCAAGAATCCTTTTTCTCCAAGGATTGCTACTCCACGTATGCACATAACAATTTTTGGCCAAGCACCAATTCACGCCAAACAGTTGATCCGTCCCCGACTTTCTGCCAAGGTGGGCGGTCGCCCACCCCCACTACGGGCGGTCGCCCACTCCAACAGTCCTGCTCCAATTTTCGCTCCATCCCGGTTTTGACTCCTTGCTCTTCCGCGGTTTTGACCCTCTCCTTGGTTTTGACTCCATTACCAACACTAAGGTGGATTCGCCACTGCTGCAAACTTGACATTATAATATGATTAGTATGAGTAGTTATGTTAGGGCCTCATTTATCGAGCTTATACATAATATTAAGATTATGTGGACTAATTGTACATATCATTTTTGGCATCGCAGGAGAAAGACTGGCAAATAATTTGACGAAATTTATCGTGGTGGTCTGGTTATTCCTGGTGCTTATACTTATAGCATGTTACACTGCATTATTGAGTTCACTTTTGACAGTTGAGCAAATTCAGATAGCATCAAAAGGGAAAATTATCGGATACAATAATGGCTCTTTTGTCCAAGGAGTTATTATTGACAACAGAAACTTTTTAAATTATAAGCTGCAGCCATATAAATCACTCGAGGAGTATGCTGATGCCCTATCAAAGAACGGCAGTGTTGCTGCTATTATTGATGAAATCCCTTACCTCAAGATCTTCCTTGCTCAGTATCCATTCGGTTATGCCATGGTCTCCTCAGAGCCTTCCACGAGTGGCTTTGGCTTTGTAAGTTCCCCGAATGCATGTTTGCACAACCATTTTCGGGACCACTAGCTAACATTTAACCATACTCAAAGATTTAAAACAGTTAATTAAGAAAATGTTTCCCTTCATTCTAGCACATCTAAATACATTATAGTCCTTTATGTTACCTTTTTTATACAGGCTTTCCAAAAAGGTTCACCACTGGTCCATGTTGTATCACGGGAGATTGCAAAACTAAGAGAACACCGGATACTATAGGTGTTAGAGAAGAAAGGGTTTAGGAGTTATTCATCTTCAACACGACCAGAGGCCGCAAACAAGCCCAAGATTTTTACATTGGGTGATTTAAGTTGACGCGGGAACCAAATGGTTGGTATTTGACAGTCTCGATAAAGTCAGTCCACTTCTAGATAATGTATCTTCTAGTTAGTTCATCAAAAAATTACAAGAAATATATCATCGGAAATCCCTAGGAGTCTAGATTCTAACGCACTTTTCAGATCAGTATTTGGAGTTTCCTAGAGAATGTTATGGCAGTTTTACCACAAGGCAGTCCTAAGGTCATATACATCCGAATTTTGACAAACATCTAGAGTTTCATGAATCATTGGATGTATTATCTATATTTTCTCTATGTATTAATTGTTAGACTTATCCCTTAAATATTTTGATAAATCCTATTCTTTGAGGGATGTTCAAAGTTAAGTATAAATACCCTACAAATTGTATTGTAAGGGGAGTGGAATTTGAGTTTATAAAATATAAGGTTGTGCGTTGTGCCATATTTTCTTGTTCTTTATCTATTTGGTGGATTCCGTTTAGTGGTGAACAAACACAGCCTGTATCTCTTTGGTGGATTCCTTAGAGTGGTGAATTGTTTATACCCTGTAGCTTCAAGGTGGATTCCTTGAAGTGGTGAGCATTCCTATTATTTTTATCCTCTTTTCTTTTTCTCTTCTTTTCCGCTGCGTTTTTCGGGTATCAAGTGGTATCTAGAGCCCGGTTATAAACAACCTTCTTAGCGTTGTTTAGTCTGTGGGTATTTTGTCTCAGTTTATAAATCATTTTATTCGATTCTTCTTCTTCATCTCCTATTTTCTTATCAAAAAAAAAAAAAAAAAAAAAATTAAAAAATCTCAATTCATCATGGACATTAATTGGTCTTTTACTAGTACCATCACTCAAGAACAATTTCTTGATTGGTCCCTACCTCCAATTTTTGATGAATATCCTCAAGATCAAAAATAAATTTCTTTCCATGAATTCGAATATTGTTCCCCTCCATGTTTTGAAAAATGTGTGGATTATTGTCAAATTTGTGGATCTATTTCATGTTCCTTGCCTTCAAAAATTCTAAATGTTTTTCGAAAATTTCATTAAATCGAGCAACGGATACTTTTGAAAATATTAAACTTGATTGCTTCTACCAAGATCCTTTTGATCTAGATTATTCAAGCATTTCCGTTTCTTGGTTCATCAACAAGTTAATTATTGATCATTTTCTCACAACTTGTTGGAGTGAATGGATGGATGTGGTCATAAAGGCGATAAAATTTAAAGTTCGCCGAGTATACAAAAAGAGAATTCAAGATCTATCAATCCAAACGTTGAAAGATATTCTACAGATTCTAGAGAGGTGTTGGATAAAATTCGAGGACGGATTTTCTTTCAAGTGGGGGAGTATGACGCGGGAACCAAATGGTTGGTATTTGACAGTCTCGATAAAGTCAATCCACTTCTACATAATGAATATTCTAGTTCGTTCATCCAAAAATTACAAGAAATATATCACCGGAAATTCCTAGGAGTCTAGATTCTAACGCACTTTTCGGATCAGCATTTGGAGTTTCCTAGAGAAAGTTATGGCAGTTTTACCACAAGGCAATCCTAAGGTCATATACATCCGAATTTTGACAAACATCTAGAGTTTCATGAATCATTGGATGTATTATCTATATTTTCTCCATGTATGAATTGTTAGACTTATCCCTTAAATATTTTGATAAATCCTATGCTTTGAGGGATATTCAAAGTTAAGTATAAATACCCTACAAATTGTATTGTAAGGGGAGTGGAATTTGAGTTTATAAAATAAAAGATTGTGCGTTGTGCCATCTTTTCTTGTTCTTTATCTATTTGGTGGATTCCGTTTAGTGGTGAACAAACATGACCCTGTATCTCTTTGGTAGATTCCTTAGAGTGGTAAGTTGTTTATGTCCTGTATCTTCAAGGTGGATTCCTTGAAGTGGTGAGCATCCTATCCTTTTCTATCCATTTTATTTATTCTTCTTTTCCGTTGAGTTTTCCCCGTATTATAAGTGGTCTTTTTATTATTGGTGCCACTGCTTTTGGTTTAGCTCTTATTACGTACTTATATGTCTTCTTTGATGAAAGATTCCACCTCTACGTGCACATTCTCAATATCTTGGCCAGTGGAAAATCGGCGATAACGAACATGTACCTCTACCTTAAAAATTTTATTGATCGGTGATTGCTACTTTATTACCTGCAAATGATGACCCGATGTGATTCTGCTCGTGGTTCATGTAGCCTACCCCGTTTATAGGGATATAAGGCTTTGTTGTTGTTGTTGTTGTTGTTGTTATTATTGTTATTGTTGTTGTTGTGTAATATAGATTTTCTACTATATATGGTAATTTGTTCTTTGTTTAAATTTCCTTTCATAGGCTATCATTTTTTCATTAGTTAGATTAAAAGTGCTCCCGCTAACATTGTATTGTTCAGTTATTTGATTTTTGTATTTTGCGTTTTTGAATCCCCATTTCTCTTCTACTATGCGCACAGCGTGGGCCTATTGCTAAAAGCTTTTGATCAGTTGCATTAATTTGTGAAGTTGTTATTCGGGACGCTACCCTTAGAAATGGCACAATCGTTCAGTTGCAGCTGATTACAAATTGAAAGGTGCAAGAGTGCATGTGGGCATATTTTTTGTATATTTCATTCATTTTACCGTATATATTATGCATGTTGAAGATTTTGAATCTAGAACGAAGCTACAGAGGGAAGCGCAAGCATAGGAGAAGGCACATGCAAGATTGTGTGTGTTGCAGATGATGTCCTCGTTGAGGTTTCTCACGAAAAGACCTACGTAATATTGAGGAAGGTACGTCAATCAGGTATGATCTAGATCAATTAAACACAATCTCATTAGACCTACGTATAATTGATGTTAAGATTATAGATAAGGATGAAGCTTTGACTTGTTAATTTCTTTACCTCCATCATATGGGAATTTTGTGGAGTCTTGTAATAGATGGAAAGATATTGTGTCTTTTGAAGAAGTCAGATTGTCTCTCTCATACTCGTCGTAATGTACAGATAATCATGCATCTATATTAGTAGCTTGTAGAAGTAAGAGACAAGTAAATGGGGGCACTGATAATATTTGTAACAATTTCAAGGGAAAGAGGCATTGAGAGATGAATGCCCTGGAAAAAAAAAAAAAAAAAAAAAAAACAAGAAGCAACATCAACATGAAGAGAAACGGTCAGATACTAGTCCAGTAGCAGATAGTACAAGTTCTGATGAGGATACTTGTTAGTACCTCACTATGGTATTAACCTAATTAATAACATAGTAAATTTGTTTTGATAAATAAATAATCATTCCAGTTGTTTATACAGAGCATATGAAGACCTGATCCACAGGCAACCCAAGAACAGATCCAACAGCTATCTATTTAGTTCATACACAAAACTGGTTAAGAATAAACCAATATTATTTACATCAAATGAACTGAATATATATCATCTCTACATTCATTTACACTCGTATGAATTACAGAAACCCTATTTACAATCAAGCTAAAGCAGATCATCCAGTTGAAGCCCAGCAGCTATCCCAACAGCTTTCTGACTTTTCACCAACAGCTAAGACTCCAACTATCCAACAGCCATCTGAAAAGCGTCACAAGATTGAAGTATAAGTTATTCCAATAAATGGAATAACCTATATAAGCAGCTTGATCAAATCTGCAAACCCAACAGCTATCTCCCCTGTATCAACAACTCTCTCTCCTGAAGCTTTCCAACAGCTATTCACTCGAGCCAAATCCTTGAAGAAATAGTTATTTTGCTATAAAATAACTATTTAATTAATCAAGCATACAAACCCCTCAAGCACCTCCAGCATGGACTTCCTGCATAAAGAAATAAAGTACTTAGTCAAACAATACTTTACCCAGTCAAAGACTCAACTTTCTGCAAACCTGTTCCCCATGTGTTTCCTTGTTCCCCAACGGATATATTCATATCCTATATAAGAAAACACACTGAGCTGTTAACCATGCCACTTCTTCTACAACCCAAAAATCCCATTGCTGCTAAAACATTAACCCCTACAGCCATTTGCATTACACCCCTACAAATCTTGTGCCATCTAGCACCCAGTTACAACCCCCTTTAAACCCAGCTAAACAACTAAGATAATATTCTGTAAACACACTTGTGTAATTTCTTTTCTTTTCTTTGTACAGCCTTAGTCAAAAGGCTTTCTTAATTGTAGTGACAATTAAGTAGAGGGAGTTCGAGGAACTTGCCTTTATCATTCATTGTAAGCTTATTAAGGAAGTGGATTATAGTGGATTGATCTCACTGTTGACTACAGTGGGGGTGGATGTAAGAGACGAGCTAAACCTCTGAACCACTTTAAAACCCTTGTGTACTCTCTTGTCTTTACACTTAAACACACACTGCACACTGTCTCTTTTATTTCTTAACTTAATTATCTTCCGCTGCATAATTACTCTACTCTTTATATCTCAACAGCTAACTCCCCAAACCAGTTAGCTGTTCACTTGTTTTAACCAATCTGTTAATCTTAGTAAACAGGACCTTTCAATACTAGTCCAGTAGCAGATAGTACAAGTTCTGATTGACACGGTCATTCTCTCCGCGACCTACTGGGTCCATTCTCCCACTTGACTTCTTTTGTTAGGTCTCTATTCTTTTCACCTTCAGTCTAATCCATTTTTCACCATATTTTTGTTGCTTTCCAGAATGGGTTCCTTTTGTTTTTATTATCGACACTTGCCTTGCAACCACCGTCGCCGAGGGTCTCTGTAAGTACCCCATCCCAAAACATCTTATCTTAGCATCTCTTGAGACTTAGAAGACCCCTTGACTCATTTAGGGTAACTCAAGGACCTTAGAGGAATTTTGAAACTTTGGTCGTACGACAAGCCCGCTTGCCATGTGACATGTCTCTCCTTGACGTACGATATCTCAAGTTTTGCTTGTTTAAGCATGCATGTGCTACAAGAAATTCTATCGTTGTACGATAACCTTGTTGGGATACGACCCTTATTTTCTTGTCATACGACAACCTAGCTTGGCGTACCACACGTCCCTTCAGTAGTTTATGCCTATAAATCAAAGCTCTCTACCATTGGATTGAGGACCTGGATTTGGAAGTATTGTTACTATACATCAATCCCCCTTCTACCTCTCTTCAGCTTGTTTATTTCATATGAATTTGTTTGTTAATTATTTCATTATCATCTAATTACTTGATTTCATCCTAGTCCTTACTTAATGCAATTATATGATTCCTATATAACTTGCTTACTTGGAACTAGAAATGACTATCATAACTATTAGGGATGGCCAACTCCGGTTTCGGTTCCGGTTTGGAACCGGCGGTTCCGGTTCGCCATTTATATGAACCTTAACCGGCCCTTGGTTACACCGGTTCCGGTTACCACAATCCGGTTCCGGTCCGGTTCCGGTCAATAATGAATAAATAAGTAAAAAATTATTGAAAAACAAGGGATTTCCGGTCCTGTTCCGGTCCGGTTCACCATTTATGTGAACCTTAACTGGCTCGGATGACTGGCGGTTCCGGTTACTCGGGTTCCGGTTTATTCGCCGGTTTGCTCCGGTTCCGGGCTTCTCCGGTCCGATTTCCCAGTTCCGATCTGGTTTGGCTATCTCTAATAACTATACACAATGTATTCATTGGGAAATTTGATTGATTCATCTCTCTATTATCATTGTTTCTTTTAATTCATGCAATCCTATTATTCCCATGCAATTTGATTCAATTTTGAGAGAAAATGATCTTCAAATGGCTCATAATCAATCCGTTATGATTGGAGCATTTGAAATGATTCACTCTCATATTATTGTTCATTTCAATTCCTTGCAGATTACACTTTATATATTAATCTCTTGTTCAAGGCTAACAAAGATCTTTTCTATAGATTCACTCCATCTCTCACCCTTGGTTTAGTCTGGTTTCCCCTCATAACTGCGGGCTTCATCTTTAGAAAGCGTTCCAACCCATGATTGTGCACAACCATTACAAACTGGTGTTGTGCTTCTTCTGGTGGTCTTTGGCCTTGCATAGTCTATCTGTTCATTTCCATCATTACGAAATCTCCGGAACATATGCGTAAAATTCTTATTTGGATTCATTGGTATCTCCCTTGTTGCAATTGCAAACTTTGATTTAGTACGAGGACAAGGTATTTGGGGTGTTGGCATATCTCTTTGTTCTTCCAAAATTCTTGCATTACTTGTTCCAGTTTTTTGACAATTCTCAACCATAGTCAAAACCTACACACAACACTTGACGTTAATACATGTTAGAGCAATAAACAAGACTTGATAAGAAAAGCAACCAATCATAAGAACACAAATTTACGTGGTTCACCAACTTGGCTACTTCCACGGGGAGGGAAGAGAATATTATTATCAATCTAGAGAAACGATTACAAGATCACACTATTACTGCTGCACGAATTTTGATCACAAAATTCTTAACTGTGCAACTGCAGAATTAGAGATCTCTCTAAGCACTCTAATAATCTATCTTAGCCCTTTCGGCTAATTTTGATCTAGACTAGTAGCCTCTATTTATACTGCTCAAAGTCTATCTCAAAATCTGGTAAGAACTTGGAATTCTAGTCCAAAACTGACTTGAAACCTTTCCTTCTCTGAACCTTGAAGTCTGCAACAATTCTGGTCCGAAACTCCCTTGGTTCGGCCGAGTCAACAATATGGTTCGGCCGAACCCACACTATGACTCGGTCGAACCCTTCAAGTCACTCGCCCGAATCCTTTTGTTGCTCCAAAAACCTCTTTTCCGATTCGCCTGGTTCGGCTGAGTCCTTCCCTAGGTTCGGTTGAACCCTTGTCTGCTCCGTCCCGGACTTACGAAATCTTCTTGTTGCTTAATCCTTTAACTCAGCGTCCCAAATTCAAAGGCATTAACCCAACAATACCTATATCACACAACTACCCATCTAAGCCAAGGAGCCATTCCCGACTATCTAACGTATCCTCGGCACACGTGATGCAAAAACAAATAGCACACAAATACTTATGCGACCTGTATACGACTTTAAAATATACAACACCACACAATATTGGTTAGACAAAAGCTTGAATATAATATGACAATATCAATCAACAATACATATCTCCACAAGCTTTTAACTTGGACACAAACATCACATACCTAGAAGATATTGTATATATACACGTCGACTGTACTAAAGAAAACAGTAATACAAGAACGGTATCACAAACCGGCACAAAAATAAATGGCCCATACAAAGAAACATGGTAGTTATATAACACTGTAGAATCACGGCCACTCCAAAGAAAAAAATACCAAGCACTATAAACAACTATTCCAAAAAAAACAACTATTTGAGGCTCCTCACCAACCACAACCTCAAATTTATGTGATCATCGCAATTATAAGATTTCTAAGGTAGAGGCATCTGGCCTTTATCGCCAATCTTCCTCCAGCCAAAATCACTAAAATGTGCTCGTTGAGATGAAATCTTTCGTTAAATAAGTTATATAAGTATGTAAGAAGAGCTAAACCAAAAGCGGTGGCACCAATAATAAAAAGACCACTTAAATCACCCAATGTCAAAATTTTGGGCTTGTTTGTAGTCTCTTGTAGTGTTGAAGATGAAGAACTTTTGAACCATTTCTTTTCGAACACCTCTAGTGTTCGGTCTTCTCTTAATTTCGCAATTTCCCGTGATACAACATGGACGAGGGGTGAACCCTTTTGGAAAGCCTGCGCAAAAAGGTGCGTAACATAAGGTATTAAAATATATGCAACTGTGATAGAATGAAGATTTAGGCATGTGCAGTCCGACTGTGACTGCAGAGATGTTCGAATAAATGTACGTAACGCATTTACTGTAACATGTAGCTCACATTTAAATAATATGTAACTTATGTTTCTATAAATTATAACTCATGTTACTATAAAATCCGAACTTTTGTGCACTCAGACTACGCAAGTCCCAGATTCATGAATAATATGAGTTGTGCATAGAGGAGACTTACAAAGCCAAAGCCACTAGTGGAAGGCTCAGAGGAGACCATGGCATAGCCAGATGAATAGTGAGCTAGGAAGATTTTGAGGTAAGGGATTTCATCAATAATAGCACCAACACCGCCGTTCTTACTTCCTTTTGATAATGCATCTGCATACTCCTTGGGCGTTTTATACGGCTGTAGCCTATAATCTAAAAAATTCATGTTGTTAATGATAACTCCTTGCACAAAAGATCCACCTTGGTATCCAATGATATTCCCTTTTGATGCTAACTGAATTTGCTGAACTGTCAAAAGTGAACTCAGTATTGCAGTGTAACACGCAATAAGTATAAGCACCAAAAATAACCAAATGACCACGATAAACTTCGAACAATTATTTGTCAGTTTTTCTCCTGCGATTTCAGACATTAAATTTACAATCAGTTCATTTTACCTTAATATCGCAGTAAGTTGTCAGGCTTCTGTTTTACTCAAATCATGTTGTCAAGTTTGAAGCCAGAATTCAGGAAAATTTTGTTAGAGACATTATCTCACAGGAATTGACGAACCTTGCCTATAACTTAAAAAGATCCCGGGTCACTCCCCCTGACATCATTTAGTTCTAAGGTGGAACCTCATTCTTTAAGACATTTACTCTCGACTCCTTTAACATAGACCTAGACAAGATTAATCCCAAGAAAAATTGTAATTTTGCTTATTGATTTTGTTCTTCCAAATAATATGTGCAGTAACAGTATTTGAAACAAATTTCACCATGAATTTCGCCTTCTCTTTATGTTCTCATGAAACTATTAAAACATCTTGTTGATGGCGGATAGTGAGAACGAGTAACGAGGATGTCAAGAAAAAGTAATTACGCAAAGTGCATTCCTTCCTTCACACTCATTTTAGATCAAAGGGACATATGTACATATGAAGAGAGAGAGAGAGAGAGAGAGAGAGAGATTACTTTGAGCGAAAAAGAAGGTCATAAAGGTGAACCAAAAGATAGTTGCGATTTGCTGAGCAGGTGGACCTTGGAAGACTTCATTTGATGAATGTTCAAGAAGCCAAACCACAACACCCATGAGGACCAAGGATGCAGCAATAGCTAGCCATATATAAACACCAAGGGGCTTGAAGAATATCCACTTGTCTTTGTTGTCAATTCTTGCTATTGTTCCAACACCTAAGTCAGAGTAAGGTACTGTGAAATCTACCCATTTTGATCTGTAGGCCAGAATTGTTGTATCCGCCACTGCCCCATCATAATCCTACTTCATCCACAATTAAAACAAGGCATGATAATTAAGAGACAATGCATTAGGATTCTGTCAACAAATTAATGTTTTCTAGTCTCCGATTCTACCTGAAGAGATATATGAGAAAGAAGCTGGTCGTATGATCCAGAAGAATCTCCTTCGGGTTCTACAAATGGCACAAATTCATAACGCACTTTTTCTTCATGTGACAGTCTGCTCATGGCAAAATTAAACACATCTATACAATATCCAGTGTACTTTGTTTCATTAGTCTCAGGATAAGGCTCCACGTTTACCAATTCCTTGAACGTTGACCTCACTGGAACCGCAATTCTTAGTTCTTTATCATGATTTGGAGTTGTTAAAGACCCTCCTCGGCCCTTGGAAGATTGATCTGCACCGTTGGTTTCATGCATATGTTTCCTGATTCCATCTGTCAACGTCCAAAAGCCTACCGTCCTCTCGTTAGAGCCTCTCACTTGTTCCAACTCAAGTGCCTCGGAGGCTAGTTTGCCATTGTTAAAGTGAAACTGCCCGCTCAAGCCCTTGAATTTAATCTGTGATATCTCATTGACAAGCATTTCACTAGTCAGAGAGAATTCAACATCTTGTTTCCAATCAACAAAACCAGTTGCATTTCTCACCCTCTCAAAGCACTCTGCTAGTGCCCATACTGCATCATATATCCTTATTCCCAAAACACTTATCTCCTTCACTTCCAAAGTGGGGTACTTGCTAACATATTCCCTTTTCCATTTAGAAATAAATTCATGAAGCTTGTGTGATGCTGGAAGATAAGGCTTCAAAAAGAACGCCCCTTCAATTGAGTCAATAGCCTCTAAGCCAATCGAGTTCAAGATTTCCATGTCATTGTCAGTTATGATCCAAGTGAACTTTTCATTTACCATTTCCAACTTCTTTGCGTTTAAGAGAAGTCTAGATGCTACTGAACTTGACATATGCATAATAAGTGTGGTTGTACCAACATTTACGACCTTTTCTAACTCACGAACAATTTCATCATCCCTAGCGGAGGGAGAAATGACACTTTTGTAAGTAGTGATGATATTTTTCTCTTGGAAAGCTTCAACCAAATGTGGTATAGTTTCCCTACCATAATTGGTATCCTCATAAATAATGATGACATTCTTCCATTTATATGATTCTACAAGGGCAGCAATGCCTTTGAACAAAACGGTTTCATCTTGTTTAATCTGGAATAGATAAGGATGTAGTACTACAGATGATGGAATTCCAGTAAAAGAGAAGAACGGAACTTTAGCTTTGTTGGAAAACAAGGCCAGTAACTTTCCTTCAAGAGACGTTTCTGGGACTATGATCGCCTGAACCTTTATGTTATTCAGAAGATTATGAACTGCGATGTATCCAGAAAAGAAAAAAAAATAAAAGTTGAGTATATATGTTGGTCTACTAAAAATGTCTACTCTCTCTGTCTAAATTTGAATTTCAATGTTTATTCTTGATAAAAAAAAAATGGATATTGTTATTAGGATTGGGCCATCATCCCCTTAAAAGGTCCTATTAAGAGGTGAGCTTATACAATCCATATACTGAATCAATTATTTTCTTCGAGTTGATGTGGGAAAAATGGGACTCAACAGATATTCATATCGGGAAGCAGTCACGGAGGTAGTGGTTGATTAAAATTACGTGCAGATACTAGTAGGTGATAGAGAAGGATTAGGAATCATTTGTAACAAATTCATTAGGATAACTCAAAACACTTGCAACCAAAAAATCTTGATTAATTCTACAAATGATTTTTTTTTTTTCATTAGGAAATTATACTGTCTATCAACATTTATGAAGTTATAAGAAAGGACTTGGTATATATTACCAGCTGATAGAGCACGATGTGGTTCTCCGTTGGAGTCTTCAGTGTGAAGAACTATCCTTGTGCCATAGTCAATATTCACAGAGTAAAAATCAGAAATCGCCAAACGAATGCAGATTTCAACGGCTTTCCCGGACCATGATTCCATATCAACAATCAAACCTATCTTACTTTCATGTGTCGTCTCTTTGTATGGATCTGTTTGTGTTTGTGCAACACTTAAAAGGTTAAATAATATTACTAGCAATGAAAAGATTGTTTGCTTCCTAAGAGTACTATCCATTGTAGTAGCATTACAGAATACAGAGCAAGAATCTCAAATATTGTTTTGTATACTGTAAATTTAGAAATGTCTGTGGCAAAAAAGTAGGGCAAGTTAAAAGTATAAGACTTAGCTTGTAATAAGCCAACTTAGGAATAGGTTATTCCTATAAGGCCCCTGTAAATGGATCCAATTTTTTAAAAGAGGATAGATAATTAGGGTTATTCCGGCTGAGATCTCTACCTCTAAATTATATCCCATTAATTTTATACTCCCCCTGA
Organism: Campanula takesimana; assembly: GCA_026119855.1. Classification (NCBI taxonomy): domain Eukaryota; kingdom Viridiplantae; phylum Streptophyta; class Magnoliopsida; order Asterales; family Campanulaceae; genus Campanula; species Campanula takesimana. The sequence goes on from JAOWBW010001125.1 coordinate 56,417, forward strand.
CCTAAATGAATGCACAAAACTCATTTTAAGACACATTCTAAAAATCTTTACTTTTTATATAATTTAATGGAAAATATTTATATATATTTTTGTAATCCACTTACCGAACATTTAGTTTTGCAATTATAAAGAGACCACTGGAAAAAGATATTTAAGGACAATTTTTTTAATTCAATTTTGCGACCAAAATTTCATAATTACAAAGAGACTACTGGGAAAAAAATATAAAAAAAATATCGAAGGACAATTTTTTAAAATTAATTTTGCGACCAACATTTCATGAAAATGGACATTAATTTAGAGAGAGGGAGTAACATTTTCAAATGTCACAATACCCTTATCCCACCCAAACCCTAAAAACTGTTGGTGATTTTAGTGTCATCAACGATTTTATGTAATTGGATTTACTAGAGACCAATGCGATCTCATATTAGGCTCGGATATGAGTAAGGGAAAGTGTGGAGTACACACTCATTTTGAGTCAATATGTTTTCGACCACGATAAATAAGCAGGGGTCAAGGGGCAGCGCCCCCTTGCGGGGTCAAGGGGCAGCGCCCCTTGTTGGGGCCCCGAAACCTAAACGATATTATTGGTACTGTTCACTACCAATTTCCCGCCAGTTTTCCCGCAAAAGGACACTTCTGTTGACTAACAATCATGACTATTGGAGATCAACAGTCATGTCTACTCCTTCTTCTCATCTGTTTATAAAACAGATTTTGGTCTCAGATTATACTTACGAAAAATCCTAACTAATCTCTGAGTTTCTGATCTGTTTTCTCTGCCTAAGATACAGATTGTTTTTGATTGTCTTATCCCAATAAGGATTTCGTGAAACCCAAGCAAAAGGGTCGAAATACTTTATTCGGAGAGTGAATTATACACGATTCAATCAATCATCCAGGATTATCAATTTACCCTAACCCCAATTTTCTAGCAATCGAATAAAGTATTCTGTGATAATCATGGGTGGAGGAAGTACTGTGAAGGAGATGACGACGAACTTCGGGAAGTTGGATAAGTTTGAAGGCTATGATTTCAGACGCTGGCAGAAGAAGATGCACTTCCTTCTGACAACATTGAAGGTGGTGTATGTTCTGTCTACCCCCATGCCAGAACTATCGGAGGACGATAATTTGGAAGCAGTCAGAAGAAGGTCGAAGTGGGAGAACGATGACTACATCTGCAGAGGACATATATTGAATGGTATGTCTGACTCTCTCTTTGATATATATCAGAATGTCGAATCTGCAAAGGAGTTGTGGATTCTCTTGAATCCAAGTACATGGCAGAGGATGCTTCGAGTAAGAAGTTCTTGTAAGTAATTTCAATAATTACAAGATGGTCAAATCAAGGCCTGTCATGGAACAATTCAATGAACTCCTGAGAATCCTTGGACAGTTTACACACAACATGGTTTGAAAATGGATGAGGCAATTTCTGTTTCGAGTGTAATAGACAAGTTGCCTCCTTCTTGGAAGGATTTCAAACATAACTTGAAGCATGGTAAAGACGATCTGTCTTTGGTCCAACTTGGTAGTCACTTGCGCATAGAGGAATCTCTAAGGGCACAAGATAATGACAAGGGCAAAGGAAAGGAAGTTGCTGGACCCTCGGTGAATATGCTTGAGGAGGGTGGAAAGAAAAAGAACAACGATAAAAACAGAGGAAAGAAACATGGTTCCAATAACAACGATGATTCTGGTCCCAACAAGAAGCCTAAAGTGGCATGTTGGAGGTGTGGCAAAAGTGGTCACTTTAAGAGGGATTGTCGTAGTGGGAACAAGAAGGATGGCGCAAGCACTAGTGGTTCGGGGAAGGGGTCTAAGGACCATACCCAAGACCAAGGTCAGAATTTAGAACATATTTGGAATGGATTTATTAAATATTCTGTTTCATTAATTTCTGAAGCATTTTATGCGCAGGATGATGCAGTTGCGTGGTGGATTGATTCCGGTGCCACAACTCATGTTTGTAAAGATCGTTGCTGGTTTAAGACATTTAAACCGGTGGAAGACGAATCTGTTCTCTACATGGGTGATGATCATTTTGCTCCTGTTCAAGGAAGAGGAAATGTGGTGCTGGAATTTAGTTCAGGAAAATCTGTTACTCTGTTTAATGTGTTGTATGTACCTAAACTTCGTAAGAATTTAGTTTCTGGTCCTATTTTGAACAAGTGTGGATACAAACAAGTGTATGAATCCGATAAGTATATCTTATCAAATCGGTGTATTTGTAGGATTTGGCTATTACAATAATGGGATGTTTATGTTGAATTTAAATAAAGTTCCTAATGATTCGAGTTCTGTTTATATGACTGATTCCAATGTTGTTAATTCCTCATTATGGCATGCTCGTTTAAGACATGTGCACTATAAAAGAATGCTTGAAATGTCTAAAAATGGTTTAATTCCTGTTATTGATAATAATTCTGGAAAATGCAATACTTGCATGTTGACAAAAATCACTAGAAAACCTTTTAAAAGTATAACAAGGAAATCTGTAATACTTGAATTAATACATAGTGATTTATGTGATTTTCATGCGACTCCATATTTAGGCAATAAGAAGTATATTATCACTTTTATAGATGATGCCTCTAGGTTTTGCTATGTTTATTTGCTGCATGCAAAAGATGAAGCCCTGGATAAATTTAAAACTTTTAAAACAGAAGTTGAATTACAACAAAATGGCTTGATTAAAACCTTACGCACAGATAGATGTGGTGAATATTATGATCCTATATATTTTCAATCTGTAGGTATCATTCATGAAACTATGGCTCCTTATACACCGCAACAAAATGGTGTGGCTGAAAGGAAAAATAGAACTCTTGAAGAAATGGTCAATGCCATGTTATCTTACTCGGGCTTGAGTGACGGGTTTTGGGGGGAAGCCATGTTAACGTCTTGCTATTTATTGAATAGAGTTCCTAATAAAAGGAACAAGACTACCCCATATGAACTTTGGTATAAAAATGACCCAACTTGACATTTTTGCGAGTTTGGGGGTGTTAGACTTCCAGACCCTAAAAGGAAAAAACTGGGAGAAAAAGGTATTGATTGGATCTTTGTTGGATATGCTGAGCATTCCAAAGCATATAGGTTTTATGTTATAGAACCTAATGACTACATTTCTATTAACACAATTATAGAAACAAGAGATGCAATATTTGATGAGAATCGTTTCTCTTCAATACCTAGGCCGAAGGATATTATACCAAATTCGGGTGAATCTCAAAGGGATGATCATTCAAATGATGTACCAAATGAGACACCCGAACCACGGAAAAGCAAAAGAGCAAGAAAAGCTAAATCATATGGTGATGATTTTCAATTATATTTAGTTGAAGGATCAAGAGATCAGGTTGAATCTCAATACTCTTGCTGTTATAATATAGAGGAGGATCCTAGAACCTATGATGAAGCTATAAAATCGCGAGATGCTGCTTTTTGGAAAGAAGCAATTGACGATGAGATTAGTTCTATTATGGAAAATAATACATGGGTTTTATCTGATTTACCACCAGGCTGTAAACCTTTAGGGTGCAAATGGATCTTCAAAAAGAAGATAAAAGTCGATGGAACAATTGACAAGTATAAAGCTAGATTGGTAATCCAAGGCTTTAGACAAAAGGAAGGGATCGATTACTTCGATACCTATGCACCAGTTGCTCGTATCACTACTATTAGATTGTTGATAGCTTTGGCAGCTATTCACAATCTATTGATCCATCAAATGGATGTCAAAACAGCATTTTAAATGGTGATTTGGAAGAAGAAGTGTATATGAAGCAACCTGAAGGATTTGTTATGCCAGGTAATGAGCATAAGGTGTGTAAGTTAATTAAGTCATTATATGGGCTGAAACAAGCACCTAAACAGTGGCATCAAAAGTTTGATGTGGTTGTTTTGTCGAATGGTTTTGCATTAAATCAGTCAGACAAATGTGTATATAGCAAATTTTATGAATCCGGCAAAGGCGTAATCATCTGTCTATATGTAGATGACATGTTAATTTTGGCACAGACCAAAATGTAGTTGATAAAACTAAAAAGCTTTGTCATCAAAATTCTCTATGAAGGACATGGGAGAAGCCGATGTAATTTTTGGCATAAAGATTAAACGATTGAACAAAGTAATTGCAATTACACAATCTCATTATATTGAGAAAATTCTCAAAAAGTTTAATTGTGATGATTGTTCTAAAGTCAGTACTCCTATGGATCCAGCTGAAAAACTTATGCCAAATACTGGTAGACCTGTATCACAGCTCGAATACTCAAAAGCCATTGGCAGTTTGATGTATGCTATGACGAGCACTCGACCTGATATTGCTTATGCAGTAGGAAGATTGAGTAGGTTCACTAGTAATCCTAGTAGACAGCATTGGCATGCTTTAACAAGGGTGTTCAAGTACTTAAAAGGTACTATGAATTACAGTTTATGTTATTCTGGACAACCTTCTATTTTAGAAGGTTACTCAGATGCTAGTTGGATCAAACAAGAAGATTCATCTTCTACTAGTGGCTGGGTGTTCTTGCTAGGAGGAGGGGCCATTTCGTGGGCTTCCAAGAAGCAGACATGTATTACCCATTCTACTATGGAATCTGAGTTCGTAGCATTGGCTGCTGCTGGTAAAAAAGCAGAATGGCTACGAAACTTGATATATGAGATTCCATTATGGCCAAAACCGATATCACCAATATCTATCCATTGTGATAGTGCAGCCACACTGGCTAGGGCTTATAGTCAGATATACAATGGCAAATCTAGACACTTAGGTGTCAGACATAGTATGATTCGTGAGTTGATCATGAATGGTGTGATTTCAGTTGAGTTTGTTCGGTCTCAACAAAATTTAGCTGACCACTTGACGAAGGGGTTAGCTAGAGACTTAGTAAATAAGTCAGCAATAGGGATGGGATTAAAGTCCATCTAATCCTCTAGTTGTGAGATACCCAATTCCCTTCTAATACAATGTTAGAAGCCTGAATTCAATGTGGAAAGCTCACAGGTGGAGATTGGAGCACATGTAATTATTTTTCCCAAAGTATGTGTTCAAGACCTGCAAGTGATGGTTAGGTGAAGAGTATCTTCTTAATAGTTCTTTTGAAAAATTGCAAATGCAGGTGCAAGATTAAAGGAACTACCTATGTGAACATGAAGTTTTGCCGCTTCAAGAAGCTAGGACTTGGCTTTCTATATGTTCATAAACGGATAGGGACACATGGCTTGTAATAGTGTTAGGAATAAACTTTAGAGTGTTGTAAGAAACTTATGTGTATAGTATCTTCAGGTATTCATATAAGTTGACGGGTTCAATTGTTGGGACACCCCGATTCTCGAATATTTGAAATGTGTATTGTACTAAGATGAAAATTCAATCGCAAGACATTTTCATTTATGCATTCGTTTGTTTCGTTATGTTTGTTTCATATTTTATATGATTAGTAAATCGAGGATTACACTAAAATGGGGGGAAATGTTGGTGATTTTAGTGTCATCAACGATTTTATGTAATTGGATTTACTAGAGACCAATGCGATCTCATATTAGGCTCGGATATGATTAAGGGAAAGTGTGGAGTACACACTCATTTTGAGTCATTATGTTTTCGACCACGATAAAGAAGTAGGGGTCAAGGGGCAGCGCCCCTTGTTGGGGCCCCGAAACCTAAACGATATTATTGGTACTGTTCACTACCAATTTCCCGCCAGTTTTCCCGCAAAAGGACGCTTCTGTTGACTAACAATCATGACTATTGGAGATCAACAGTCATGTCTACTCCTTCTTCTCATCTGTTTATAAAACAGATTTTGGTCTCAGATTATACTTACGAAAAATCCTAACTAATCTCTGAGTTTCTGATCTGTTTTCTCTGCCTAAGATACAGATTGTTTTTGATTGTCTTATCCCAATAAGGATTTCGTGAAACCCAGGCAAAAGGGTCGAAATACTTTATTCGGAGAGTGAATTATACACGATTCAATCAATCATCCAGGATTATCAATTTACCCTAACCCTAATTTTCTAACAAAAACGTTCCTACCTCCCGTAGCCCTTCATTTTGTAACCTTCCACACTCTCTTTGGACCCACTTCCACTAATGATCTCCGCACCAAGCATATAGCTTCTCACCAGGAGATCCGACATGTGTCGGCTCTGATGATGTTTTATAAAACGAGAAACTGGAATTTCGCATGGAATTTGATCTCAGATTGGACATAATTTTGAGCTTCAAAGACAAAATGACATTGCTGGTAATTGTAGTTTGCAGTCATAGGAAAATTTATTCAACTTTGATTCGAGTACTTGGAAGTATTGATATGAACTTTGTCAAGGTCTGCCTTGGGATTTTTTTTAGGCCAACTCCATTTTCATACAATGTATTTTAACGTGTTTCACTTTTACCATTATATTTGTTCTTTCAAATATACTCATGTAGTTTGGAAAATGTATCTTATCAACCCCATTATTGATGATTGAGGCACATATTCGTCATGGACTTAAGCACGGATTTGGGGTTAGAATGAAACGTTTTCCAAACTACAATGGAGAAAAAAAGTATAATGATAAGAGTGAAACACCCATTAAAGTGCAATTGATGAAAACGAATTGGGTGGGTGGTGAGTCTTTGCGAGTTCAAGAATGTTAAAAAAGATGATAATACTTCCATTATTATAATACCGTACGTTTGGGTGGGTGGTCAGTTTACGAGTTTTTTTAGTCAAAACTCGAGCTCATGTAATTCCATAATGATAGTGAAAGTCGTTTATCAGTCAATGGATGTAGCCCGTAAATGTTGGGGGAACCACGTTAAATCTTGTGTCATTTCTTTTTCTTGTTATATTGTGTGGTTGTCCAAAACAATGGTGTTTCATACCCCTAAATTTGAGAGTCTACTTTCAACGACACCCAACAAGTGGTATCGGAGCTGGTTTAGCTAATGTATATTATTGGTGTCCAGTAGTGGTGGATGAAAGCATATCTATTACAGTCAAAGCCCACATCTTTCTGATGCTGGATGAGGGAATCCAATCTCCACTACTTACATCCTTGTTGTCTCCGACAACATTGTACTCAGACGAGCTCGTAAGCCTTACGACCGGGCTCCGACAACATTGTACTCGGACGAGCTCGTAAGCCTTACGACCGGGGTTACGCTCTGATACCATTTGTAGCAGCCCCCGAGTCTTGAGAACTGATCCACGACATAAGCTCCACTTACCCACTAAGCACAAATAACTTGAGTCCACTTGGATTCCCACATGCTCACCAAAAGCGCATGAATGTTAGTGGTGCTTAGTAGCAGTGGGTGAATACATATCTATTGTACGAAGCATACTTTTTTTCAATATGGGATTAGGGATATCACACTTTTTAAATCGGGAGTATGTTAGGGTTATTTTAATTCATATTCATATATAAAAGGTAGAATAATTATTATTTTGAGTGTGACTTTGTGGTACCAAGAGGTGTTCCCCTAGTAGAGGACTTGTAACGACCCCAAAATCCGTTTATTTATTTTAATAATTTTTTTTATATTTTGATAATTTTTATTTAAAATTTTGTGTGCATTTTATGTGTTGCATCATCTTATATGAATTGCATATTTTATTTGACTATTTGTGTTAGTTAAAATGTTAGTAGTAAAGTCTATTTGGGGAGTAAGTAGAGTTAGTGGAAAATTATGGGTCAAAATGTAACTATAATGTTCAAGGGTTTATTTGTTCATAATGAAAGTAGAAGGGCCTAGGTGAATGACTATATATATGACTTATCCCTCTTCTTCTCTCCCTCTCCTATGCATAACTCACCATTTCTCTACAACTTTTTAGTAAAATTCCTCCATTGTTGTTGATAAGGAAGAAGCTAGGTAAGGGTTTTCCATTTTTATTTTCCCTATTTTAATTTACTACTCCATTTCCAAATCTAAAAATATATAAATGTTCAGGGTGTTGAATAGAGTACATCTACCGATCCATATTATTTTTCTTGACATCTTTTCCGGAAAATAGGTAAGTTACTAATCCCCCTTTAAATGTTAAAATGGTCATAAATATGCTTTGTATGCTTTATATGTGCTAAAACAATGTTTTGGTATGCTTTATTTATACTTGTAAATTTGGGACAAAGGGATAGTAGGAAAATGGTATTTTTGGGGTGTTAGCATTGTTTAGGCTGAGTTGTAGCCTTTGTGTAAGTTGCAATGTTAAGAGTTGCAAGTTTTGGAAATTTTGGGTTGTGAAACAAAAGGAGTGAAATTTGGTTTAGTTTTTAGGCCTGCCGGGTGATGTGGGCGGCCGCCCAAAAATGGGCGTGCGGCCGCACATCTATCTGAAGGATTTTGTTCTTGGGACAGAGCATTTTGGGCGGCCGCACAGCCCTGTTTGGGCGACCGCCCAGTTGTCTGGAAAAGTTTGGAGTTTTCAAATCCAAGGGATTTAGAGGTCAATCTTGGTCTAGTTTTTGGGTAGTGTCCTAAAGTACTTAGATGATTGTTGTGGATCACTAAAGTGGTAGAATTGGTTCCTTTGTGAACACAAGTGTTGTGAAAGGTTAGCGATTGATTATGGAACATTGTTTGAGCACTTTGTGATGTGTTGAATGATTCATCTTCTTGATGTGTTTGGCATGATTCCCTACATTGGAATCATTGTCCCTGGTTGGTTGTTTAAGCAAGTATTTCTATGTGGTGCTTGCGTGTAAAGTCCAGCTGGTACTTTTGTGTGTGTTGGGCAGTGATAGGGATTATAATGGTCTCCGAGCCAAGTACATTATAAGGCTCCTATCATTGGTTTCCCATTTTTTAAACCCCCTTCCTTAGGCAAAGGTTGGGCACTTTGGGTTATGACTTTGTGTCATTTTCCCCCTGTTGTTGTTGTTGTTGTTTGGTTCCGGAACCCGTTTCAGCTCTTCGATGCTGCTCAGTTGATGCCTCTCAGATGGCTATGGTTTGGTTTGAGAACCTTGGCTCAGTATCCATGTATGAGTGTTCATTTCCGCTTTATGTGTTGCATGATGAGTTGGTCGTTATTTCCAACCGGTATGGGACGGTTGGCGATAGGGAGCCTCTCATATTATGTGCTATGTGTTATATGATCATTTGTGGCGTTGTTCCTTTATGTTTTATCAATTAGCATGTAATGTAGTTGCATTTTAGTAACTTACTGAGATTTATTCTCACCCTTATTTGTTTACCGTTTTAGATAAGAAGGAGCCCAGGGGATAGTTCACACACACAGGGAGGACGTCGAGGAGATCTTTGGGTAAGACATTTTGGGAAATGTTGTGTAAGTAAATGATACATTATGTAAAATGTAATACCTTTTGGGTAGTGTAACCATGACTTGGTTTGTATCATCTCTTTTAGTAGATGTTCGTGTTTGTAATTAAGTAAGTAAAGTTAGTAGTATAGCCAAGTGGCTTAGTACTTGTTGTGGAGTTTTGTTTTGTGACTTGTAGTCACGTTTAGTGAATGTTGTTTGGTTATATAATACTTTTATG